>OX638302.1:30623746-31223746 GCA_951812265.1 Taphrorychus bicolor
TAATCATTTTTCAGTTTTATTGCTTTTCGTGGTGGGGGTAGTTTCTACCCTCACGAAGTTATTTTCAAGGAATCTTGCATAAGGTGCTATAAAGTGCGTCTAGGCCTCTCTCCTACTTGTTACTAGAATAGTGCACAACGTCAAGTTTGCGCTATTTTCAGTTTTATTGCTTTTCGTGGTGGGGGTAGTTTCTACCCTCACGAAGTTATTTCGAATGAATCTTGCATAGGGTGTTAAAAAGTGCATCTAGGCTTCACTCCTACTCTTTACCAGAATAGTGCACAACGTCAGGTTTGCGCTATTTTGAGTTTTATTGCTTATCGTGGTGGGGGTAGTTTCTACCCTCACGAAGCTATTTCGAATGAATCTCACATAGGGTATTATAATATGCATCTAGGCCTCCCTCATTCTCTTTACTAGAATAGTGCACAACGTCAGGTTTGCGCTGTCTTGAGTTTTATTGCTTTTGTTGGTGGGGGTAGTTTCTACCCTCACAAAGTTATTTCGAATGAATCTTGCATAGGGTGTTATAAAGTGCATCTAGGCCTCTCTCCTGCTCTTTACCAGAATAGTGCACAACGTCAGGTTTGCGCTATTTTCAGTTTTATTGCTTTTCGTGGTGGGGGTAGTTTCTACCCTCACGAAGTTACTTCCAATGAATCTCACATAGGGTATTATAATATGCATCTAGGCCTCCCTCATTCTCTTTACTAGAATAGTGCACAACGTCAGGTTTGCGCTGTCTTGAGTTTTATTGCTTTTGGTGGTGGGGGTAGTTTCTACCCTCACAAAGTTATTTCGAATGAATCTTGCATAGGGTGTTATAAAGTGCATCTAGGCCGCTCTCTTACTCTTTACTAGAATAGTACACAACGTCAGGTTTGCGCTATTTTGAGTTTTATTGCTTTTCGTGGTGGGGGTAGTTTCTACCCTCACGAAGTAATTTCGAATGAATCTTGCATAGGGTGTTATAAAGTGCATCTAGGCCTCTCTCCTAATCTTTACCAGAATAGTGCACAACGTCAGGTTTTGTGCTATTTTGAGTTTTATTGCATTTGGTGGTGGGGGTAGTTTCTACCCTCACAAAGTTATTTCAAATAAATCTTGCATAGGGTGTTATAAAGTGCCTCTAGGCCACTCTCCTACTCTTTACTAGAATAGTGCACAACATCAGGTTTGCGCTATTTTGAGTTTTATTGCTTTTCGTAGTGGGGGTAGTTCCTACCCTCACGAAGTTATTTCGAATGAATCTTGCATAGGGTGTTATAAAGTGCATCTAGGCCGCTCTCTTACTCTTTACTAGAATAGTGCACAACGTCAGGTTTGCGCTATTTTGAGTTTTATTGCTTTTCGTGGTGGGGGTAGTTTCTACCCTCACGAAGTTATTTCGAATGAATCTTGCATAGGGTGTTATAAAGTGCATCTATGCCTCTCTCCTAATCTTTACCAGAATAATGCACAACGTCAGGTTTTGCGCTATTTTGAGTTTTATTGCTTTTGGTGGTGGGGGTAGTTTCTACCTTCACAAAGTTATTTCGAATGAATCTTGCATAGGGTGTTATAAAGTGCATCTAGGCTTCTCTCTCACTCTTTACCAGAATAGTGCACAACGTCAGGTTTGCGCTATCTTGAGTTTTATTAGTTTTCGGGGTGGGGCTAATTTCTACCCCCACGAAGTTATTTCAAATGAATCTCACATAGGATGTTATATAGTGCATCTGGACCTTCCTCATTCTCCTTACTAGAGTAGTGCACAACGTCAGGTTTGCAGAATTTTGAATTTGATTGCTTTTCCAAGAGGGGGTAGATTTCACCCCTCACAAATTTATTTCGCGTAAGTCTCGAGTAGGGTTTAAAAAGTGCATATGCGTGCGTGGTAGTTTGTCAGAACCCATTTATATAATTTTTTCAAGATGTTCAGTACTTATCTGGTCCGTTGTAAAAATCTGAATATTGAATCTAAATCTGAATCTAACTTCAGCCTGGTGGTATGACATGGATAAATGTGAAATGAGATCCTACTCGATTTAAAAATATTTGTTAATAAATCTATCTTGTTATAATCTATAATACATAAATATTATTGGCAGGCATCATTATGTTACAAAATGAGGGATTATAATTTTAAGTACCTATTACAGTTTGTCTAAGTCAGCTTCACAACTAGTCTCCTATTTCTTGACATTAAAAGTTTGAACTCTCAAACACTACCATGCACAAGCAATTAAAGTAGCAAACCTATATTTTCGTCAAAAAAGTGCAGGATTTCATTCGAAAAAGCTATAACGAGTCTGCATAAAGATTAGGGCAACACGCACTAATCTTTATGCTAATCCCGAGGGTAAACATTTTCGACTTTTTTTCATTATTAATAATAATTTAGCATATACGTCTTATCATATGTACAACTTATCAAGGACCTGCTAAAGTTTAAAGTTTATTTAAATGCTCTGAGAATTGCGTAACTTTGTCAAGATTTCAAACATCTTAGACAACAGGCAGTTTTAAGGGTTGCGTTAGGTAAACTGAGTTGCCTGGACTTATGAGAAAATTAGTAACATCAACTCCACTCATTATCAGATAAGGACAAGAGTAAAATGACCACAATGCTCAAATAATTCAAACTTATATTATAAACACATTCCTTTTGTGAATACATAAAAACCATAAATAATGAACATATTTACCTAACATTTTCAGGGTTATTTAAGGAGTTATTAACACTTAGGTAGGTAAGATATACCTAAGTAATTACCATTAAAAATCATCAAACAAATCTCAAAATAATAGACTAGGTATATATGCAAAATACAAGAAAAAAAACTATGTAACTGCCTAATTAAATGTGTTAAATCCTTTTTTTCTGAAGACGTGGCTTAGATTTTCATAAACAACATTTGGAAGAAAAGTTTAGGATACTAGAAAGATACTGTTTTCTGGCAAGTTCTGTTTGATATATTCATATATCTACAAGTTTGAAGCAGCTTCATGAGAACATCAATCACTTTAAATGAGGGGTCTGGTCGATTTTAGATATTAAGAATTTGCAATGTTTTTTGAAATTTATAATGAAAAAAGCATCAAATCAAGTAGTTTCAAGAAAAAATATGCAGATGATTCATATTTGTGAGCAGCAACCATCTAGAGCAGCCCTGAAGGGTCACTGCCTCATGACCTCATGAAGAGGGAAGGACAAGTAGAATTGAACTAACTTGACCAATGGAAAAACGTAACTGAACTTAACCAAAGAAAAAAACAGAACTGGACTAACCTGAACCAATCTAACATAACCAACAGGACCCACACTTATGTGCAGCAATCAAATGGGCTGATGCACCATGCACCCAGTATCAGCAAAATGTGCGCCTTCCACAGCAGTCAAAACTTACCAAATTTCATTAAAATATCTCTTATGCTTTTTGAATACCACAACCACAAGGCACATTTATTTTGAAATTCTAACTTTATCACCCTGTAACATTTTAGCGACGCTCAATAGGTAACCCAATTGTATGACAAACCCCCCCTTAAAATTGACCAAAGAATGTGAGATCTACCCATTGTGACTCACCCTGTATATGTTAGTTGAATCAAAATATGAATCAAACACAAATTTTTTTGCTTGAAACTACATAATGCCCTCTTCATTGAAATTTCAAAAAACATTAAAATTCTGTAATACTTAATATTGACTGAATAAATTATAAATATAGGAGTCTTTGGGTAAAACATAGCGGTTAGCAGTAGGTGAAATGGCCCCTATGTGCTGCCCTCTATTAAAATATCTTAAAGGAATGCAGAGAAGTCCAGACTCAGTGGAGGACTCAAACCTGGCAAGTCTTAAATATTACAAAAACATCAAAACAATCAAATAAAATCACTTAGAAATCTTCACAGGTAGCAAAAAAGGATTCAACACATTTCCCTTCTGGCCTCTTCGTTAAGATAAACATGACTGTATCAATCATCAACAGGCTCAATAGTAACAGAAGACCTATAAGGCACACCAGAGTAACTTCGTCTATTTCTTGACCTATTGCCTTCAGGATATTGCAACATGTAGCGTGGGTTACCAAAGTATGTAGTAGGGTATAATTGTTGATGTGGTGGTGGGGCTCTCTTGCCCCCATGCACCAGAGCAATAATAAAAGCAAACATCCCATATACAGTTCTTCTTACTAAGTCTAGGCAAGTTATTATGATAGGTGTACAAACTTTGATGAAGCCTGAAAATTCTCTAATAAATTTTAAAGTATACTCCATAAGGTACTTAATTAGGTTTACACCCCCTGCTAGAATAGTACCTATCAATAAAGATATAAATATCACAGACTGTTTTATATTTTGAAAAGTAATATACTCTGCATAGAAGCTAGAAAAATTAGTTTTTAGTTGCTTTGGCAAATCACTAAAAGTATTCGGTTCTGGCAAAGGCCCTTTTGAATTATCTCCTGACGTTTCCGCGCTAAACTCACGAAGAATTTCAAGTTCTAATCGGACCTCATTAGGAAGAAATCTTACAGACTTTACCTTAAACCAATATTTTCCAAAAACCTCCACTGGCAAAACTACCCACAAAGAAAATCCAGCTGGAGTACCAATTGTATTTGGTTCAGTAATACCTATCCAAGTAAGGTCCTTGGCTACCTCTTGTCGCACTTTATTCTTTACAGCTACTAGGTTTTCAATGAATGATTTTTCCTTCGAGTCCACTCTAATCACATGACGATAAGAGCCCAGGTGATGAATGAACCTCTTTTCGTGGAAGGTGCCCACAAATACTTGGGTTTTTAACATCCTCTTGCAGAACTGTTTCACATAGGCAAGTTTCGAGGTGTCATCCGTATTGTCTGAGGAAAGCTCACTGGATAGTTCTGTTATCTGCGTCATTTTACTTGTTTGTCCAAGAGTTAAAGGGATCTTGGTGCGACAGTAGTTACAGCAATTATCAATTTCTCGATTTTGGTGAGTGCTGTCGGACCGTGTGGATGAACCACTGGATGAACTTTAACATTTAATTTCTTTGGTGCTTTACCGAATTTCCCAAAAACCTTTAAAAAAAAAGAAAACAAAAACAATTGACTGATGACACTAATCAGCTGACACACCGGCTTATATGGATAACTAGATCCAGCTCACTCCGGACCATCTCACTTCAGTTCATAAAGACCGAGTGAGATGGTCTGTGCCCGGAACACTCCGATTTAAATTTCAGATTGTATAATTTCTCACGTCAGACGTCAGGGACTGATAGCTTTTTCGAGTGTTGAGTACGGAACAGTGCAATGGGGGTGTACTCTATTTAATGCAATATATCAATTCTTAGTAGGGTCCGTATTTTTCATTTTTGTCAAGTGACCTCTCCTCTTTGAACAGGTAGGTATCAACGTTTGAAATGCACCCCCAATAATTGGTATTTTTTAAATTTAAAAAGGCATGCAGGGAGGCCCAAACTTGGCCTCCCCGGCATACGATGCCGATTGCCGTTGAAATTCGAATACAGTTTGAAAACATGGATGAATACAGTCAACAGGCAACCACTGATTCCAGTACTGGGGTATTAAATCTTCTATGTGGAGCTATAGGAAATTGTAGGCGGTTTTAACTTAACGATGAATTTTTAGGTAAGAATACATTTTCTTTCTCCAACTTTCCTGTTGGACACCGCATAGACAGCACTAATCACATGACATTGAATTTCGAAAAAGTAAAATTCCCATACTAAAAACCCTCACAGCTTATTTCAATCATATAAGAAACAATTGAATATAATATGAACGTAACATTTCAAAGTGCAGTGCGATCTATGCGAAAACCAATAGATAAGCTGCGCGGGCTGCTAAACTTTGCCCTGAATTTTGAGAAACTCTTGAGAGTAATTGCCATCTTTATATTCTTATTGAGATAACAAAAGACGGGAATAGTCTCAGTGCACTCTAGAGCCGCCATACATAAAAAAGGTGTCCGTCTGGCGCATCAAGATTTGCGCATTAGCAAAAATTCGACTTGGGTTGGGTTTCCACAAGGACGCTAGACTGACAGGACGGCCCAATTCCCTCTTTTTCTGTACCCGCGGCGTGACGTCACATTAGTGCTCTGGTGAGATATATCATTAAGAGTTTATTCCGCGGACGCATAGTTTTTTGACATATGCTGTGCTTCTGTTTATCCTGTATTGGTTTAAATAATATTTTAGAAGTGTTGATAAGTATGAAATGGTCTATAAACTAATAATACAAATAGTTATGATTTCAAAGGTAAGTTTATTATTTTGATGCAGACCGGGTTGCAAGCAACAATATTCAATACTCCATAAGCAACTACGAGTTTGGAATACTTACACTTATACTTAGCATATTAATGTACCGTCACATTGTCTTGATGTCTAGATAAGTTAGTATTGATTAGTATTGATAATGCTGCTACAAATACATAATGCCACTAGAAAAGATTTTCTGACTATTTTGAATAATGTTGTTCTCGTGCTTGAAGATCTCAGTGGCTTTATTAGTTAGTGCCGGATAATCCACTTCGTTGAAGAGGATATAGCGACTTTCAGGAAGAGTGGTCTGCTACTGCTGACTCCTTTGTTTATACCAGCCTGCAAACCTCATGAACCCAGCCCAGAAAACACTTGATAACAGAATTTATTTATTTAACAATTTATTTAAATTTTGGTATCATGCATCTCTCCAGTCCTCATAATTCAATGTAAAAGCGGCGTGCAATAAATAGTGCTCGTGGTCCGTTGCTAATTGCTGGTTGCCTTAGAGCAAGAGCCAGCCGCCTAAGTACTTAAACTGAATGTAATACTTACTTATCCAAAAGTTAATTACGAAAGTCTCTTTCATAATCATTTGCAGTAAAATGCAAAGAGCATGGCATATTGCCGAGGTACCTGGATTGGATGTATCAGTTCGCTGGTAAAGGTGAATCCACTTGTTTCTTATTTTAAGTTAAGAAGCATCTTTTCTTTTTGTGAAAAAATGAAAGGATCTTTGTCTGCCTTCTTTCTTCTACTTTAGTTTGTTGCTTTTACATTCAGGAACAGCACAAATCTGACCAGATATTGTGTACTCGTATGTTTACTAAATCACAACCCAATCGGCACAATCACAACAACAAGGGAAAGATTCAAAAATTAGAATACGATCATAAAAAAAAACGAATAACCCGCGCCCGCGAATAATCATCGAGATGTCAAATCAAATATTCACAGCGTTTTCGGGTGACCGCTCTAGAGCGCCCTGATACTATTTCCGTCCTTACATTCTTATTAAGAAAACAAATGACGGGAATAGTCCCAGAGCGCACGGGGCTCGGGAAATAATGACGTCATTATCGCTCCCAAGTCCGCACTAAGCTGACGTCACGATTTTGGGCTCATGTTGTTTAAATGGCAGTGGACCATCCTGTACTGTTTACCGTCCTTGGAGTTTCCATAGGTCCACTCGACCTGCACCTCAAATCCACAGCAACAGATCGACGCTCATATTATAAGCCATTCACTTATTATTGACATCAAGAAGTCGTTGGAAATCTGATTTGATATTTTTATCGTATCTTCTCAACATGTGCTGAAAGAAGATAGATATAAAAAAATGAAGTATTCAAAGGTAACGAGATGAAGTAGGCATATGAAATCAATGGGACGAAAATAAGGGAGACGCGGCACAAATACAAAAACACTTTGTGTACTTTGTTGAATAATATACTTAATTGTCAAAATGCAATGACAACACGTCACCGACAAAATAATAAATAGTTCCTTTTTGAATAATGAATCGTACAGACCTAAACCTATTCACATGGTTATCATTATCAATCACTGCCACTAACGAAAACAGTTTCACAAAAATCGAAACGTCGCTACGGCTACGATAAACAAAAATATATCCTTAATAATCCATAATGCGAATCGCGGTATGTACAAACTTGTTCAGGCCACAGGGCTTTGCGTCGAAATCGGTTTTCTTACCTCAAAAATGATTTCTCCAATTTGCTTTTTGGCTCTTGGCTTGACATACAAATACTACAAATGTATGTATGTAGGGCAAGGACAGTACACATGCTCAATCGAGAAAAAGTTTTTGAACTCCAGACATAGTTCGAATCAAAGGGGTTTATCTAGACGTCTCCTACAGCTTGAATATATGAAAACCTGTATACAACGAAAAGAAAGCAGACGACCACAACTACGGTACAAGACGACGCGAAAAACCCCTTGAAATCGCATCCTCAGTCGGCCATCAAATAGTTCTATGGCCACATTTTGGCGGTGGTGTCGGTAATGTGGTCGGGTTTCAAACCTTTGAAGAATCTTTCCCACATTCTGGAGTAGAGCAGCTCCAGGCCTTGTGCGTATATTTTGCAATCGAACAAGGGAGAGGTAGATCGTGCAGTCCACACCTTGTGGCGCATAGCTTTGAGGCTGTAAACAAAGTCAAATCTGTAACGCTTGTTATAAAAACATACTTCTAGAATGTATCGTATACGCTAAATTTTTTTTAAATTTTGTCTTTCTACTGTATTATATATGATGGTATTATTCAGAAAATCCGGAAAAATTGGTTTCCGAAAAAAAAACGTGTTTATTTAAAAAAAAATAATTAAATAAATGCCTTTACATATTATAGCGTTTGAAACTGGTGTCACCTTCCAAAATTCATATATGCCTGTATCGTGTTTATTATTTTTTTTATTTATACATACTCTTATGCGAGAGAATACCCCTGATGAAGACATAAATTAAACGTCGGAACCTAGGCGTTTTCCGAGAGAAAAAGGAGTTTTTATTTGTCCTAAACCACTAAAGCACGAGCTTTTGGAATCTTGGGAACACCAAATTTTGGAGAACGTTTCTTCTGAAGAAGTCCAAGTATAGTGGAAGAAATATTGATAAGTAGACAAAGAGTTTTCTTCTGATAAACACATAGAGCTCCCAAGAAACCCATACTTTTATAGTGTTTGCGTTAAGTTAATCAATACTGTAGAGAACTTTAGGTGAATGTTAAAAAAACTATCTTATGGTACAATTTTCACTCAAATTCGGTTTCCTACATTCAGAGAAGATTAAAATCGTTGAATTCAGGTGGAAAACAGCATACATTTTTTAATGTTTTTCAAGTTTTTTTTAGAGATTTTCTACTTCGAACTTGAGAAATAATAGTATCTCGAATTGTACTTTTGTAGAATTAAAATATCCCAAACGGCTGCCAGTTGTCATTTTACATTTAAAGCACAGAGACACAAAAATTAATACTTCTATGCACCTTCAAATTTCTTGTTGACAACTTAATTCACTTCGAAGTTAAAAAGACCAGAGAAAAATTTTCACAAGGAAAATAGACGATAAAATGTAAGTCACTGTGGATTTGTGAGTAAACTAAAGATTTAAAATTGTATACAATCAATGAAAACTTACTATTCTTTGTCGGTCCCAAGTTTAATAGCTATATCTTGATACTCCTGCCTCGTCCTAGCAATTAGTTCCGGACATCCCAGAGTATTTAATTGACTTGCTGCGACGCGGGATGCCAAGGTCTCACCAGGCAATGTCACTACAGGCGTTCCGGTCCATAAAACGTCCATACTAATCAAATAAAAGAAAACAACTGGATTATGGGAATAAACGAACTGGAGGACCGTATAAAAAGAAAATAAATTAATATCGTTAAAAGTATTGAGGGCGAGTTCGCATGAGCGCAACGGGCAAAAATGCGGAAATGTCAAAATTGCGGCATTAGCTCATGGCGCAATAGCGACGGATTACCGCTAAATATTAAATTTTTAAAAATGACAAGTCAAACTCCAATCACAACTGAGATTCGCGTTCCGCCGTTTTACTCGTTGCGCTCATGCGAACGCGCACTTAAAAGTAAAAGTTCAGTTTTTTTCCAATGATTCTTACCTCGTCGTGTGTCCGTTACACAACGGAGTGTCAAGGCATACGTCGGCCAACTGACCTCGCCTGACGTGTTCCTCTTTAGCAGCGACGTTGCTGAATATAATTCGACCCGGCTGCAAACCCAACTGTTGAGCCGTGTTCAACAAATTGGGCTCACCAACTGCAGGAAATCGCAACAGCCATAGCACAGCATTTGGCACTGCTTTTAAAATGTTTACCTGCAAATAATAAGAGAACGCATTGTACCATACTGTTGATTCGACGTTACGAATGGCTTTTTACTAACTTACCCACATATGAAGGGTTATAGGATCGATCTTGTAAAGCTGATTGAAGTTGCAATAAACGACGGCATCGTCCGGCAGTCCGTACTGCTGCCTGGTAGTGATCACAATGCTCTGAGGAACTTCTTCTCCCGTAGCCGCTTTGTTATTGGTCTGCGTCGTGGCTAGACCGTTCTGCACCAAGACCCCATTAAGCGAAGTCTGCACTTGGCCGGAGGCAATCATGTTTTCAATGGGAGTGGTAGTGGGAAGTTCGGCAACTTTCAGGCTAATCTCCACGGGTTTAGCCGCCTTAATTATTTCTTTAATTTCCTTCACCTCGGTATTCTCGACCAACGGAGACAAATCAGCCGCGTTGATTATGGCTACGTTGTCGGCAAGACCGTTGCCGGTTCCACTTTTGTCGGAAACAATTAAGCGTTCTTTCAAATGCGGGAACATTTGCTTGTGATCGCCCACAAAGTATGTGTACGGCATATAGGCCAGTTTTTCGCTGTATTGATTAGCCAATTCCAAGGGGGAGGTCACAATGTCAGTGACCAAATAGTCCATAAAGCTGGCTCCGCTGGTACCTGGATATCCCAGCCACATTACCTGTAATAAAATATAACTTTGGAGCCTAGATTAAGCTTCAAGGGGTTTATACCGATGAAGTAAGAAATAGTGGAGAGACCAACTTTTTTAAGTTTTGTGCCCTCTCCAACGCCGACATCACGTCACGGACCCTACAAACTTGTCGGACACACAAAGTTCCGGCCGAAAAACGGAACCAATTTTAGAGAAATGTCGACTATTGTTTGGTCTTTCCTTTATGTCCTAGTCCTCTTAATTCAACAGTTGTTGAAGTAAGAGGACAAAAAAAAATGGGTGAATACTGACTCAATTGTCACACAAAAAGTCTCTATAAAAACATGTAAAAAATTGCTTCGGTTTCGATCTACAGGGTGTAAAAATGTAAAATAAAAACACAAACCATGCGATGCCGAATGGCGTGAGGTATGCACCATACAGGGTGTCCAAAAAATAGTATATTGCACAAAAGTGGATGTGCTGAACCTATCGTACGAGGACGGAGCCTCGAGCACGCCGCTGCAGGCGGATATCTCCGACGAATGGACAATTCCCCGAGTTTTAGTCTAACTTTTCTAGGACTAATTGAAATTATACCAAAGTTTAATAATAATAACAAATTATTATTGTTGGTACATCTCTATTTTTAATTTAGTTATATATGACAAAATGGATAGCACGTTCATATCACACAATTGGTCTATTTCATATCTGATACATAGTTCAGCTATATCTCTGCAAGCACCTACTTATCCAATCTGTAACTGTTAAGAAAACTGAAAACAGAGAAAGTTTATAAACCAAAGTTATGTTTGTTCAAATAGAATATCACGCATATTGTGGCATTTTTACATTATTTGGACAATTTTAATCATTTTATATGAAACATGTGTATTTTGTCTTATGTCCCTACTCAACCAAAATGTCCGTGTGGTGGGTGAGTTCTTTCTCAATTAGTTTGTGTGGTCGACGGTGACAAGAACGTTCAAGATTCCTTTATTGCATTGTGGTGCCTTCAGTACATAATACGTTGTCGACCATATGGAGCTCTTTCTTCCCTATAGTTCGTTTCCCTAGTGAACACAGGTCCTTATTGTTTGATTCCTTAAGCTCTCTTATGGCCATTTCCACCAAGCAAATTTTAAAGAAACTTAAAGTTAAGGGTCCTTAAACCATATGTATTAGCATGAGTAACCATGGTAATAATGAAAGCTTTAACTAAGTAAACTTAAAAATTGCTTGGTGCGATCGGCCATAAGTTCCGTGTCTCTCTCCTGCATGACGTCCAAATTAAAGGTGGCTACTGAGGAACTTGGGACTTCTTCCGCGCTGTTGTGTGTCATTTTTTTGTACAAGGTGTTTATTTGAAAACGTCATCTAGTTGACTGCGAAATATTAAAAGAAATGAATGAAGAAACAGAAGTTGATTTACTTTTGATTCTCATATTTTTCCGTCGAAAATTCATAGCGTTCTAGATGACGTTTTCTAATGAACACAGGATATACGATAGTGTAGTCGTATTCCGCTAAATTTAATATCCTTCTGGCTGATCGGTGGTCAGTTTCTATTTTCATTAAACGACCTTATATGAGACGATACTACAGACATCTGCTAGGCGCTCTAGTTCGCTTATGGCATACTTTTTTCAGCTTTGGACGTATGCTGCCTATATGCTAAACAGGGTGGTCACATTTACTAAAAAAAGTTCAAAATTCATACCTCATTTTTGAGCTACCCGTTAGTTATCGTTAAAATGAGAAATTCGGAAAGAAGCTAAAATGTTGCTACATTTTTCTTCTATTACTGATTTTGAGATAAAACTTCTGCGAAACTCGATATAAGGGTACCAGAGGCCGAGTTGCACGGTTTTAATCTCTAAATTTAGGTTTTCAGATCGGGTCAGGAGCTGCACAATGCCGAAGATGTTCAAAAAGCTAAAATTTCGATATTTAGACCATTTAAATATCTTTTTCTTATAACAGGTTTGTTTAAGGTTAGTACAACCATTTCTTTGCCAAAATCGTTCATTAATGACTCCCATTAATGAACGGTTCTGTCACTTTAAAAAGCGGTTATGTCAATGTCAATTCTTATTTCGCTGTATGCAAAATCAACAAAACACTGAGTTCATTGCTGAGTAAATTCCAAGACCGTGTATATTGTCGTCTTACTTGACATTTACTCGACAGAGAGAGATAGACAAACTCAATTTTTATCTTTTTACGGATTGATAGGCATTGGATAGAAAAAACCTGACAACTATCATTTGGATAGGGGGACGAATTTCAAATATTCAAACTAAGTATTCTGATTTGAATGTATTGAATGACCAAGTTGCAGCCGACGGAAAAGTATTGTAACCAACTCGTATATTAATGGGCGATTAATAATCTCAACTCTACTAACGCGCTCACTGCGTTCGCGTGTTAAACCATCTCCATTATTAATCGCCTTCATTAATACACTAATTCGTTAAATAACTATTTTTATTTTCTTAGTTATCAAGTATAAACCACATACACCATATTCACTTATTATTAACATCAAGTAGGCGTTATAAATCTGACTTCGACATTTTCATCGTATCTTCTCAACAAGTGCTGAAAGGTATAAAAAAAAATGAAGAACTCAATTCATAACTTTCATGTTTACCAACATCAGGTTTTCTCTTATAACATCAACAGGGTTGCAAAAAAACATGTTTTTAAAAAAAAAAAAACAGAAACACATGTTTTTGTTTGTTTGTGTTGTTTTTAACTGTTTAAAATATCATTAAAAAAAATTGTGTTTTAAACTATTTTAAACATAACAGTATTTTTTTCTGAAGTGTTTTCATTTAAATAAATTGCTCAAAAATAGATTAATGTTTAATGATGTGCAAGTTTTTTTTCCATTCCAAACAAGCCACTTGATTTGATATTTTAAATTAACTTGTTCTTGTTAGCAACATTGACTCGAGCCACGACGTTAAAGCAGTGTTCGATCGCTAGAAAATTTTTTCCCTAGAATTCCCCAACTATGTATTTTTAAAAATACCCCAGATTTTCCCTAAAAACTAGAGCATTTATTGACATTTACTTAGTCACTTTTAGCTTAATTTTTATGTTTAAACAAGGTAATTTTTTAGAACAAATTTTGACAAAATAAACAATATGTCAAATGCATAGTTTAAACTTTAGGTAGAATTTAATCTGAAGATATATAAGAGGGATCCTAAATTGAATTTCAGTACTATAAATTAGACATTTTCTTTTAATTTTTGTTTATTTTTATTAGTATATGTGCATTTTACGTATTTTATAAAAATCCCTAGGAACTCCCCGGTCCGGCTTGAGCTAATTTACCCCTAGAACTGGGGAGAAATCCCTCAATCTGGCATCACTGTGCTGAAGCCAGGAGAATCCTACAAATGCGATTCGGAATCAGCGTATCGGATTACTCGTATTCGCTCACTCGTTCCTGTTACTTAATTTATTTTTGTTTTGTTCTTGTTAACTATATAACTTGCAGTATTCTGTATTAGTGTGTTGTGATTTGTTTTTCAGATGAGTTTTATGTTGTTGTTTTTGTTAAAAAAAATCATATTAATATAATAAACAACAGAAAATATAATGGCAATCATTGTATCTACTTAAATCTACATATTATTTTTTTTATAAAAAAAAAAGATGTTAAAAAAACAGTTTAAAACTAGTTTTAATCTGTTTAAAACAGCAGCAAGTGTTTTAAACTTGTTAAACACATTTAGTTTTAAACATTGCAACCCTGAACATCAAGTTAGTTCACGTTTAGTTTTCAAACTACGGACGACTCGACGAAACGGCGATAGAGCACAACATAAAAAACAACTCAAGTGCTCTTCACCTCTATACAATAATAAATTCTATACGTTATTAAATAAATAAACTTTATTTTTTTATATCTGAAAGGGTATGACCTACAGGGTCAGTTAAATTAGGAAAAAGTTGCGCATTCAAATGCTGAGCATAATCCCGAGATAAAACTAGATTTATTTATCAGGGTTACTGAAACTCGAAAAAAATCATGTCGATTAAAAAACAATATTCTGTGAAAACTGTCAATCCGGTTTTGGTAAAACTTGACCACTGACATTTCCTGTGATGACGTTTTGCTTGACATTGACAGATATTTTCTACCTCATCTAAACGGCGTTTTCGAGTGGCGGCTCTAGAGCGCTCTTAGAGTATTCCCATCCTTGCATTATTGTTGAGAAAACAAAGGATGGGAATACTCTCACCGCGCTCTAGAGCCGCTACCTGAAAACGCTGCAAGTTTAGCACACCGATAGTAATTTTTTTTCCTAAAAACGCCATATTGGAATTTTGTATCATTAAATAAAGAAAAAATACCTAGGGAAAGAAATGAATGAAAACAAACTCAGCACTCTCAATAAACGAAGAACGGCGGGGAGACTGATTAAAGTTAAGATTGACAAAGTCTCTACTTCTGTACTTACTGTTTTTTATTCTTTATCTCCGCATATATTACTAACCTGAATGGGAGCTGGTCGTAGTGCGAAAATTTCGTTACGAGCACCTTTGGTGTACCCGTTCATATTAACCAAGATGTGAATATTGTCAGAGTAGATCCTATCAGCGGCTTTTCCATTGCACGGCTCTCCGGACAGATCGATGAAATGTTCGCATTCCCGGGATATCTTGCTGCGGAAAGTGGTACCGTCGTCTTGACTTAGGGCGTAGCAAAACACTTCCACCTAAAAAAAATCAATTTGTTTTTAGAATGCAACCAACACAAGTCTTAACTAAAACTAAGGAAAACCTGCCGAAAACACTTACCTTGCTTCTATCATGTAACCCAGGAACGGACTGCATTAAATGTGAAGTGGGATGGTTGCCGAAATCGCTGCTCACATAACCGATTCTCAGCCTACCTTTCAGTTCGGCGATGAACCTATATGGCGACTTGTGTAGTACATTTATCTTTTCCAGGCATAAATTTGCGTGTCGGGCGGCTATCGCCTTTCTGAACTCGTGCGACAAGGGATACAACATGGAATGGTGTGGATGCACCGATGGAAGACGGTTCTTGTCCAGCTGGTCAGCGACTATGTTCACCAATTTCTTCATTCTCGGTTCGTAATCGGACCAATCGCACACGATTTGTAAACAGTGCGCAAGGTTGCAGTACGCATCCGGAAAGTCCGGTTTCAGCTTCAATGCCGTCCTGTACGACTGGATCGCTTCGGGGATGTTGCCCGAATCCTTGTGTATGCTCGCTAGGTTACTGTGAGCGTCTGCGAACGCCGGATTTATCTGTATGGCTCTAGTGTAGCATTGCAACGCCCCGGAGACGTCTTGCATCTCTTTCAGCGTATTCCCCATGTTGGAATAAGCGTCGGCAAACGTGGGTTGAATCCGTATGGCCTCTTTGTAGTGCATTAATGCCTCGTTCAGTTTGCCTTGTTGTTGCAGCACCGAAGCCAAATTGCTGTGCGCCGCCGCAAATTCTGGAAACACCTCGAGAGCTTTGAGGTAGAGCCGAGTAGCTTCCTCGATGAATCCCTGCTCGCGCTTGATGTTGGCTAAATTGTTCAGCGAGTCTGCGTGGCTGGGACATAGTCGCAGCGCAGTGTTGTAGCAGTCCTCGGCTTCAGAAACCTGCGTCAAAGAGGGACTTTAAGTGGTATTTATACGGAGTGACCGTTTTTCGAGTTTAATCATCTCGGTTATTTGAAGAGATGCGAAAAAGACTAAATTAGGTTTCGGAAATATTCGCAAAAAATACAAAAATTTAAAAAAAACTTTTATTTTTACTAATTTAAAAATTATTCACAGTTGTTTATAGCCACTTTTTGCTCTCTTCAACGAGGTATTTTCTAATTTAACATCCGACGTTTTGCTTTGATGTAACCGTCATCCACTTCATTTTTTTAAATACGAACCTGGATTTTTTATATCGGATACTCAATCTCCAATCGCTACAAAGATTGGTGGTAAGTATACAGACTGTCCGACGGTACCTACCACCATTCTCAAACAGTTCAATCTTTGTAGTCAAACATTGAACCCAATCCTTATCGGTCAATGCGTATTGGTCAATGAAAAAGTCTGTAGCCTATATGGGGGCCAAAAAGAATGTGATCCGACTATATCGACAAATTTTAACAACCATATCGCAAAATCAGCACAATCCAAACCAAAAAGTTAACAGGATTATTATTTATCGCATATCAGCAAATACAGAATTGCAAAGGAATTCAGAATCCGATATAAAAATATTTGGATTGAAAACGAAATGTCGGATTTCAAAATTTGAAAATTCCACGTTGAAGAGAACAAAAAGTGGATATAACAAAGTGTCAATTATTTTTAATAATTTCTTTAAATTAAGACTTCATTTTTTTGCGAATTATCGAAACCAGTCATCTTTTCGAAATTTAACTAACGATCATCTATTTCAAAATCTAACTATAAAAATAATAATGCTATTTTTATGTACTTCTAATTGTGCACCTTTACCCTATTCAACCTACTTAGTATCTCTTCAAATAACTGAGATTACCATAGTTAAACTCAAAAAATGGTTACCCTGTATATGTTACAACGCTTGCTATACTGTATTCCATTACATACGGGGTGTTCATTATAAAACATCATCTAGTTGGCTGTGAAATGTCTAAAGAAAAGGATGGAGAAGCAAAAGTCCATTTATTTTGATTATGCCATCGTTTTCTGTCAAAATTTCATAGCCTGCTAGATGAAGTTTTATAATGAACACCCCGTATGAAATCAAATCAACTTTATTCTCTGCAAGAACAAAATCTTATTGACAAAGTACTGCCCAAGTTTACGAATACCGATACAATAACAACATCGCAGAACCATTAGAGCTGATATAAAACTGTGTTGGAAATCTAGGTCAACATAAAACCGGACGCCTAGAAAAGTGTTAATCTCATAAAATAAAACGTAAGATGTGCCCATCAATAAACAATAGAACAACTGGTCGATTAAATAAAAAGAACTTAAACCATGTCAGAAAAGTTCTCACGTTCTCAATACCCTTCAGTGCTAAAGACACATTATTATATAGGGTGATTCAAAATTCAGTACAAAGATTTTAAGGGCATATTTGTGGGGTCAAAATAAGACGTTTTTTCCTATAAACATGAGTCCTAAAATGAACCCCCTCCCCCCTACGGGCGCTGAAAGTTGGGAAAGGATAAAAAGTTTTTTTTTAATTGTGGCCATATTTATTCACGAAAATTCTTGAAAATTAACAATTTGACAGCATAAATAAAAAACAACAGTTGCCATAACTACGAAGTCCCAGCCTCCTATGTTTTTCCTTATTATGATGTTGATACTGCAGCCGTTCAGTCAAAGGAGTTTTTCTCGAAAACGGTTAGCTTAATCAAAAATCTTCAAGAAATCAAAACTACAGATATTTGTTTGGCCTACTGGATAGTGACGATGAATTTAACAAAACTCCCGGGAAACATAAAATATTTGTCATCATAATGATAGTAAGTCCTAAAAAACTGCGAATATTTAAAATTTTGCCATTTCTGAGAAATGGAATGAAAAAAGCTCGTTTAGAAACGGGGATGTACAAATTTTCAAGAATTTTCATGAATAAATATGGCCACAATTAAAAAAAAATATTTTTCCTTTCCCAACTTTCAGCGCCCGTAGGGGGGAGGGGGTTCATTTTAGGGCCCATGTTTATAGGAAAAAAACGTCTTATTTTGACCCCACAAATATGCCCTTAAAATCTTTGTACTGAATTTTGAGTCACCCTGTATAACAACCGTCTCCTGTTGTTATATAATTATAATTATATTAACATTATATTATATATAAATAAACATTATATTAACAACCGTCTCCGAAAAGTCCTCACGTTGTCAATACCGTTCAGTGCTAAAGACAAATAATTTTTTTTTTAATTATGAAAACTCGATTCATGGCATAGAGAATTGAGAACGCGTAGCTCTCCTATCCATAAGCTCATTCGTCACATGTCTTCTGTACCTAGAATTATAATATTTCGTCCACATTAAAGTTGCAGTTCAAAAACAAAAATAAACCGGAGCAAAATTTCACCCCTCAAAAACAACGGATTACAATGGTATTTGGGTTGGGTACCACACAGATACATATCGATTTATTCTCTTCTGCAAGCTAAATACAGATTTAAATAGAGTCAATGAAAAAAAAAACTTATTTTTTGCGAGAATGTATCCCAACTCCTTACTGACAACTCAGACTACAGAATGACACCCCGCTGCCAACTTTTTGAATAGATCTTCAGAATTCAGAATAGAGCCTTGGGGGCACCCTATGTTCACTCTCCCACTATGCAGAGAAGGGATCTCCTCCCACACACAATCTGTCTCCTAACTGTTAGATACGACTCAAACCAATACAAATCCATTGCTGATGTCGCAAAACACCTCAGCAGCCGACTGCCAGAAATTCAATTCCCCCCCCCCCCTCTTAACTGTTTTTGATAATGTTGGTAATAAAACCATCCGACGGTACCTCCCGGAAAGCTCTTGATCTCCTTTGAAGAGCCGTATGCTTCAAGAAAGATAACCGCATGCTTCAAGGAAGTCATCCCCAGCTAATGACCAGTTTATATACACAGCAAAGCTCCAAGTGCATTGCAGATCTTTGAATTCCCTGACAGAATGTCCGTCCTCACCCGATGTGTGTTGGCTCTTGATTTCACCTATAGACTTGTCAATATCCAAAGCATATGCCAGTGAGAAAAATTAGTCATACCCCAAGAATCCTGTACTTTTTCCCCACGTTTAGTTCGGCGTTCGAGCGGTCCAGCAATAAAATTGGTTGAATACCTGAGGGTGAAGATGGCCGCATTTTAAGGATCATCCATTAAACTATAATTTAAGTTTATTATTTCAAATGAATAACTTGAATGGAATACGAAATTTTACATGTCATGAAAATCTCATCATGGAGCTTGCAAGAAAAACGATGGTTACGGACACATGGAATGTGGCTTATCGAGGAGGACCGCAAAAGATGCAATAAACCGCAAATAACTTGAGCCTACACCCTGTTCTTACAAATCTGAACGACACTTGTCCAAAGCGACCTTCGGAGAAATTGTGGTCGAGATTTAAATCCCATATTAAAACTAAAATATTTTAAATCCGTGTAGAGAATGTCTAAGAAAACTTATTTTATAAAATTTAATGAAATTCTATTCATGCGGATCGGCTACGGCTGTCAGTCATAACCATCGTCAAAATTCGTCAAAAAGTTATCACCCAGAAAAAGAGTTCCGTACGTCGGAAATTCCGAGCCAAGTTGCCAAATTTGTAGGAACGAAAACACAAAACATGCAGCACTGAGGTTTGGGTCACTCTGCTTGTCTTGAAGTGAACATCGGTCCTCAATTTGTAAGTTTAAATGTCGGTTACCACTTATATGTTCTTCCGCAGAGTTGTGGTTGGTAGACTACTACCGGCATTATGAACAAAAAACTGTAAAAAGATAACTGTAAGAATAAAGAAAAAACAATTATTTATGAAAATATTAGAAACGAAATATTCAAATTGGAGTCAAGTAACTGCAAATAAAAAAATTGAAACGAGGAAGACATGATGACACAGTTTGTGTCCTTATCCAGTGATAACTTCCAACTTCTTGGGGATTATGTTTACATAGTTACGAACTTACGTAGTTTACGTGATGCTTACATGGAAGCGAAGATAATCATATATCACGCGTAGATGCCCATCTTCTATTTGTATTATCTAAAATTATACGCATTCAGCGAAAAAATACAAATTGATGAATAATAAACCCGATGATTCTTCCGACTTCCGTCTTCTTATAGGCGGACTAATAATAAGAACCTAACTCCCAAAATATGGAATTCTTTGGTGATTACACAAAAGGCTAAGCCAAAGCCTGCATGTGCGGTTACCATTTTTCTTCTAATCCTTTCGACCTTCGTACGTGCTCACACACTGCCTGCTGGAGCCAGTAAACAGAAAACACAAACAGATTTATTATACTGTTAGCAGGAAAGTCACACAAAACACATTTTTGAGAACATGTCCATGAAAGACTCCCTTATTATGATGCTTTTTGATTACGTAACCATTTTGCATCTTGGGTCGAATATCTCTCTTCTCTAAACCACAACTGACTCGATAATGGAATTTAAAGCAGATTTGCCTCAGAAAAACAGTTTTTTCATGACACAAAACTCACTTTAATTATTTTTGCCACAGGCGGCATAGCCCTAAAGCGTCTTATACACCACAAAATAAATGGTCAAACTAACTGGTAACAGATTCCTGGCAATATGGTGCCCATTCCACTTTTAATCAATCGGAGAATTCGCGCGGGGGCCCCAACACAGAGATAGAAAGCGAAAAACGCACTTGTGACGTTATCAATTCAAGTGTGTTGTTAGCCAAATCTTCCATTAGGCTTTGATCTCCTTGTAATAATACGGTAATCGGAATCAGGCGACCTTCCCCCGATAAATTAAGGCACGACCATTAAAAATGCATTAGGGTTACGACAATACGTGTAACAATTAACCCTGTGCAGGAAACAATTGCTTATTTTTTCCGTTATTATACTCAACGAAAGTAAATACCGTACAAGATTGTTAGTTTTTTTAACAAAAAAAAATTAAAGGAGCTAACAAATGACTTTCCAACAGGCTCATATACCCTAAATCAATTTATATTCTCAAAACGTCTGACCCTTTTCCAGCTGGACACATTTCTTAGCAATTTTTTCCCACCACAAAGACTGAATATCAATCAGCTTTGTATTTTCGGGCCCTTCCCAAAACCAAGACGAATTCTTACTTGTCCTTTTTCCTTGAGTGCGTTGGCTAAATTGCAATAGGCGTCTGGGAAATTGGGCTGCAACTCGATTGCCCTCCTGTAGGTATCAATGGCCAAGTCGATGAGGCCCTGCTCGTAGTAGACACAGGCGAGATTTCCATGGACCACCGCATTGTTCGGCGATAGGTTGAGAGCCCGTAAATATGCTGCTACCGCTCTAAAAGTAAAATAAAAAAAAAATTGTGGTGAATTTATAGAAAACTGCTGATTACGTGAAAATTCTTCCACAACATGACGTTGAAGAACCTATATATATATACCCTGAATTTTCCCATGCAATAATGACGCAAATCGAGAAGAAAATTGGAGTAAACATTCAGCGCGGAAAAGCCTCATGACACATTTACGGTTTATTTTTAGAAAACGTCTTGAAATCAATCTGCCACTAATTTGATTTAATAACCCTGGAAAATTAAGTTACATGTTCCGACATCCCAAATACAACACGAACCTTGAAAACTTTAGATTGGCTACGTCCAAAAATATTTTCTTACATCATTAAAATACGAAACGTTGGCAAAGCTCTTAAAACACCCGTTCATTCACACAATGTCAACAATCACACACTTACATTTTTCAAAACGATTTTTTTTAAACGTAAATTACATCAGATATAAAACATACTAATAACGTAGTTTATTCCCCAATAAAAACAAACTTCAGGTTACCATTAAGCTCTCGAGTGGCTGTTAAAAAAGGTTTCATTTGCACCATAAATATTTCGGAATCGTCCAAATCTACACGCTCAAGTAGCTAGTAAGAACGGCGTGCATGCAATATAGAAAAGTTTTGGGTTCAAGTTACGTGACAGAGGACCTGGTTCTATAAGATCAAGATGGGAGGTAGTGAGTTTTAAGATAATTCTTAATGCATTAAAAATAGTTCAGGTTACCTATAGTACAGGTTACGGTACAAGTTCAGGTTCAATATACGGTATACGTTTTTTCACACACTAAATAATGACATATTGTGCTAGAAGTATAAAAATGCAACTATACTTTGGCAAAACTGTTCATGTTCTAGATAATTTCATCGCATTTCCTCTATTTGAGAAATCAGCCTCAAAACCCTACCAATTGGAACCAATAAATTCGAGAAGTTGATCTGAAAATAAAATAAAAGAGCGCATAATAACAGCTCATCAAACTGAACATGAAGTGGAATCAGTAGAATCACATATTTAGTTTTCTACAATAATGAGGCAACAACACATCTCTAAGACCATAATAAGCGTTTCTCGGAACCGAAGTCTAATAAACAGAACCCAAAATCTCAAAAACTTTGAAATTTCCTATGTATTGTCTGGCTCTATATTCATTCGAAAGGTTTGTTCCATACAGGTTGTATCGATAATAAGTTTTAGACGGTGCAAAACAAGACCCTTAAGTTTACGGCTTGGAGTTCTTTGAGTGTGTACCATAAAATTTTACGGCTCGGAATTTAATAATCAAATTAAAGATTTATTTCCAAATTAGATTAAACTGCAATTGAAACTGCTCGGTTATATGTCTTATTGTAAAACTGGTATCTAATACCCGCCGCATAAGTACTGCTGCACAGAGCAGAAATAATGCCCTTGTCCTTATTCAACAATTGGTCTATTCACACTATCACTCCGTTAGATACCACATAATTACAAACGCAAGAAAGAGTTGTTGTAATTAGCGTCCTTAAGTTATAAGTTGTTGGTGAAGTTAGCGGGATTAGGACAAATAATGCACCTCTTCTTTATTTGAAAATGGCCGACGTTTCGACTATTTATTTAGTTTTCATCAGGGCTATTCAGTGAGAATATTTATATCAGGGCTATTCTCACTGAATAGCCCTGATGAAAACTAAATAAATAGTCGAAACGTCGGCCATTTTCAAATAAAGAAGAGGTGCATTATTTGTCCTAATCCCGCTAACTTCACCAACAGCAAGAAAGAGTTTGACGGTATGGTGAACTTGGGACCTAGCAAGACCTTCAAAAAGCTCATGAGCATCTCTACATATTGTTGCGAACTCGGGGTTCGATAATTCCAGTGTAACGATTTAATACGAAAACACTATTTATTTATTCCACAAATACACTCGACTACTAAATAACTCAGTATTTAACACTTTATAGCCTTCTATTATCGCTTCGTAACTTTAGCTTACTTATAGCTCGATTAAAATACGACTACTTCCACTCGGGCGCTCTATGCGCCTTTTATATACAATCCTAAAATTACAGAAAAACCTAGAAAGTTCTTTATAAGAATTCTTGAATAATCTCATATAAAAAAAAAAGGTTGTAAACAACTGCCTTCTAGATTAAGCCAGACGAGCAATAAATCACTCGTGTCAGCCATGACGCAGCGCGGATAGGTCGCGAAGCTCCACCAACCAACACGCTCCCATGCGTTGCCCCGCCTCCCATGCGGCGTTGCTGCGATCGTAACATTGCCCTCCTCCTAAGTCTGTTCGTCCCGAACAGATAGAGTTCCATGGTATCGTGCTAATCGATCCAAATGAACGACCTTCATCTTTGACCTAGGGGTCCGCTGGATCCTATACACCACATCATTAATCTTCTTTATAATTGTATAAGGTCCTTCCCAATTTTGGCTAAGTTTGGGCGACTTCCCCACCTTTCGCCTCGGATTGTATAGCCACACCAAATCACCATCCTGGAAGCCGCGGGAGTTAGCTAGTAAGTCATATCTTGCTTTGGCTCGATCACTGGATATCCGCAGTTTATTCCTGACTTGCTCATGAACATTGTTCAGCCTCTCCTTAAGCTCCTCCACAAAATTCTCAGAGCTGAGCGACTCTTTTTCTGGTGTTCCATACATCAAATCCGCAGGAAGCCTCATTTCCCTCCCGAACATCACTTTCGCCGGAGTATAACCAGTGGCTTCATGCGTAGAGCCTCGATATGCCATCAACATGAGAGGTAGATGTTGGTCCCAATCACGCTGATGATCTGCCACCATTTTAGACAGGTAATGTTCCATGGTCCGATTAAACCTCTCTACCATCCCATCCGACTGTGGATGCAAAGGAGTTGTCCTGGTCTTGCGAATTCCGAGAAGTTCCATGACCTTCTGGAAAAGAGTCGATTCAAAATTTCGGCCCTGATCAGAATGAAGTTCGAGAGGGACCCCAAATCTGCAGAACATTTCATTTACTAGCACCGTTGCCACAGTCGTTGCTTCTTGATTAGGTAGGGCGTATGCTTCAGGCCATTTAGTGAAGTAATCCATGGCGACCAAGATGTATTTGTTGCCCGACTCAGTCTGAGGAAATGGTCCCGCGACATCAATTGCTACCCTCTCGAATGGAGCACCTACAGTGTACTGCACCATTCGGCCCCGTGATCTTGTTCGAGGTCCCTTTGTGGCACAACAAACTTCGCACTTGCGGCACCAAGATTCGACGTCTTCATGATAGTTCACCCAATAATACCGCTCTTTAATTTTGGCCAATGTTTTATTGACCCCAAAATGGCCTCCGCTTGTTCCGTTGTGCATTTCCTGTAGTACATCTGATTTTCTGCTACCAGGAACAACCAACTGATTGACTACGGACTTGCCATCCGGACTCTCCCACGCTCTCTTCAGTAGTCCATTTTCTATTTTGAGAGAGTGCCACTGGGCCCATAGCGCCTTCAGGTTTGGACTTTTACCAGCGATTTCTTGCCATTCGGGTCTGTTGTCGTCAGTCTTTGCAGAGAGGATGGGTCCAATATCTGGATCGTTCATTTGTTCTTCTCGAAGGGTCTGTGTGGTCCAGCCATTGTTTATTTCTACCGACGTTCTCCTTACCAAAGGAAGTCCCTCACGCTGCTCAGTTCTTTGACAATGCCGACAATCTTCTTTACAAGGCCGTCTGGACAATGCATCGGCATTTTCGTGAGACCTTCCTGGTCGATGTTCAATTTGGATCTTCTGTTTCTTAATGCGTCCGGCCTCTGTAACACTTTTACCACCCAAATTATTGCCTTGACTTGACTGGTTGACTTGACTGATCCTGGGGGTCTTAACGGCCTCGGTCAATTGCCCCCTTACATTAACAGGAATTGGACTTTCCTGAATTCTAGGGCGGTCTTGTTTGCCGCTCGATCTTCTAAACAACGGCGACGGACTTCTTGCCCTATTACGGCAGTTACTCTTGACGTGACCCAGTTTACCGCAGTTAAAACATTTTATGCCCCGACTGCCTGTTGATCGGGGAGTTCTTTCTAACAGGGCTTGCAAATTGACTGCCATATCCTTCATCGCTTTATGTAAACTGGCCATGGATTCAGCCATAGACGTATTCTTCTTGTCACCGCAAGTTGCCACTCTTACACTTGCAGAAGAACTAGATGACACCCGTGACGCCTCGAATTCCAGGGCCCGAACTAGTGCCTCGCTGATATCCTTGGGCCTTACAAGACGTAAGTGGTATCTCATGTCACTATCGCGAACTCCCTCAATGAACCTTTCGGCGGCAAATTGCATTTGAAAAGATTCAGGGGCCGATGGATATGCCAGGTGAATGAGTCTGTCTATGTCCGCCTCAAATTCTTGTAAGGATTCACCTGACTTTTGCTGTCTCATCCTCAGCTGGGCCTGGAACACGGTTTCTTTGTGCTCATTTCCAAATCGTAGTTGCAGAGAGTGTACTAAAACTGCATAATTACTTTGATCAGCTGCCGACAGAGATTGGAGTAGTTCAGCCGCTTTTCCACGAAGTGCTACGACTAATGATGTAGCTTTCTGGGGCTCGGACCAGCCATTAGCTTTTGCAGCTGCTTCAAATTGGGTTTTATAAATTTCCCACGCCGTAGTACCGTCATAATCGGGAGGCTTAATTTTAGCGTTGGCTGTGCTAAAACTCTCTGTAGACACGGTGTCGTCCTCAAGTTGTTCCCGGAATTTCTTTTCTAGTTCGAGAACCCTCTGGTTGACAGCTTCGAGTCCTTCGTTAACGCCGTTAATGGATTCGTTAACGCTGTTAACGGATTCGTTAACTGATTGCATTATTCTTTCTTCCAATTGTTGCTCCCTAGCTGCGAGATGGGTCACTATTTCTTCTTTGAACCGTGTCTGTTCTTCCTTTTGTTCTAGATAACGTCGCTCCTGCACTTGATCACGTTTTTCCTGCTCTTCCTTCTGTTCTAGATAACGTTTTTCCTGCTCTTCTTTTTGTTCTAGATAACGTTTTTCCTGCTCTTCTTTTTGTTCCTTATAACGTTTTTCTTGCTCTTCTTTTTGTTCCTTATAACGTTTTTCCTGTTCTTGATAACGCCGCTCCTGTACTTGATCACGTTTTTCCTGTTCTTGATAACGCCGCTCCTGTACTTGATCACGTTTTTCCTGTTCTTCCCTCTGTTGTTGCATAAGGGACAGCAGGGCGGCAAGTTGATCCTCCATGGCTTGATGCTGGCTTCTGGTCACTGGCATAAACACGTAATGTCCGGAAATGAAGCACTCACTTACAGTTCAGTAATATTAGTCCTCAAATTCTCAATGGAATCGCACTTCTGACACCAGTTGTTGCGAACTCGGGGTTCGATAATTCCAGTGTAACGATTTAATACGAAAACACTATTTATTTATTCCACAAATACACTCGACTACTAAATAACTCAGTATTTAACACTTTATAGCCTTCTATTATCGCTTCGTAACTTTAGCTTACTTATAGCTCGATTAAAATACGACTACTTCCACTCGGGCGCTCTATGCGCCTTTTATATACAATCCTAAAATTACAGAAAAACCTAGAAAGTTCTTTATAAGAATTCTTGAATAATCTCATATAAAAAAAAAACGGTTGTAAACAACTGCCTTCTAGATTAAGCCAGACGAGCAATAAATCACTCGTGTCAGCCATGACGCAGCGCGGATAGGTCGCGAAGCTCCACCAACCAACACGCTCCCATGCGTTGCCCCGCCTCCCATGCGGCGTTGCTGCGATCGTAACAATATAAAAGGACTTAAAACCGGCGACGAAAGGAGACTTAGTGTAGTGACAGCCTGGTACTGAATAGCAGAACATTCATGACTTCTCCATGTTGTTACATGGAAAAACTATCTTCTCAGTCCTCGATCTAGTTTGAGCTTTCACTTTCCGGTAACCGAACATATCCAGAAAATAGCCATAACATCATCTGGATGTTCAAATTAGGAAGTAAATTTTGTACTCCGGAATACCACTATTCAAAAATGAATCGATAAAGTGACACAAGAAATAGACTTCTTTTATATTTATGACATTATCGTGGTCTCAAGCTCATTTGAAGAACATCTACGACACTAGGCAAACGTCTCAGGGAATTTGGTTGAAATAAGGTTCACACTGTCTAGAAACCGCGTAGGAGTTTGGGAATGTAAAACTTATACATAACGCTGCTATGGCCAACTTTTCACAAGAAAACGTGAAAGACGCTTTAAACTGGACGTCATTGTGGCCTTTGAAACCTGCAAAGAAGCATTGACTAACGCAGTATTCTTAGCTTATTCAAAGAAAACGCAGAAATTGAACGAATGGACGACTATTGGCAACCTATTAAGTTCTTTTTAAAAAAAAAATGAACCCAAAAGAACAATAATACAATTATTTACGATATACATCGACTACAAACCCTTAACGTTTGCCTTTTGATATAAGCACAAACAAATCTTTCGAAATCGGTTTCGACACTTGGATTTCTTGGACAATTTTCCAAATTACACCGATATAAATCTCAGATCGAAGAAAGTGTAGCAGGTCTGGTAACAATGGTTAATCTCTTCAATTCAGGTTAGTTCAGGCCAGCATTCATATAAGGTGTACGTCTCAACCAATTGTGTTACTATTTATTTAATATTTCACCAAGCGATTCAGACAGAGGTTGTTAAGGCTATATCCAGTGTCAATGGCACAAAAATGTCTATTCATACATCTTTTGTCAGCCCATTTGTATCATTTCCTCGCCAGCTAGAGCACATATAGAACTTATAGGTACGTTTTGACCATGTTTGACGACTTTTCACGTTGGCCAGAAGCCACACCACTTCAAGGCCAAAAAGTCTCTACAAATGCCAAATCATTTTACGATCATTGGGTATAACAATTCGGAGTTCCCTTACTAGTCATCATCTAAATCATTTGACTGGTAAGATTCACACAACTGCTTAACATCCAGCAGTCATTGGGATGGTTGGAATGTTATCATCGTCAATTCTAGGCAGGTCTACGTTGTCGTGGCACCAACTGGACCGAAAATCTGTAGACGGTTCAGCTGGGTATCCCAACTGCACTAAATGTGACTTTTTTTTTTGTTATATTCTTCTCTATAGATTTCCTACAATGATCACTTCAAATTCCTTCTACATTTTTATATATATATTGAAAATATTTAAAAGTTCATAACTATAAAACTTCAAAAAAAAAAAAATAAAAATTCAGTTGCCAAAACGTTGAGAATTTTGCATTATACAACAGTGGGCCCAGGATTGACCCCTTTGGCTTACCCGCTTCTACCATGCGGGACGACCATCTACTTCCCGAACACCCAAAAACTTGGGTCTTTTCACGCAAAAGTGAGCCAATTCGCGGTGTACATCTCCATTCAATTTGTCAAGATGAATGTGGTGTGAAAATCAGTTAAATGTCTTAGAAAGGCGAACGAACAAGTAGGTATGTCTCTTTCTGTGACCTCTCAATGCATATTCATTAATGAATGTTTGCGACCACATGATTCATCTGTATTCCGTCTCTAGCCGGATGTATTAGTCTTTCCGCTGTTCGTAAGCCGGTCCACTGTCTTATGTTGCGCAGCCACCACATCTTCTTCCTTCCCATTCCCCTTCTTCCCTCAATCGTCCCCTTGATGATCAGTGGTAAGATTTGGTACTTCGTATTCCGCAATATGTGCCCTAGGTATGCGGTTTTTCTGTTCTTGATCATCAGTAACAGTTCACGTTCTTTGTTCATTCTTCGCAGGATATTTTCGTTAGTTACACGGGCCTTCCATGGGATTTTCAACATTCTGTGGGGTATACCCACATCTCGAAGGCCTCCATTTTATTCATTGTGGTTTCCTTTAATGTCCAGCCCTCCAAGCCTTATGGCAACACCGACCTAATGTAACATCTTATGAACCTCACTCTTAGGCTCTAGTCAAAGTCCGTATTTTATATCCTGCTTGAGCGAAATGACCTAGATTTTTGGGTGTTCGGGAAGTAGATGGTCGTCCCAAATGGTAGGAGCGGGTGTGTCACGGGGGGTCAATCCTGGGTCCACCGCTGTATAGCGGAAAATTCCTAAGTTTGACAACTTTACTTTTATTTTTTATAGCTTCTCATAGTTTCGATTTTTCAAATATTTTCTTTGAAATTAGATACATAGAAAGTTGAAGTAATCAATGAAGAAATAAATAGTCACATTGAAATCTCTGGATTTTCACGGAGGTTGTATGGCGCAAAATTCCCAAGTTGGACAACTTGCGTGGATATATGCTCATGCTGTATATCCAGTGCTGTTTGTTATTGCAGTAAAAATACGTCCCCAGAACTGACTATAGGGGAGAGAAAAATTGTCTTATCACAAGAGACGGCCGATGTCACATCACCAAAGGGACAATTTCAACTGGAAACCAATATCTACCTCCGGCCTCCGAATATTAAAAAAGTAGTCGCTCAATTGCACCAAATTGGTTCGGGAGCCTGTCTTACCGTCAATAACTTATATTTATAATCTGCCACCACAAAGTTGTTTTCAAAAATAGCAGATTTAAAATAGTTGTAAAAACTTGCCTTTTTTGTGTGGTCCCTGATTGTGTTTAATATAACGACTCAAATAGGTCAGCGAAGTGGAACGAGTAAACAACTAAGAAAAACAAAAATTGAATAATGTACACAAAAGCTGTTAAAATTATTACCTTAGCATATACAGAGGGTAATGCAATTGATAAATACATTTCTGAACTTAAAGATTCATTGAAAACACCCCATTCTAAACAATAAATCTTCTTTGTTTACACTGTAAAGGTGTTATTCGACATACTGTTTTGTTTATTGTCGACGGCTAGCTAGAAACATAACTTGCACTTTTCAATAATAATTATAATTAAAAGAGCAGAGACAAACATTTGTATGTACTAAGATAGACTCTTATTCTAAGAGAGTCTCTTATTTTAAGAACCATGGACCAACTCAACCCAACCCACCTCTTAACTTGTTTTCTAAGCCATCCGACACAACCGAACCCGGTGGTACGTTTGAAGTCCGGCAGGAAAGTTGGTTCGGGAATGCGAATGACCGTATAGACCACCACACATTGATAGTCCATTGCGTGGGCATTTCGTCGGATGGCCGCGTGGGTTTTCGACGTCAACTATCCAACGGGACGCGCGTAAACACCGACATTGGTCCGACGTCGACTGGAAGGAAATCCCTCGGCAGCCGTCGACGTCGAGGAAAAGACGGGTTCTGGACGCCGCGTCGAGGGTAGGGGAGACTCGAACTCGGCGAAGGGGTTATTGAAAAATTGCCAGATCGGTCTAATGGGACGTTTTCGAGGTGAATAATCGGCTCTTTCGAGGAAATTTGGACCCGGGCACGTACATGTGAATCAAAGGATTAGGGAAAACTCTCGCACGAATTGTAAATTTGGTCTCCCTTGTCAAACGCCACTTTTGACTTTGTCTGGCTCCGATTTACGAATACAAATGTTTTAATTTTTCACCAGAGAGTGGCGAACTTATTTCACGTTACGACCCATTTTCGAATTTCGTGATTAATTTAAAAACTTCTGGACCACTTCCAATTAAAACTTGACGCCGTTGACGTATGAGATCCTAGATCTAAGCAGATTTAAGTTTTTACCACCTCGTCCACGAAATTCTCGCTAATTCAATTAAGGGATCGCCTTGAAGTTGAGCTTTTTCTTCACGTCACTTCTTTAATTAGCGTTGGGCATTGGCTTGAGAGAAAAGCCCAGCAAGAGCTAAAAGTCTTAATAAACGTGACGGCGCTAATATTAATGGACCTGTAAAAATACTGTTTGCGTGTTCTGCTTACACCTGACTTCCAAAAGTTTTCGAACTTTATACTTAATCAAAACAGAGCAGGAATTGGCGTCCACTAATTCCCCCAACGAACGATGTCACAAACGCCAACGCAAACAATCGTTCTGCCACACAATAAAATATTAGGAAAGTTTTCGGCCTGTACAACAGTTATTACACCTAAGGTAAAATATTTTTTTAAGCAAGAACATGTGAATCTACAGCAGATAGCATTTCTGTCTCCTGAATGTCTGGATATCAGACCATTCCCTTGCTTACTTATCGCTTGGGTCGTAACAAAACGGAAGCCAGTAAAGTCTCGCCGAAATGTTAGATATATTTATAGCCAAGTTAAGAAGATTTTTATTGGGATATTTGTTGTTGAGATTCTTAGTTTTGCCTTAAAATGCCGATAACTGCCAAAAGGGTGAGTTTGCATTAGTGGACAGTAGCGATTGCTAGTACCGCTTTTGATAGTATTAAGCTAAAAAGAAGAGGTTGAGCTTGATTAGTCGAAAATGGACAGCGATATTTATTAAAAAAGTGCTCTTGGAACGAGGGATAAAAAGGCAGAATCCGAAACGCAGAAATGTTTTGCCATGCGAGGAATTTTTAATTTCAATAGCGAGGAATTTTTAATTATTACAATTAATCTTTAGTAATTTAATATTTAATTTCGTCGACGTTCGTCCATTATAATTAATACTATTTTCACTTAGTTGGGCATTCACGTCTGCAAACATACAGGCTGTAGAAATTTGAAAACTTTCTACCTTAAAAATCTTCCTTCTTACAAATAATATGAAAAATCGAAAAAACATCGATTTTGTTTTCCAAGAGGGCAGTTTTAATGAATATTTTTAGCCCCCGTGGCTCAACACCCTGGGAGGGGTAGATGTTACGCTTAGAATCCGAAATGAGAAGGCGGGTCAAGCTGCAAATAATTTCAAAGGGCCTTTAATTCGCTTTTAAATGGTACCTAATTATTATTTCTTGAGCAATTTGTTTAGGAAGTTACAGGAATAAGTAGAACTTGCCTGCACAGTGATGCAGGGTATTCAGGTTTTAATTTAAAGACAAATTATTGTTGTAATGGTTTTGCAGGTTTAGAACTACTAAATTAATATCAAACATATTAAGTTGTGTTAATTGTTGTTGATGTTGTATTAATATCAAAACTATCAAATAATCAAAAAATTAAGTCCTAAACCTGCAAAACCATTACATCTGTAAATTGAGAGGACGCAATACATTATCATCATAACAAAAATTATTGTATTACTTTTTAGTAGCAATGCTTAGAAGTGTAGGTGACGCCTTTCCAAACCTTTATCAGAGACAAATTAAATGTGGGTACCTATTCATTTCTTATCCCTGAAATCTTTCTTTTTTGTTACTTCTTCTTTAATAAAACATTATTCATTTAGAAAAGAAAAAAATGCTTAAGAACCTAGTAGATTTGTTACATAACTCATTTTTACTTGTTCTGCTGCTTTTACTGTTCTGTGATAGATGTGATAAGTGAAAAAGTTTCACTCTTCAGAAAGAATTAAAATGGTTTTTATGTGGAAAGTGCGTACGAAGTGCAGCAACTCTTATTAGTAAAAGAAACCCAACTCGTGGTGTTTCATCAGCGGTAGGTACTTGGTTTGGTGAGAAAGTTTTCCGAAACTGGTTCGGAGGAACATAAAAAAAATATAAGAAATAATCGACGAGTACAGTAGAAGAGAGATAAGAGTAGAAATAGAAATAAAAGAATTTCAAATTGAATTTTTGGAAAAGTTTCTTTCATAGAACCACATCAGCTCCTTACGATCAGTAGTAGAACAGACGGAAACGTCACACGCCACTATAAGAAGAGCACAAAAAATGCATAAATTTCATTCCTATAAAATGCAGTTACTTTACTTCAAAAGCTCTATGACGGAGTTTATGATAGAATAAAATTTTGACTCATTGAGTCATCGCCAACCCTAGTCTTTTAATAAGTACCTGTCTCTTTCATAAAGATTATCTTTTTAAATGGCAATATTAGCAATTTCAACAAAGTTGTCGCTAATAGAAGTAAGATAAACCAGCATTTTTCGAGAAGGACATACACAACACAAAAGTGTCACTTCTACACTCAGTGTCATTTGAAGTGGATCGTTCTACTCTAAATGACAATCAACTTATTTTAGCTTTATCGATTTTTTCTCTAATGAATGACGGGTTTACACAAACTTTTTGTTTCTTGTTAGATGCCTGCACGTCATTTGTTCGTTTTTTTTAGGGAGGCTTTGGGACTTTCTCTCAATGATAAAAAAAATTGTCACACCCTGTATGTCAGGCAAACTCTTTTTGAGTTTAGAGGATTTTAGTTTTTGAATATCAGTCATGCAATTTAAGAAAAAAAGCTTTTCTACTGCTATGCATTCTCTCAAAAAGAGACGAAGCAATATTGAATGCCATTACTGCAGTTCTAACCGTCTCAATTGACGTTTTTTTAATTGCTCAAAGGTCTCTATTAAGCAGTGTTTAACAAACATAAACTTCTTAAATGGTAAACGCTACTTACAAATTCTGCAAAACACTTCAGACCCATTGCAAATTCGGAAGAGAATTCATGTTTATTGATGATGAACAGAACTCGTAAATAGTTTATTTCAAGAAGAGAATTCATGGTATGGCCATTGATCATAATTGGGACCAAATATAAAGACCATTGTAAATCGCCAATATTCACTCACAATCTGCACGAGATTGTCGTAGGAGAATAGAACAGAATCCCACAAAACATTATTAATAATTGTATCAACCCCATTTCAAGTCACTTCCAAGCAATAGTACAGGCTAGAGGCGGCACCATTCGGTATTAATGTTTCACAGTTGTTTGCTTTGTTTTGATTTATTTTCTTAATTTTGTCATAATTTGATTTTACTGTTCTAGCTTCTGTTTTACTTATTATTGATTTAATCGATTGAAGGAATTTCAATAGATAACTTTGCAAAAAAAATCTGAAATATCTACTTTAGTTTTTCTTAAATTGTATTATCCATGTTCAAAAACTAAAAAGTGTTTTGATGACACAAAGAGCTAGTTAGAGCCATAAACTTCAAACAATCCCGAGTGTTAGCGATAAGGAAAATGGTATAAAAATGTTATTTAGAGTCCATTCTCATGTCTCTCTTATAATTCGAATATAGGCACGATGGGTTTCTGTGTTTTATTGATATTTAGTTTATCGAAAATGTTCGAGCCCTTTCCTTACCCATACCGTAAATATTTTAAAACGTGATACGAAAAAGTTTAAAAAAAAGCTGTAATATATGTAGAGTTACGATTATATTAGTTGAAAGCCTTGTTTATATTTAAACATAATAATAATATTTGAAACGTTGCCAAAAACGTATGAATAGAGCGTACATTAGCTATAATAAAAAAGAAGATAAGTACGTCGTCAAAACCTTTCGAAATTTTTAGGATTTGAAATTATTTTATTTATTAAAATAATTCATTTACAGACCTTTTTGGGTTTAGTATAAATTTGCTAAGTTTACCAGTGGGTACTTTCACTTTCCTATTATTTGTTAACTCTATAGGACAGAAACTTCCATTATCTTTGGGTGCGACGTGGTGGATCCTTGGAAACGAGTTTTAGCTTGTCTTTTTTATCGATGCATCTAGACTGACTGTCGCCGATTGAAAGTTTTGCATGACCCACAGTAGCTACAAGGTGGTGTTTTCCCAGTTCACACTTTATTTATATTCGGCTATACGTTTCAATGCTCACTGATTCTCGAATCTTTAAAAATGTACCCCCTGTATTTACAACAATCACGCGCTCCATTGAAAATTGCCAGATCGGTCTAATGGGACGTTTTCGAGGTGAATAATCGGCTCTTTCGAGGAAATTTGGACCCGGGCACGTACATGTGAATCAAAGGATTAGGGAAAACTCTCGCACGAATTGTAAATTTGGTCTCCCTTGTCAAACGCCACTTTTGACTTTGTCTGGCTCCGATTTACGAATACAAATGTTTTAATTTTTCACCAGAGAGTGGCGAACTTATTTCACGTTACGACCCATTTTCGAATTTCGTGATTAATTTAAAAACTTCTGGACCACTTCCAATTAAAACTTGACGCCGTTGACGTATGAGATCCTAGATCTAAGCAGATTTAAGTTTTTACCACCTCGTCCACGAAATTCTCGCTAATTCAATTAAGGGATCGCCTTGAAGTTGAGCTTTTTCTTCACGTCACTTCTTTAATTAGCGTTGGGCATTGGCTTGAGAGAAAAGCCCAGCAAGAGCTAAAAGTCTTAATAAACGTGACGGCGCTAATATTAATGGACCTGTAAAAATACTGTTTGCGTGTTCTGCTTACACCTGACTTCCAAAAGTTTTCGAACTTTATACTTAATCAAAACAGAGCAGGAATTGGCGTCCACTAATTCCCCCAACGAACGATGTCACAAACGCCAACGCAAACAATCGTTCTGCCACACAATAAAATATTAGGAAAGTTTTCGGCCTGTACAACAGTTATTACACCTAAGGTAAAATATTTTTTTAAGCAAGAACATGTGAATCTACAGCAGATAGCATTTCTGTCTCCTGAATGTCTGGATATCAGACCATTCCCTTGCTTACTTATCGCTTGGGTCGTAACAAAACGGAAGCCAGTAAAGTCTCGCCGAAATGTTAGATATATTTATAGCCAAGTTAAGAAGATTTTTATTGGGATATTTGTTGTTGAGATTCTTAGTTTTGCCTTAAAATGCCGATAACTGCCAAAAGGGTGAGTTTGCATTAGTGGACAGTAGCGATTGCTAGTACCGCTTTTGATAGTATTAAGCTAAAAAGAAGAGGTTGAGCTTGATTAGTCGAAAATGGACAGCGATATTTATTAAAAAAGTGCTCTTGGAACGAGGGATAAAAAGGCAGAATCCGAAACGCAGAAATGTTTTGCCATGCGAGGAATTTTTAATTTCAATAGCGAGGAATTTTTAATTATTACAATTAATCTTTAGTAATTTAATATTTAATTTCGTCGACGTTCGTCCATTATAATTAATACTATTTTCACTTAGTTGGGCATTCACGTCTGCAAACATACAGGCTGTAGAAATTTGAAAACTTTCTACCTTAAAAATCTTCCTTCTTACAAATAATATGAAAAATCGAAAAAACATCGATTTTGTTTTCCAAGAGGGCAGTTTTAATGAATATTTTTAGCCCCCGTGGCTCAACACCCTGGGAGGGGTAGATGTTACGCTTAGAATCCGAAATGAGAAGGCGGGTCAAGCTGCAAATAATTTCAAAGGGCCTTTAATTCGCTTTTAAATGGTACCTAATTATTATTTCTTGAGCAATTTGTTTAGGAAGTTACAGGAATAAGTAGAACTTGCCTGCACAGTGATGCAGGGTATTCAGGTTTTAATTTAAAGACAAATTATTGTTGTAATGGTTTTGCAGGTTTAGAACTACTAAATTAATATCAAACATATTAAGTTGTGTTAATTGTTGTTGATGTTGTATTAATATCAAAACTATCAAATAATCAAAAAATTAAGTCCTAAACCTGCAAAACCATTACATCTGTAAATTGAGAGGACGCAATACATTATCATCATAACAAAAATTATTGTATTACTTTTTAGTAGCAATGCTTAGAAGTGTAGGTGACGCCTTTCCAAACCTTTATCAGAGACAAATTAAATGTGGGTACCTATTCATTTCTTATCCCTGAAATCTTTCTTTTTTGTTACTTCTTCTTTAATAAAACATTATTCATTTAGAAAAGAAAAAAATGCTTAAGAACCTAGTAGATTTGTTACATAACTCATTTTTACTTGTTCTGCTGCTTTTACTGTTCTGTGATAGATGTGATAAGTGAAAAAGTTTCACTCTTCAGAAAGAATTAAAATGGTTTTTATGTGGAAAGTGCGTACGAAGTGCAGCAACTCTTATTAGTAAAAGAAACCCAACTCGTGGTGTTTCATCAGCGGTAGGTACTTGGTTTGGTGAGAAAGTTTTCCGAAACTGGTTCGGAGGAACATAAAAAAAATATAAGAAATAATCGACGAGTACAGTAGAAGAGAGATAAGAGTAGAAATAGAAATAAAAGAATTTCAAATTGAATTTTTGGAAAAGTTTCTTTCATAGAACCACATCAGCTCCTTACGATCAGTAGTAGAACAGACGGAAACGTCACACGCCACTATAAGAAGAGCACAAAAAATGCATAAATTTCATTCCTATAAAATGCAGTTACTTTACTTCAAAAGCTCTATGACGGAGTTTATGATAGAATAAAATTTTGACTCATTGAGTCATCGCCAACCCTAGTCTTTTAATAAGTACCTGTCTCTTTCATAAAGATTATCTTTTTAAATGGCAATATTAGCAATTTCAACAAAGTTGTCGCTAATAGAAGTAAGATAAACCAGCATTTTTCGAGAAGGACATACACAACACAAAAGTGTCACTTCTACACTCAGTGTCATTTGAAGTGGATCGTTCTACTCTAAATGACAATCAACTTATTTTAGCTTTATCGATTTTTTCTCTAATGAATGACGGGTTTACACAAACTTTTTGTTTCTTGTTAGATGCCTGCACGTCATTTGTTCGTTTTTTTTAGGGAGGCTTTGGGACTTTCTCTCAATGATAAAAAAAATTGTCACACCCTGTATGTCAGGCAAACTCTTTTTGAGTTTAGAGGATTTTAGTTTTTGAATATCAGTCATGCAATTTAAGAAAAAAAGCTTTTCTACTGCTATGCATTCTCTCAAAAAGAGACGAAGCAATATTGAATGCCATTACTGCAGTTCTAACCGTCTCAATTGACGTTTTTTTAATTGCTCAAAGGTCTCTATTAAGCAGTGTTTAACAAACATAAACTTCTTAAATGGTAAACGCTACTTACAAATTCTGCAAAACACTTCAGACCCATTGCAAATTCGGAAGAGAATTCATGTTTATTGATGATGAACAGAACTCGTAAATAGTTTATTTCAAGAAGAGAATTCATGGTATGGCCATTGATCATAATTGGGACCAAATATAAAGACCATTGTAAATCGCCAATATTCACTCACAATCTGCACGAGATTGTCGTAGGAGAATAGAACAGAATCCCACAAAACATTATTAATAATTGTATCAACCCCATTTCAAGTCACTTCCAAGCAATAGTACAGGCTAGAGGCGGCACCATTCGGTATTAATGTTTCACAGTTGTTTGCTTTGTTTTGATTTATTTTCTTAATTTTGTCATAATTTGATTTTACTGTTCTAGCTTCTGTTTTACTTATTATTGATTTAATCGATTGAAGGAATTTCAATAGATAACTTTGCAAAAAAAATCTGAAATATCTACTTTAGTTTTTCTTAAATTGTATTATCCATGTTCAAAAACTAAAAAGTGTTTTGATGACACAAAGAGCTAGTTAGAGCCATAAACTTCAAACAATCCCGAGTGTTAGCGATAAGGAAAATGGTATAAAAATGTTATTTAGAGTCCATTCTCATGTCTCTCTTATAATTCGAATATAGGCACGATGGGTTTCTGTGTTTTATTGATATTTAGTTTATCGAAAATGTTCGAGCCCTTTCCTTACCCATACCGTAAATATTTTAAAACGTGATACGAAAAAGTTTAAAAAAAAGCTGTAATATATGTAGAGTTACGATTATATTAGTTGAAAGCCTTGTTTATATTTAAACATAATAATAATATTTGAAACGTTGCCAAAAACGTATGAATAGAGCGTACATTAGCTATAATAAAAAAGAAGATAAGTACGTCGTCAAAACCTTTCGAAATTTTTAGGATTTGAAATTATTTTATTTATTAAAATAATTCATTTACAGACCTTTTTGGGTTTAGTATAAATTTGCTAAGTTTACCAGTGGGTACTTTCACTTTCCTATTATTTGTTAACTCTATAGGACAGAAACTTCCATTATCTTTGGGTGCGACGTGGTGGATCCTTGGAAACGAGTTTTAGCTTGTCTTTTTTATCGATGCATCTAGACTGACTGTCGCCGATTGAAAGTTTTGCATGACCCACAGTAGCTACAAGGTGGTGTTTTCCCAGTTCACACTTTATTTATATTCGGCTATACGTTTCAATGCTCACTGATTCTCGAATCTTTAAAAATGTACCCCCTGTATTTACAACAATCACGCGCTCCATTGGGCAGAAAGGATTCACTCTTTGGGGGTAAATCTCACGTACTTGTAAAAAAAATACACCCAGTGTTAGGAAGCAAACGAGATCCCACTTTTCATTTATTTTTCTGGTTTCATTCCCCATTAACTTTGACGGCAATAATAATTTGTTTCCTGTGAAAAATCGCAGGTGGGATGTGTATAACCTTCAAGTCACTATTAATGGACATAAATTGAGCCAGGGTAAATAAATTGAGACGATTTATCATCGGATTATGAAGTGCCTGTAACTTTAGGAGACTGTAAAATATTACTTGCGGAAATTTTGTAATTAGAACAAACAGCATTCCCGAAACTTAAAATGCCGAATGCTTACGCTATCTTAATCAGGTCACACGATTTAACGATCCCGGTCCTTCTAGCCGCCAACATGCGTCAGCCGTACATATTGCTATTCCATAGATGATTTATTAACCGCGGATCTAGAATAAAAGGTGATTTATGGGCCAATGTGATATTAATTTTTTATGTGCGTATTTGTTATCCTGTCTGAGCTTCTGACGTAAACACTACGAATGCATGTTTTAACTTACTGGGAAGGCACATTATGCCAGTAAAATCTATGATTTCTGTTCCATTTCATTCAAAAATTTACTACTTTATTTCTGCTAAAGGTTGAGCTCTTAAAATCAATAATTTTATTATTAATCAAGGAAATCCAGCTATTTCCCTTTAGAGCACTTTTACGTTTTTTTCTTCTAAATCTGAGAATTTTTATCCGGTATGTAACAATGTTTAAAAAGCAAAAATCTATTCTTTTAAAAAAATGTACTTGATATAACCATTTGAGAGTTTTTGGATTTTGCAGATTATGGAGCTTCTCACCCTGACTGGCCAACATAAACTGCCAGATACTTATTGAAACATAAACGAAAAGCAATGCAGCTTATATACTGAATGACAAAGAAAGGTAAAGTGTTTGTGTTTTAATTTGAATAATATAATATTGAATGCTAATGTATTTTGAGTCCAACAATAATCGATACATGTTATTTTTTTTGCTATTCCGTGCTGTAAAGAATTTGCCTCTATAATTGCAGCTTGACTCTTATCCGTGCATACAATTTTGAGATGTTATCAGGGTAGTTCATGAACAACAAAGCGTCAAAACCAAGGTTGGGCCGATACCGATACTCAGTATCGGATATCTATCGAAACTAGACATTTTCCGATACCTGGCGATATTAAGAAAGTCCAAGACACATTTGTATCTAAAATTCTAATATCTAATCACTCAAATCTAAAATTCTGATACTTTTCTGCCTGTTTTATTCGAGCGTTTGCGTACAGATGGCGAGTATAATCAACTCGTGTTATGAACAAAGTATCTAGTCTTTGGAAAGATATTACACCTTTACTCTTTCAAATGGAAAGACCTCAAAAAACTGAGGGCACTCAAAAGACCTGAAAACAAATGTAAAACCTATTTTTTCTTACTTAAGTATTCTTTATATATTTCAATATTTTTCTATTTTTATAAACTACTACTTTTATATTCCCATTAATTCGCTTATAATCAGTATACAACTTTTGCTTACTCTAGCTGTTTTAATAACCTAATTCAGTCAGGCCTACGTCTCAAGATAATTAAATACTGGTAAAAGTGAAATGGTAAAACTGGAGACCAAAGTCGATAAGAGGAATAAGGGACACATGCCTAGAATACAGGGGGGCTCTGGAATGTGGGAGGGAAGAGAGGGTGAATGTTTGATGTTTGCGAGATTGAGCGAAAAAGAGGAGAATGGTGCCGGCATCGAAAGGGAGTGGTTCCGTGAAAGTAGCGGTGTGTGATAAGTGGTTGGGGGCCCTACCGAAGGGGGGTGTTAAGTTGGTAAGACCTAGGCAAAGTTATTTTTGTTGTTGATAATGTATATGTATATATTGATGAGGAAAAACCCCTGCGACACCTCGAGTGGTGGGGCTAGTGCTATGCTTCTGGGGTTGCGGATACATAAGAGTTTTGGGGGTACCTCTTATGCTCCCCAGTCGACACTAGCGAGTATGTAGTGTCAGCCGGATGACCGTCGGACGAACCTGCTTAGCGGCTTCTGAGTTCTCGGATGCGAGCCTCAACTCGTTTACTAATCAATTTTAGGGGGCACTACCTAGTTGTCGAAGATCAGAAGGTAACAAAGTAATTGATGACTTATGTTGAGAGCATTTATATTATTTATTTTTACATTTTCCCTGGTCCATATTACGAGTGTATATTAGTACTAGACGGTACATGGATTGATGGAGTTAGTAGGGCAAGAGAGGCCCGACGCGGGGGTGCTTCGGACCCCCTGTGAGTAGTATGATCTATTGTTATTTTGATACAGAACAGTAACTGTTTCATTATTTTCATGTGCATATTTCCCAAGCCTTCTCTATCGACGTCTCTATTTGAATTATTCCAAAACCACTGATTGATGGCATCGTTATGACCCACAGAAGCATCAAAGAGGAAGTTTATCGCGTTTGTTATGATTTTTTTTGAAATCACTTGGTGTTTATATTATTAATCGGTTACATGCTCCCGGGCTAAAATAGCCAGAAAAGACCGAACTTTACACAAAATTCAAAATTTTTAAATTAGGAACCACATAAAATCACTTAATCTATTAGAGGTAAGAATCAATCGATAGCTTTATACGAACAATGAACAATCTAACTTCGTTCCTAACCTTAGGAACTTACCAGTCATCATCTTAATAATTGTTGCGTTGTCAAATATTCCATATGAGAAACGATCATATGTATATATATTTTTTTTTAAGTTATTAAACAACTTCTCACTACCAACAAACACACACACAAGCTTTAGAGACCGATCCATTGCTCTATTGGAGAAATAAAGACATATTACTAAGACTCAAAAAAGCAGAATAAAGAATCTAGCTGGTTCTGTTTCTTCAGAACAAATATTTTCTGAAGCTGGGCATATGGTAAAACCCTCCTCCTAAGTGCTTTGCCCTCGAGAGAGCTTGGTGACATCATGTATCAATTCTCTTGATTGTCTCTTTCCAGGCAGTTCTATTCTGTGCCAGGTGTGCTGCATGAGGCAGACTATGGCCCACCATGTGTTGGTCCACCCATCGCCCACGGGGTCGTCTCCCTTCAACCCTTCCTTCCATGATTAGTCTTTCCATCGAGTCTGTTTGTCTAGAGATGTGTCCAAAATACCTCAAAATTGATTGACTAACTTTTGTGACTAACCAGGAATTAATAACCCGGTCCAATTCAGAAAAAAAGTAGTATCATATTTGATGGATAAGTGCTTGTATATATTTGATATTGATTAAATGAATATACTATATTAAATAATTATAATAAGAATCAAAATGTGCCTATTAAGTGTAAGATGTGTATTACAAAAATGTATTGAAAAACCCTTTTTTGTGACGTTGCCTTGTAGTTTTTTACTATTTTGCTGGCAATAAATATTGATTGATTGAAAATACGTAGTTCTTCTAGTATGAACACAGTAGTTCTGTGGGCCGTCCAGGGTATTCGCAGGATTCGTCGATAAACCCACACTTCGAAACCGTTTATTCTTTTTTTGCCCGACTCTTTCAACGTCCACGTCTCAACTGCGTACGTTGCGATGGCAAATATGATCGAGTGTCCTATTTGCAGCTTAAGTGTTTCGGGTAATTGCAGTTGATTTTCATATTTTTGTTAATTTGGTTGCTGCGTTTCTTGATAGGGCAAGCCCTCTTTTGATTTCCATTTCGCAACCTCCCGAATTTGCGATATCGGAGGCAATGTAATTAAACGTGTTAACCACCTCGAAACCAGCTATTCCTTGAATATGAGATAGGTTGTTCTGTCGATCTACAATAATTATTTTTGTTTTCTGTCTATTGAGTTCGAGTTCGTAACTTCGGCTAACGCTGCTCAACCTGTCCATTATGTCCACCATTTCTTCCTTTTTAGCTGCGATGATCAAGGTATCGTCAGCATATCTTAAATTATTTATTTTTCTTCCTCCAACCGACACTCCACCATCCCAGTCTTCTAGCACTTTACGCATGATGTATTCGCCATATATGTTAAATAGAATTGGTGATAAAATGCATCCTTGTCTTACTCCCGCTTTAGTTGAGAAACTGCCAGAGTATGTGTTGTTCACCCTAACTTCAGCTGTGTTTCTTTCGTACAGTTGTTTTATTAAATGGACAAGGTGGAGAGGAGTTCCCATTTCGAGAAGAATAGGCCATAGCGACTCCCAAGCAATAGTATCAAAAGCCTTTGAATAATCGACAAAGCATAGGTACATTTCTACGTTAAATTCGCGTGTTTTTTCGATTAGTTGACGGACATTTAAAATTTGTTCTTTCTCGGTACTAATCCTGTTTGTTCATCAGATATTTGTGGTAGAAGGAATGGTTTTAGACGCTCATTGAGAATGGTTAGGAATATTTTGCTGACATGCGGAATAAATGCCATTGTTCTATAGTTTCCACACTCTAATGGCGACCCCTTGTAAATTGGCACAAAGATAGACTGGCACCACTCATTCGGCTATTTGCCGATCTGCCAGATTTTTTTGCAAAGTGCGTGCATGATGTTGATGCCAATCTCACCCATTGCCTGTACTACTTCAGCTGTTATAGCATCCACTCCAGGAGCTTTTCTATTCTCTAGTTTTTTAATAGCTCTGTCTACTTCAGTTCTAAGTATGTCCGGTTCTTTCTGGAAGCCTTCCAAAACGGCAGGGTTTGTTTCATTATTCGTGTTACCACTGCAACCGGCAGCAGTAACGTCTCCATACCTCAGCAATTTCCATACTGTTTGTTGCAGCATTACCGAATTCATCCTGGATTATTTGTGTTCTTAAAGTGAATTCGCATGAGAGGTATCTGAACTTACTAAACAATTCTCTGGATTCGTTGCATTCAGCGTGTAGTTTTAGTTCTCTGCATATGTCATTTATTTGTTTACTTTTATCTTGTTCACAAGATTTCCTGGGTAAAACCCACAAGAACTTTATTAAAGGCTAAGAAAGAACAAAAAAATTATTTTCCTAAAAAAATGCTTGCTTGTTAAAGTAAAGCTATTTTGTGTGGCTTTGTTTTTAGTATGAGATGTTATAAAAAAAACTAATAATAATTAAAAATATTCACTTTAATTGCCTATTTATTACATTATCAGATACTTTCAAACAGAATGTCGGTATCGGTTTTACAGGATCAAAAGTATCAGTATCGGTATCTGAAAGTTGGTATCGGCTCAACCCTATAAGTCGAAACCGCCGCCTTATACTTTTGGCTCTTAGGGACAATTTCAGTCCCACTTAAGCGACTGCCCACCAATGGAAAGGTAGTCGGAATGAGTTCAGCGTAGCATCAGAAACAGAGTTTTGAGCTGTTTTCTTGTCGCCCCTATTGTGTGTTGCCTCTTACTCCTGAGCTCGTAATGAAGTAACCCAGTGATGCAGAGAGAGAAAACAAAGAGATCCAAAATGGAACAGTCAGAACAGTGTTGCATTTAGTGATGAATCATGTTTTTGATTGTGGATACATGATGGGTGAAAAGGCGGCATGATAGTTCCAGATGGAGAGGTATGATTATCATACCGTAGGGGTAAAGGTAAGGGGTGCCATTGCATATGAAAGCAAGTCACCTCTAATCTTCTTTAGAGGTAACATGGTAGCCCTTGGTTATATTCAGAAAATAGTGAAACCATATGGCCACATGTAGCTAATGACGGAAGACTTCATGAACAAACACCATGTTACCATTTTATTATAGCCATCAAGATCACTTGACATATTTCGTATCAATATGTGTAGGATATGGTAGGTCTGAGGTTGTTGAATTTAGAGCAGCCCCCTCAGTAACTGGCACCAGTCGGCACCACTTAAGCATAAGGTCGAGATAGCCGCAAAATGCTATAGACGACTTCATAGACACAAAGTCTTGCGTAAATTTTGACAAGGAATAGTAAAAAAAAGTTAAGGACAGATTACTGTGTAGTTAAGGCTAAAAATGTTATCGATTATTTCACACATGCGTAAATTTTCCCATAAGGAGATTGCGTTTATCAAAAAATTACAGCGGTAATTCCACGTTGTATAGACGACGTGGTATTATCGGGGGTAATTTTTGGACGATATGCACGACTGCAATTTGGGATGAAAAAAGCACGAGTGCACGCAGTGCACGAGTGCTTTTTTTCTGATCCAAATTGCATAAATTGCATATCGGTCTAATATTACCTATAATTTTCAATACACGAGTTATATTCGAAGGAGAATTTCATGAACACAATAATTAAAAACCCTTGCGACATTTGCAACACCCATGTAGGTATAGCTATTTTGATTCGAATCAATGTCAGAAAACTTATTGCGGGGCCAGATGGTATGACTCTGTATTGAATATAAATTAATTTGCATGGTTTATGCTATGACATTGAGCCAGTTACTGTTCTATAACAATAGAATATTGGATAAATATTGAATAACAGGTGGTGAATGAAATTCTCTGGTTTATTTTAAAGCTCGAGCAGTATTTAGTGAGATTATTTCTCGAATCAAATTAATATAGACAAAGACATTGATTAAGGTTTAGGTTAGTGTAAGCGATAATACCACGTCGTCTAGACAACGTCGAATTACCGCTGTAATTTTTTGATAAACAAACTCTTCTTATGGGAAAATTTATATATGAGTGAAATAATCGCTTACACTAACTTAAACCTTGATCAATGTCGTTGTATATATTAATTTAATTCGAGAATTAATTTGACTACATTCCGCTCGAGCTTTAAAATGAACCAGAAAATGTTTCACTCTGGCATGCTTTCCTTGCAAATTTCACTCGTCCTAAAGGACTCGTGAAATTATGGAAAACATGAAATCGTGAAAAATTATCGGTAATTTTAAAGCTCTCGTGGTATTACCCCCGATAATTGTTGTTGGACCCAAAATACTGTTAGAGATTAATGTGTAGATGATCGTCGGTCGTCCCCGGGAGACTCTTGGACCTGTCGCGTCTCAACGTCGATGAGCGAGATTTATTAACTTGTTCACGCGACTCTCAGAGTTATTTAAACGTTCAGCGGTATTCTTTGATCGTTCGATGAATGATAGGAAATTTTCTAGTTTATAAGCTTTAGGTATAAAAGGCAGGAACCGCCGCGAAAATTGGTCTAATTCTTAATCGAGTCTAAGTAAGCTAAAAGAACAAAGCGATAATAGAAAGCTACAGTAAAGTGTTAATAGTAGACTACAATTAGACAAATTATATTTGTGTTTTTCCTTCAGCAAATAATTAGTGAGTTACAGTGGATTTATTCGAACCCAGGGTTGGCATTGTTGCAGCAGATTAGCATGCAAAATGTTATTGATATAAAAACACAAACAGTGGGTGTTTACCTTTCTTTATCGTTTAGTGTACGTACGTGTTCAAAGTACGTCAATAATTTTGAAAGCAATCCAGATATTCAGGTAACAAGTGCTTTTATCGTTTATAATATCATAAGAGAGAAAATTTTGCAGGCAAAATATTTCGATTGGTATGAAAGTTTGTTGCTCGGCAATTTCGTGAATGACACTTACGATAAAACCACGAGCCGTCAGGCGAGTGGTTTTGTAAAAAAATGTCATGAACGAAATTGCCAAAGAGCAACTAACTTGAATAAAACAAGAGAAAAATGTTGCTTTAGCAAATTTTATCTCGAATGGTATTCGACAAGACTATTTTACGAGAAAACTTCAACCTGCTGCTAAAAGCAATAGGTGACACTCGTCAAACTGACAATACTTTTTAGTTGAACCTAGCAAAATTTTGTCGCTGAAAAACCATCATGTTGATTTTGTCCAGGTAGGACCAGGCAGCAGTTCTGTCAGTAGAAAATAGGCTGTTGCTATGACATTTTTCCTGTGTAAAATACTCTAGTGAAATAGTCCTTGTGAACGAACCCGTCTCGGAATATACCCCCTCATTTTCAGTAAAGGTGCACCTCAAACGACTTAGCACTTCAATATGTCAGTTTCATTATTTCACCCGTCAATTCTCTAACTCAACACATTGTTTCTAGACATTAAAATCTAAGCTTAAATTCATTCACCCTTCGATTTTAGCACACGTTCTTTCAACCTGATACAGATCGCTATTGATCAAAAAAATGCAAAAATCCACCACTCACCTATCGAAAATTCGCGCCTCCTTTAACACATTGCCTAGGTTGATGTAGGCGTCTAGAAAATTGGGATCCAGCGCCACTGCTTTTTCAAAATGATGAATGGCGAGCCAGATTTCGCTCTGTGCGTTGAAAACGCACCCCAAGTTACTCCACGCTACCGCAAAGTCGGGCCTTGTTTCAATCGCTTTCAGATAGCAAGCCTGTGTAAAATGCATGTTAATTTTTGACGTTTGGGTCGGAAAGACGCGCGCGCGCTGGTCTATGAGGTGGTGCAACTTTATTACGCAATTCGCAGCAAACTACGCATCAGTTTCATTATTACACACAGTCAAAAAAAAATTGCCTGAACGCTTCATGAAGTGAGATCTATTTTCCCACTAGACGCTTAGTAAGTAACTTTTGGAATCTACAGTGCTCTAGGAGGTAATTACCTGAGGAAGTAACTTAAAATACAAGAGATCAGTGTAGCCTCCAAAGCCAAGTGACGCATCAAAACATTATTACGCCATGCGACTCTTGGGGCGGGGGGTAAAAAAGAACTAAAGACGCTGATGAAGAGATACTTAGGCAACATTTAGTGTCGACTCTTTCTCGCACACTGGTCTACTTTACCTGCTCGGCGAATACAGGGCCTTAACGAAATCAACGGCAACAATGAAGAAGAAGAACCGCATCAGCAGTGGATACCTGTTACGTAACAGCACAACCAAATAGTAAATATGAGTTTAATTAGCACTCTTGAATGGACTGTTTACTAACTACACAGGTTGTCACCGAAATATATTTTTAACCTTTAACCTGCAAATAGGACAGAGTCTTGTTATTAGTGGAGAATCACAGCTTATAGTAAATAGTTGTATAATCGCGGGCTGTATTTAATAGTTTTTTTCCAGAAACGAGTTTAATTTTTTTCTGCGTTAAGGTCAGGGATGTAGTCAGACTACATTTGGAGTTTTAATTGAAGCAAACATGAAAAAAAATACAACCCCGTATTGCCATTGCTTCTGACTATAACCCTGTCTTGCCCCGGAACCCTTAATTCTGTTCGCTATCACCATGCAAAATATTTCCACTGAAATGAAATTTGTTCATTTTACTGAAAACAACTTGTGCTCTGAAAGATGTTTTCTAATATTATTCAAAATGCTTAGAGTTACGCCAAGCGCACCTGAAAAACTACACAACAGGGAAATATGTACCTAAATCACTCTACAAAATAAATTCTCTCTTAAACAGCCAATAACTCATACTAACTGAATAAATGTCAATGGAAAATTAAATAAAAGCATGTTTAAAGGAGAATGAGTACACAGTGGTGTGACGCGAAACTGGGATGTGACACTACTGTGTACCTAATCAATATGCACTCACAGGACTTCAAATTCGTCATTTTAAAACAGAATACTTATATATGCAACATGAAAGTGTTTTAAAATGATTATTTAAACCTGAAAAAATCTACGCCAATAAAATAGAATAAGACGCCAAACCACACAGTTACGCAGATAAATCTTACGCCAGCTGGACACCTGATTTTCAAATCAGTGTGGAAACACCCTTCAGTTCAACATTAGCGACGCATCAACGTGGAAATGTATCACATGATGGAAAATATGAAATACTAAGATAGAAAAATCCTTACCTTAGCTTCATCCAACCTCCCTAAAGCTTTAAGAAGGTTTCCCAGATCACTACGTACACAATATAGATCCTGAAAAGAATTTATTGCATTAGTATGATAACAAAATGATATAAGGGAGAAATATTGTATACTATTAATATAATTATTATAATTATAAATAATTAATAGAGTATAACTTTTAACACAAAATAATTTTAAATTTTTAATGTATGTGATAGAGACCGTACCTACTAAAAACTAGGAGGCAATGGAAATAAAGGCAAGCACACAGCACTCACAGCGAGACCCATATAAGCAAATGACAAATATTTATTAACTATCTATGTAGACCTTGTTGGGTAACCTTGTCGATTTTAACGACATCTCTAAACAATTTTAAATTCTATATCCTGGATTGACATATTATTATGTGTATGTAAGGCTGAGCTCAGCAGGGGTGCAAGGTGTGATTGGCACGAGGTCTTACAATACTAAGGGCGATGGAAATGTTATTTAAATTTCATAGCGTTCAATGTTAATTTCTTAGTGCTTGAAACTCGAAAACGAGTGATGGGAGGACATTTCAACAATATTGATATCCCAGTAATCTGGACCGTTACAAGTAAATTTGTATTGTTTATGGTGATTAAAACGGACTACTTATAGGCATCATGAAAAAGGGTTAGTAAGGATCCCCAAAGTTTTAAAAGCCATTCGGTAATCCTCCCTGTCCCAAATTCCTGCTAAGACTCTGACTGTTTTCTACAGACCAGAGTCGAATCGTCGCCCCCGCCTCAATACCATATAAATAATAATCGACATATAATTATAACGTAACATTAGAAAGTTACGTAAAGCCCGAAAAAGTCCTGCTCAGTGACAACAAAAGTGAATGCGTGAGTGCCAAGCTCCGCCCCTTAATTTTTAAAAATCGACGATGCCAAGCTTTTGTTCTTTTAGAGTTTTCGGTAGACTGATCTGTGCGCTGTGACATTACTACCACTTTGTTTTCTCATTGTGAATAGAAGGATGAAAAATACTCCGAGAGCGCACTAGGCCGTCCGGCCAAAAACGCTATTTTATTGGTGGGCGTGTCCTCCGCATACGTCTTGCGCAGAAAAATGTGCGCATTAGCAAGCAGTGAGCCTAATCTTGGTTTCCATAGGTCACCAGAAGCTGCACTTTCAATCCGTGGGGAAAGATTGACGTTCGTAGTATATTAACTAGTACGAATATGCTCACTCCATGCTAATATTGTAGCACCCAACAAGTGATCAAGGAAAAATATGAGATCCCCTGCACATCTCGAGACACATTACCAGAAAGATTCCACAGCATAAAAATTGTTCTTGACAGTTTAGATCCGCAGACAATCTGTGTAGGCATTCTGTGTGAGTCTCTCATCGACAAGCACATTGATAAAACTATTAAGAATTACGTTTTGAAAAATTTTATCATCATTCGGCAAAGCCCATTTGCATCAAACCAGGCGCCTTTTGCGAAGAGCTTCGCATTTCTCCATGGCGTGATTTGGGTCGTTTGACCTGCAAGTAATTGCAGTATCGACAAAGAGTGGAAATGTGACATCAGGATTGACACACAAGATCACTGATATACAGGGTGTCGCGTCACAAACGTCGTCTACCTATATAGAGTGTCTCAAAAAAATGCGGACAAATTTTGTCAATGATGTTATTGTAATGGAAAAGTCTTATCACAACTCAAGGCAAAACCTAAAGTGATCAACTGCAAAAGTGTAAAGCAAGAGTTTTCGCCTGTGATATTGCCTTTCTGATTTCTCATTGGGACTCAATTTTTTTGATTGGCAGAAAACTAAAATGCTAAACTCACCTAAAAAAAACTAAAATAATTCCATGACCAACTAACCTGAAGGGGTTAGTTCAGGACGCCAAGTTAAACAATTTTTGCTTAAATCCTCTATCCGCAAAGGCCGTTTTTGAGATACGGGGTGTCAAAGAATTTTTTTGATTATATTTCAGGAACTGATTGAGATAGACAACTGAATTTTTTGCCTGGAATTATTTTGTCTCTAACGTCTAACGTCTTTATGTTGTTCTCCAGGTTTAAAAAAAAACTACCCATACAACCATCTTCCAGGAAATTCTCTGGAAAAAATGGAGGCTTTTTTTCATCTCGCAATTTAGTTTTCTGCCGATCAAAAAAATTGAGTCCCAATGAGAAATCAAAACACTGAAAGGCAATACCACAGGCGAAAACTTTTGCTTTACACTTTTGCAGTTGATCACTTCAGGTTTTACCTTGAGTTGTGATAAGACTTCCATTACAATAACATTATTGACAAATATTTGACTGTTATGTTGAAGACATTTGATATGTTAATTTCTTTTACCAATTTCTAAAGCTGAGGCTTTAATTTTTTTGTTTTTGGTTCTCAGCTAATTTTCCTTTTCTAAAACTTGTTATAGGTAACCCCACCAATTTTGTTTGCATGCTAACACACAAATCTAAGATGAAATATATCAAAACAGTTTGTTCAGCATAGATTGGAGAACTCCTTGCTTAGGCAGTACCTAAAATGTTGCTGCATACTTATTGACATATTCAGAACTTCAAGCCAATATGAAATGAAACAATCATCAGTTTTTTTGGCATACATCTGGAACACTCTGTATAAAAATATATTTTTTGTTGAAAACCAGTCAACTACATATTTTAAATATAAATCTGTATTTTTAATATTGTTTTTTAATGCTTACACATTACTTTATAGCACAGTGTTTATCAACAACTTACATCAGTATCCAAAATCTTAGAGTAGTTTTTAACTTGTGTAATCCATAATAACAAAAAAGAAACTGTACTATTTACTGGCATTAAATAATAATGAAGCTCCTTACTTGAAGTTACTTTTATTATGAGTAAAATGAGCAAAAAAAGATTATTAAAGTAACAAGCTTATTTAGTTTGAATAGTAGGTACCTGCAAAGGTGTGACCAAAACCAAAAACAAGATAACAGGTGCAACAAGGTGAAATAAAAACTGCCAATATTAAATAAGAAACTGTAAATGTTAAACAAATTTAATGATGTGGTTACTGTCATTTGCACTGTATAAGGCCCAGAAAGAGACACAGGTTACTGGTGGTATCAGAAATGATCCAAGAATATAAAAGTTGTTTCAAGAGTAGACCTTTAAATAGGTTATTCTACATTTAATTTTTAAGTAAAAGTTCTTATAAACATATGTCTAGAATGACTTTGTTTAGTAAATACTTAATAAAATTTAAATTTAAGTACAGTTTTTTTATTGTTTCAATGTTTCAATAATGGTTGTTGATATTTTAAGAAACTTAGCATCCAGGCTAATAGAAGATAACTTCTGCAGTGCAACAACTCAAATTGTTACAAAATCTATAACCATAATAATTGCAACAATTTCTCGTACTAACACCACTGCCTAAAAAATTATTTTACTTACACTTCAAAAGTTGCTTTCAAATAGCCTGTTCACAAAAGCCAAATTTCTTTGAAATATCAACAACCATTATTGAAACAACAAAAAAAAGTACTTTTGATTGAGTTTTTATTGCCCTGTATCTCCAAAACTAAGCTGCCTCAGGCACACAAAATGAAATGTACTTAGAATAACATATTTAAGTATGTAAGTACATATCTTTCTGAAACACCCTGTACATATAAAATATACATCAAAACTGTATTGCTATTAGCAGTTTGCAACAAATTTCTATCATACTGGTAAAATGTAATATAGGTGACTGTAAGTTCAAGAATAGTAGCTAACAAAAGCCCATTATTGTATTAATAGTAGAAGCTTCACTTTTGTATGATAAAGCTGTAGTTTGAGAGCCAAATAAAGTGAGGATTGCTAAATGAGTGAAAACATCAAATATGTGCAAAGCAAAGCTTATTTAATTGAACAACCGCAGAACAGAAAGTAGCTTGTACTCCTGTATATTTTTCTGTACATATTCAATATTATTTTCATAATATTTAGAAAACACATGTTCCACTCCCCACTAATTAAGTATCTTTTTCTAAGAGCAGAAACAAATTGATTAATTCTGGCTGTGGCCAGTTACTGAAACACATTTTTGATTAGGACTAAAATACACAGAGGTTTATTCCCAAAACAGAAGCAACAACACAACCAAAAATGTTTCTCTTACTAAAAATACCTATGTGAAGAATAAATAGAAAATTTAACAGTTTCTTCTCACAGCACTAATGGTGACAAATGAAGTTTGTGACACCTTGTATATTCTTTATTATTGAACACTTTCTGAACTAAACATAAAACCCAAGCAAAGAGATATCTAGATCATCCCGATGAAATATAAACATTTATTGCCTTCCTGATTTTCTTTGATAATTGAGAATATTGAGATAGAAAGGTGCTTAAAGAAGAAGGCAAAATCTTTTCCTTCAAAAAATGTAGCTTTATTATTTCCATTAAAAATAATTCAGTCAAAAAAAACATTTCATTTAATCAACTCTTCATTAATATTTCCTGTCATGTGATCCTAATTATAAAATATATTACCTTATTCTGTCCCAAAACATACTTTCTAGTAATTTTCATTTTAAAACAGCAAAAATCAAACATCCAGTCACTGATATTTGAGCACAACTAATTTACAAAGTGGAAAACAACCTACAGACAATGTGATAATCAATATGACTAGGTAGGAAAAATTTTCTGTGGAAGTTTTTTTAATTTTATATACAAGGTCAGCTATGCTATAAGTGCTCACACAAAAACAGTAGGTATGTTCAATGCTACTTACTGGGTTATATTGAAGGGCAGTAATATAAGCTTGCACAGCCTGTTCCATGTCACCTGCTGCTACCAGAGCTGCAGCTAAATTTATATAACCGTCAATAAAGTCTGGCTTTAACCTCACAGCATGTCTATAGTTGTCTAGAGCCTCTTGCAACTGGTTCCTCTCTTTAAAAACATTGCCCAAATTGCTATAAAAAATAACATATGTTTAGCAAAAAAATATCTATTGACAGTTACTGAGCTGACCTATAAGCTTCCGCTAATAAAGGATTCTGTTTGATGGCAAGGGTACTAAAATGGGCTGATTTTTCCAGTCTGCGACATTGGAAGTGAATGCTGGACAGCAATAAGAGGACTCCAGTGTTTCCTTGATCTTGCCTCCACAGTTGCATGCAGTGCCTCTCAGCATTTTCATAGTCCCCAGCTTGGTATTCTCGATGAGCCAACTCCAGCAAACCTTTACATAATAATTATTATTAAAAGTTTAAACAAGTGAATTATTAAGTGCCATATTGACCTGCACTCTATAATGTGACAAATATTTGTTAAATAACTTCTGTTATCAACTGGGTCAAATGAGCAACAGTATTTTTATAGTTATCGTTGTCACCTTCTGCTTCTTATTTGTATTAAAATGGCTGCCAAGAAAATGAGAAAAATTAGGAAATTTAAAAAATAGTTTTACTTTGACATAAAGGAAATTAAGTGCCTCTAAACTCGCTACTTGATGTAATATCGGCGAAATAGAAATTAAACGATTACGGGCAAGACCTTACCAACTGAATTCATTGAAATCGCATCGTTCATCTTGAGTATGACCTGTGTCCCCAAGGGAACGCTTCCGTTCTGACTCTGTTGGTTGATATTCAGGTTCACAGACACCGACTGGCCCTGCATATTATCAGATCACACGCCTTTCAGGACAGTTTTGCTTTCTGCAAAACCGAACTTTACGAACAACAATGCGAACCCCGTTTTAGAATTATGTTAATCTCATTGATTAAAATCGACTACACAACGAAACTCGCACTTAACGCCATTTGCAAAATGAAAATGAATTAAAGAAATCGTGGTACGGGGTGACGGGGGAGATGATAAATGTGACGTTGACAGTTGACAACCTACAAGTTACCTTTGTCATTTGAATCCTCTATCCTTTTTTATTATGTGGTCTAAAGAAAGACACTAGACTGAAATGCTGAATTATAAAATGAAGAAATGTCGATAACTTTTAACTTAATCTCTCGTCTCACTCTTACTTACACAGAAAAAAAGGAGTTTTGAGTTTTCTGTCTCTATTAACCTGCTAGTGATTGGTTGATAAATTTTAAGCTTTATCGAAATGCGTATTTCTGTCTGATCGAATGTCGACGAAATATTCCACGTCAGGCTCTGTTGTTGTCGAATTTGTGGTTGCGTGTCTGCTAACTGCTTGTGTCAAGAAAGTTGCCCATTTTTGAGAAGTTTACAGAAATTCATTTGATTCTACACTGTAATTTCTACTGGTTGACTTGTGCTAATTAAAGTTCATATTTTATTAGTTAAGAAACTTTCTACAAGCTGTGTTAAGTCATATTCTGTGGTAAGATTTTATAACTTATGTGTATTTTTTGGTCTGTTCTATCTGATTTTTTGAAGAAAACTATACCATATTTCCATACCATATTATTCATATCCCTTCAAAGTTCCATCTCCCTGTAGAAAGAGGAAACACTAATTAGTATAGAGGAAATCTTGTCATAAAAAACTACTTAAAAATGCCCTTACATTTTGTCTTGTTTTCTGCTTATGTTGTTTATAAGGCATTAAGCAAATAATTGCAGTGATAGCTGTTTTTACAAAACCACAATCTACATTGGATTGATCACTAGCGGTGGATTTTCAACCATGACTGACCTGTCAGTGGTCATCAACATGGTTGCCTAAAAATCTGAGATTACCATTTCCGAAAAGTCCTTACTTGAATCCTTAAAACTTGGGCGTAGGAATTCAAGCATGATACCCATATCTATTTTTTTAGGCAGGTAGGGTTGCCACCTGTAAAGAAGACTCAACCCAGAGATTTTATAAATTTGCTAGAAACAATTGTTTTGAATTTCATTCACCGTTAATCGAATTAATATTTTTTGTAGCAGAGATTTTGTTTTTAAAGAACATGGAGTTTTTTCACAACTCATAAAAGCTCAAAGTCCTAATATAAAGTATTGTCCTTTCAAATAAGGGACAGTTGGCAACAATAACAACAGCTTCCAAATAAAAACAGTTTGCTGCTCCCTTCAGCTTACTAAAGTTGCTGCACCATTGTCAAATATTTATCTATTTCCTGGCATAAAAATAATAATTTCTAAAGAAAATACTAAGTAATCTGGTGTCCTTATATCAAAAACCGTAGGCTCCAGGTGAAACGTAGAAAGGTGGCAGCTCTAATAGCGGGTGTGTAAGACTACATTTACCCTGCACTGTTTTACATATACACACAAGGTGTAGACAAACAGGGTACAGGTTGATCAAGTACAAGAGGTGGCCAGCTTTATCACAAAATACACATATAGTACAACTTTGAGACAATCTCTTTGATGCTTTTCAGGAGCACTGTACTGCTATTTGATAAACACTTTTTTCCAAATCCTGTCATAATTCGACCAAATCTTGTCATAAAAAAAATACTTAAAAATGCCCTTACATTTCATCTTGTTTCCTGCTTATGTTGTTTATAAGGCATTAAGCAGATAATTGTGGTGATAGCCCTTTTTATGAAACCACAATCTATATTGGATTGATCACTAGCAGTGGATTTTCAACCAATCAGAGTGACTGACATGTCAGTGGTCATCCATTTGGTTGCCTAAAAATCATCTATAGAGGTCAATCTGAGATTTCCATTTCCGAAAAGTCTTTACTTGAGTCCTTAAACCTTGAGGCCTAGGAATTGAAGCATGATACCCATGTCTGTTTTTGGAAGCAGTGTAGCAGGTGTAGGATGTAAGACAACATCTACCCTGCACTGTTTTACACATACACACACAAAGTATAGACAAACAGCGTACAGGTTGATCAAGTATGAGAGGTAGCCAGCTTTATCACAAAATACACATATAGTACTACTTTGAGACAATCTCGTTGAGGCTTTTCAGGAGAACTGTACTGCTATTTGACAAATACTTTTTTCCAAATCAAGATAATCTAATATTTTTTTATTTTTCTGTGAGTGTAAGTGTTTTGTGTTGTCTTTTGCGCAGGGCCAATATGTCCACCTTGCTTAAAAAAACAACTAAGACTGATAGAAGCCTTCCCTTGACTCAAGTTTAACATTTCTGCTTTTTCAAATCAAGAAAATTTGTTTCATGTTCAGAATAGGTACAGAGATAAAAATTTCTAAATGTTAGAATAAAAACCAGGGTCTGGATTACTGAAGTGCCCAATCTAGAAAATGTATGCATGGTACAAGAGTAGTTTAGGAAATGTTAATAAAAGTGGATAAGAAATAAAAACTAGAATTCAGTGGCTGGTTATATCTCAAATTACACACACCAGAGTAAGTTGAGAATTGAGAAATGTTAATACAAGTGTAAGTAATATCTAATTCATTTGGTACTTGATTCATAGGGACATGCTTAATCTACTTTTTGCCTTTTTTTTTCAGTGGTTCTGAGGTTCATTTTTCATTTATGCTGATCTGAATTCATTAAACACAAACTTAAGATATTCATGTTAGGTTAGTTCAGATTTAACAGCATAAGTGTACTGTTTCCATGACAATGTATAGATAGATACTGTTACAAACTCAGGGTTCAATAATTCGAGTGTAGCAATTTAACATGACAACTCTATTTATTTATCCCACAATACACACAAGTACAATTCACCTACTAAATAACTCACTACTTAACCCTTTATAGCCTTCTATTATCGTTTGGTACTTTAGCTTACCTATAGCTCAATTAAATAAGACTACTGCTACAGTGGCGCTATTCGCCTTTTATACAAAATCCCAAAAGTAAAGAGAAGCCTAGAACATTCTTAGAAGAAAAATAATAGATAAGAGACACACAAAAAAAATATCGTAAATAACTGCGTTCTAAATAAACAGAGCAATAAATCACTCGTGACAGTTCTCATGCCACAGCACCTAGATAGGCAATGTCGGGCCGCTCACCGTAACAATACTGTTATTAATATTATTAGCCTGACAATGTTTAGGTGAATATGGTTGTAAATCTAATCTATAGAAATACAGGCTGTCATGGAAACAATGGATCAAATGAGCATAGGGAGACTGGTTAAAAAAAAATAAAGTTTTTGAGTCTCAGATTGAGTAAAGTCCAACTATCGGAATAATATTCATCTAGTAGAGTGGACTATTCCATCAATTTAAATAATTGTAATTTACACTAATTAATATTAAACAAAAGAAAGCTCTGGAGAGTCATCAGTCATCTTGGTCATCAATTAGCACTTTTAGAAGTTGTCATTTCAGATATGTTAGGGTGAAGCATTTCTCTGTCACTCTCTGATGACTCTCCAGTATTTTTTGTTTACTTTAACTCTGGCTTAAATTTGAATAAACGAGGTCTATTTGACTTTGGCATAAACGAGTGTCTTGTTTTCATTCTAGAGGATTTTTTTTTTGTTCTGTGAAATTAAAGTAAATCTAATAACTTTTGATCTACAGGTGTGAAATTGCTCCTAAGGGAGATTTTAAGTAGGATAAGTAGGAGCTTTTTTCTCAAGCTATTGAGATTGCACAAGGAATTGTTAAATTTATTTTCTTAAATGGATGAATACATTTAAATAAAGTCAGATTTGACAAGCAACTAAAGAACAGCAGTTCGCATAGCCAACAGCGTAGGTTATCCTCAATAATAATTAAAACCACCTTTTGTTGAATTTTAGTTGACAAACTTCTAAACTTATTCAGGACTATCATCAATTTGATTGGATGCAAAAAGCAAATACTTTCCTTCCACTCCTTTTTTTGTTTAACCAATCAGAATCTTGAAAACCTGACTACTATTAATTTATAAACTCATCACTTGGTCGCGGTCTAAATCGCCAATCACAAAACCAAATTGTAGTGTCTCAGAAACCGTCAGTTTGCCAAAAAATTGAAACTAAGAAAAAATGTAAAATTAATTAAGTTTGCTATTAACGTGGAAGACTTTAATATTAAATTACCTATGTCAGGGTTAAAAACATTAATAACATTTTAAGGACAACCCACATCTAAACCACCTTTTTTGTCCTTCTAGTCACTTTCTACCAATTAAAGACGTCTATAAACCAAACAATGATTGCAACATTTGATTGTTGTAATTAAGGTGGTATTGCGTAATAGAAGAGTTTTTCGAATTTCTGAAGACATTTTCACAGCACAGAGGACAATATCACAGCAACTGTATATAGGCTTTATAAAAAAATGTGTATCAAAAAAACGACTTGTTTTGATGTCCTTTACACTCGTCTGTTGTGTGTCATGTCGCTATGTCCATTGAGTTGTGAATCAGTCTGTATATTTTTGCCTTTTTGTTTGCTTAATTGTCGATTTGTTTGCAGGGCCATGGATCAAGTAGTGAAATTTTTGGAGCCCGGCCGACAATTCGCCAAAGACTCTATAAGATTGGTGAAAAGATGCACCAAACCCGATAGGAAAGGTAAATACTGACCTTCACTCTTTTTAACCTCTATTAATTTACTCTTATTTAACGCAGAATTCCAAAAAATCGCTATCGCCACTGCTATAGGATTCTGTATTATGGGATTCATCGGATTTTTCGTCAAGCTTATCCACATTCCCATCAACAACATTATCGTAGGCTCTTAATAGTATTTAGTCGCAATATATACATTTTTCATTTGTTTTTGTATCCATAGATTATTTATTTTTACACATATTAATTAGGTGTATCATCTAAATGTTGCATACATATCTATGCATAATAATGATATTTGGGATAAATAATAACTAATAAAAACACCTTTCCGTTTAAGTTCTTTTTTAATTGCTTAATCTTTTCTACATAGGTATGATGAAGATTCAACTAAAAACCATACAGAGGGGGTTAAGGGTTCCTTACATTATGCATTAGGCTACAAAAAAAAACAGAGAGTGATTGACGTTTTGTCCTCCATGTGGTCATCCTCAGAAGTTTGTAATGAACGTTGCTGTTATTCTTAGGCCAGATTCTAGATCTTTTTGTTTGTTTCCTCTTTCGGTTAATTGAACAGTATCACATCGCATTAAAGATTAAAATTAAAAAAACTTAGACTTCCCTTACATCCCGCATAATGCTTTTACGTGACACTGATTATTCCCGTTCCAGGATGTCATTAGCTTTCTCTAGTTTACAGAACTCGATAAAATATGCAATAATTTGTCTCGCTGTAGTGGCTCTTTTTGTGTTTTTAATTTCAAATCATAAATAGTTTTTGCTAAGGCTAATGGATGTAAGCATTATCCTTGAATTGCATTATTATCTGAAAAGGTTCTACCGAGTTATTTATATTTGTACGTGACCTTATTACCTGTTTCTTCAGTTGCATTACTTATGATTTTATCACTCTGTGAAAATTACGTGGACATGCTGCTAGACGTATAATTGGATTAAAATTTATCAGTATTAGATGAAGACTTTTGTGGAAGCACTCCTCTCCTTACCCCACTTGCATTGTGACTTCTGTTCAAGTAATTGAACTCTCAGGTCTCATAAATCAGTTATCAAGAGTTAAAAAAGTAAGAAGAAGAAAACAAGAGATGGATAATCATGATCAAAAGTTTACTTTATAGTACCCATTTTAGAAAATGGTCGAGTTTTTGCAGAAATCAAACTTTTGCCTACTCTTACCCTTAGCTAAATGTTGTAAGCTACTATCACAGTCTCGTTCGTCAAGGCAATGTGTTTTTGAATATGGAGCAGTTAGACCAATATGCAAAATTGGATTTTATAATATCTATTTATGTAACCAGTTACGAAAAGTCCGATTTTGTGTAACGAATGAATGTTTGCGGGACGAGCGCAGCGAGTTCCCGCAATTTGAATGAGATCCACAAAAAAGGTTTTTCGTCACGTGTTTCATACAAAATTTTTTCTAATTTTGACTACAAATACCTACTTAGAGAGAGAATTATTATAATTAAACTTCAATATTTACTTTTAAACCACTTTGTATCTACTTAATACCGTAAAACTATAGCAACGGTGTGCCACAGCCGAAACCTGCAACTGGTGGTGACACCAACTTTTCATCACTAGTTACGAAAGATTTTACTTTTCGTAACTAGTTACGAAAAGTAGGACGTTACGTCACTGTCATCAGTATTGAAAAGTGCCACTTTATATGTCAAAATTAGAAAAATAATAATGCAACACCTTGCTAATTTCTGGAATTTAGGGGATTAAGTTCGGTGGGAAATGTACACCCTATACTTATCCTCTTAAAGCACAGACGAATGGCTACAAAATTATGAGATCTGGTTTCGTTTAGGGATATAGGAGTTAAATGATAAACTGAGTGAAAATAAATCTGATTTTATTTAATTACCATATTTATAATTCTTTCTGAAAATAAGCTGTTAAATCTGCATCAAATACATATTTTGAAGGCACTTTTGTGGACAACTCTATAATATATCGTAGAACCGTCTGTGACTCGAACGGTACCCGTACTTTGTTCTACAGGTAACTATTCAAAATTAACATTTCTAAGAATAATAATTGGAGACAAATGCAAAAAACAAGATAATAAAGGCATATGGGTGAGTTTCTTAAAAAAAAAGTTTAAAAAAGAACTAAAAAAGTTAAATAAGTAGGTATAATAGTAGATAAAATATTATATTATGTGATGGCACAGCGAAAGAAATTTTTTCAAGTGTACAAAGCCTTAGAACTACGATTTTATAGTTATAATAGAAAAAAATATACTTTTATAGATGTCTAACATCTCATATCACATCATAACAATTTTAAGTAGTTGTCTTTTTATTTAAATTTCATTGTGACGCATAAAACTGATGCCATTTTTTCTAAAAAAAATGGGGCAGTTTTTCATATGATTGTAGAAGCGAATTAGTGATAATTATTGCTATTAATTAGAATCCTTTCGTCAAAATATGAAACAGCTGCGTTTTTTGGACAAAAGAGTTGACTGTTAAGTAGCTTATTGTAATTAGTTGAGTAGCTCTTTTAACATCACTTTCTATATTATGAGACTCTGATGATTATGTATTCCTATCCTAGGGCTGAACAACTCGACGCCAAGACAAGGATACATCAGTATCGGAGATCTCTTTATAGTGAAGGAGATAAAAGAAGTACTTTTTTGATATTTTGGTACCAACCCTATATCGATGTTGGCATCTACACCCAAAACAAATTATGGTAGTTCAAGTTAGTTGTAGCTCTTTAAAGGATTCTAATAATGTGGATTCTAACAAAAACAAGCAAAAATATAAAAGGCTCTCTTAAAGCGCAAATTATTAGAAAATAATCGGCTTAAGCAACTATAAAAACTATATATAACACTACTATAGACTATTGAAGCAATTTCAATTCAACAACCCAAAAAATCTGGTATAGGTAAATAGAAAATATTTCTTACCTCGAATAGTGAAGACTTCTGAAAATATGTCTGATTTTGGCTGATATGCATAATAATATATAAAGTAAAAGACTAGAGCTGGCGGGGCCGAAATTCATAACAAAATTCAATTTCAGAGGTCCGAAGTCTTCGCAGACACATATTTTATAAAAATATAACTATACCGTTTATAATAACTAGATTATTATAGAGAAGGTACAAGTATAACCTAAAACTAATCAAATTTAAATGTATAAGTGGTAAAAAAGTTTCAATAAAAATAAATAATAGCGTGGGTGCGTAGGTATAGTACCTATTATAATAGCTCTGAAACCGTTAGTCAGTGATGCCTCCGGGCGGTAAGTACAGAAACAGTTGCTTTTTTAGATCAGCTAATGATTGGTAGTTTCGTAATTTTTTAAATAACAGCTGCTCAATAAAAAAAAAACATCAAGTTGAATGTGAATTTTTGACAGAAAAAAAAAGGAAGATGACACTTATTTTAGCGCTTCAATTATTGAACCACTTGAATTTCAGAATATTTAATTTTTAATACTATTTTTGGGTATCAAGTTTCGATTTTTTTAAGTTTAAAATCTAAACGAGTTTAAAATAAATTTGAGTTCATTCATGATGAGTAAGGTCAGAAAAAGTCATCAGAGTAACACAGAAACAATGGAACTAATGAGTAAAGAGACACCAGTTGGCAAAATGTAGACCAATTAAGCTAAACAAGCCTTATGAAAGAAATGTGCAATTTTTCATTCTACAGAGTGTTTCAAGTTACTTTTTTCGGTAAATTGGAAATAAATCTCTAAAGCTTTCGGTTTCACAGGTTTGAAATTGTTCCTTGGCTCCCTGCCAAGGAAGGTCTGGCAGTATCAGAATTATTCGTAAGTTGTATGGGAATCAGCTAACTTGAAACAAACCCCCAGAAACAATTTCAATCATCTACAGGGTGGCGCCTTTTCGATGGATTTATGGGGTTTTGGTAAAACTGTAATAGATAGACGAAATCCGATTACACATTCTAAACTCCGATTTTTATGGCAAATTTAATAGTACCTTTATTTCTCAGCCAGCTCGACTCCTTTTCCATATACATAATTTTTTTGACAAAACTGCACTTCTGACATGACGCTGCACCTCGGTTTAGTTATGACAAATGACCGGTAATTTTTTTTGGTAAGTTTACTTTGTAATTTACGGTAAGTTACGGTAATATTCGGTAACAGACTAAAACCACAATTAAAGTATATATCATAGCTACATTATATGGTTTATTTAGATTATTTATCATTTTTATCAGATTAAGGCAAAAATACAAAACTTGTAAGTAATTTTTTTCAATTTTGTAACAAAAAATGCTACAAAACCTTGTTTAATAATCTTCGTTTTTTTAGAAGTTAATTAGTTCATAACTTGGGAAGTAATTACTAAGAATAAAAGCATAGCACACAATAACAAAAACTTCGACATCCTTGTAACGGGAATTAGACAAAGAACCATAAATAAAACTGGGTACTAACATTTATACATCCCAGAGAATTTAAAGAGAAAAAAAAACATTTAAAGCAAGTAACTGAATAAAAGTATTTTACAAAACAAAAACAAAACAGAAATGAAAAAAAAAATCGGCGTCATTGTAGTAGCTAAAAAGTAAGTAAAACATCAAAATAAAGGCATTTGAATGCCAAATTTAAAGTCAATGTGCTGATGAGCTCTTGCATCTTGATCCTTCCCGTTCATAATTGAAAGTTTTAGACGTGGTACAGTTACAGACACATCTTCATCAGGAGAAGTTGAAGAGGATGAATTTGTTGAATTCATCCGGTTCCATGTTATGAATTTGTTGAATTCATTCTCTTCGACTTGAATGATCGTAGGCGGCTAGCTTGTCCTAGAAGCCTTCAGTTGATTTTAACGTAATTTTCCTGATCTTTCTATTGTCCACTCTATTTCTCGTTTTATTATGTAAAAAGGAATATGCTGAATGACCTCTCAGTAGTTGTAGAACTTGATGAGAGTTTCAAAATACGCCAAATTTTCAGTTTGGTCTTGGAACATAGTCTTTTCCACCAACTACCGGTTACTAGAGAGGCAAACAAAATCCACTGTCCACAGCTCGTATTTCCCTAATTTTAACTTCTTTTAGTAATAATAACACTTGCCATCACTATCTCGGTTATTATAGGAAATAGAAAAAAAGTCAAATATAAATATTTTAAAGTTTTTCATATGTTATTTAGTGGTGCAGCAAGTAATGATATAAAGTTAGTTTTTTTTTTAATGGGACACCCTTTATATTATTAGTTCGTTTGATTGCTCGTTTTTAGCTGATTCGAGTGATGTAAACTTTTGTACCTTTATCTCAATGGTTTTCGAAGAATTAGTAAAAAAACAATTTTTTTTATAGGGGTAATGTGTTAGAAAGAGCACGTCCCAATCTAATAAAACAAAATCAGATCAGCAGCACAAAATGAAAATATACATCATTAAAATCAACTAAAAAAAGCTATCAAACAATACAGGGTGTCCTATTAAAAAAAAAACTAACTTTATATCATAACATGAACATGGCTATTAATAAAATCCCTCACAATTCCACTATGAAATTACGTATTAAAAACTCTTAAAACATTTTTTTTTCACCTTTTGTTCTATTTTCCATATTAGCTGTATTTCAGCTATGTCAAAAATCCAGATTTTTCAAAAACGTCTTGTATATGGAAAACGAATGAAGCTGGCCAGGAAATAATAATGCTATTAAATTTATCATGAAAATCGGAGTTGAGCATGTGTAATCGGATTTCGTCTATCTATTAACGTTTTACCAATATCGCATAAATCCATCGAAAAGACGCCACTCAGTACATCAAGAATTGTGAGATTCATTTCAACAATTAAAGAACTAACAACCTGTAGAATGAAAACAAGCAACTTTTTAAAACAGCTCAATAATCACTTTATTTTTTTTGCCTCCTATCTTCCTTCACTCGTTTCTGGGACACTCTATATACCTAGATAATTTTAGAGGATTTTTTCTCTCTTTTCATTCCCTTTTTTTTCATATTTTATCTTTTATGTCATCACGTTATTGTTTACGAAATAACGAAGGGTTTCTATAAAAAAAAGCGACTTTCTGTGCAGATGGCAAACGTCACATACTTATGCATTTAAGTGAAAGTAAAGTATTGCGGAAGAATCTGTAGACTTGGAAAAAACTGGTGGAAGCAACCGTACGTATATAGTAACTAAAATAACGATGGAATATAGAAACAACACAGAGTATAAAAATATGAATAGGTAGAAGACTACACATCTTGGAATGCTTATTATAATAATGGTGTGCGTACCAACAATATTAGTTAACAATACAAAACAGGAAGTTTTCAATGCCCTACGACTTTACTTCCTGCATAAAACTCTAGTTTGTGATGTATAGATCACCTAGTTTAGTGTACAAAGTAACGTCAGATAAATCAGATCTTTAAAACTTAAACACTAGGAAGATATATATCTCTAAAAGTTGAAATGAATAAATACGTAAATGTCTCTGTAATGTGGTAATAATTATTACATTTGGGAGTGATTTCATCGATAAAAAGTGTTGATTATTGTTGGTTGATATAGGAGTTCCAGTACTTACAGTTTTGCGAGTCTGTAAATGGTTATATCAGGAGATAAACAACGTCTGTTATTATGCAGAATAATGAAATATTTAGGCGTCTTTAGGTCTATCCTATTTTTATGTTGTTTTGAGGTATCATAAAAGATAATCGTAATTTTCACAATATTAACACAACCTGTGACTTTCTTAAGGGACAAAAACAAACAAAAAAATATGAATTTATGATGGATATCCTTATTACGTAAGAACCTACTATAACACTTATGTTAATTTTTATCTTAACGTCGCTAAACCACTTACTTCAGCCGCCCTCAGAAGCAGGATAGGAGACTTCAAAATATACTGACCAAATTTTATATAATGGGGAACCTAACCGAATAACTTCTGCTGAACGATAACCATTGGCCAAAGAACTGTCTGAAAGTTTATGCCATACAGCCGTTGTCCATCCCCTGATTATTACCATAGTTTTGATTGGAAGAGTAGTTATGACAAGGGGAGTTCGCATAATACGGGGTGATCTCGTCTAAATTAATGAATTCGTGGCTGTCATAGTCCTCGATGTCTTCCACCACTATGCTCGGTGCCCTATTGTAGCCGATAATCGCTCGGGAATAGGTTAGCTGTTGCTGGTTGGCTACCGAATTAGCATTACTGGAGTATACCTAGAAATAAAGGAATAAATGAAATTTGCAGTCATAAAATCATCACACCATATAAAGGTTAACAACGTTCGTATACAGAGTGTACGAAAATGATGCTCAAAAAACTCGGGGGCAGAACGTACCCTAATAAATAGGTAAAAAAACTTCATATAAACTTAGATCCGCAAATGGACCCTAAGGCACCAGTAATATAATTTATTTTTAAACTGTGCCTAAGGGCGGCTAAAACCGCTTAAAGGGTGGACCCTGAAGATGTTTGGTTTATCGATATAATCGAAACGGCGCACCCTGGGTGACAACTGAAGGTTTTCGACAAAAAAATTTTTGTCTTTACGACTGTTCCTAATATTGTGTCCCCAACCCACAAAAAAAAGGGTTCTAATTTGAGCATGTATGGAGTAATTACCCATAAGTATCACCGCACTCTATAATTTTCTCACTCAGACCAAAATATTAACTGTTTTCCATCTAAAATTCGGTTGGGTTGATTTGTTCACCAGAGGATAACCATCTAGCGGAGTTAAAAAACATATCCGAAACTTTGTGTAAACATGTTTGAACTTCCTGTCAAACCACAAACAATGCTTCTTGCACTACTTTAGCACGTAGTAGTGCAAAATATGCTCTTTAAAATGGCAGAAAGAAGAATTCTATATTATTCCTGGTTCTTGTGATATTCTATTCTTATTCCAGCAAAGTTTCACCCACCTCTACCACGTTGTTTGAATAGATAGAGAAAAAAATAAAATTAAAGGGTAAAGTTGTTAATACAGAATGGGAGATTATATATTTTCCAGCAATTTCTCTTGGCAACATTAACTATCAATTTTTTTTCTTTCGAAGTCCTACGATGAATGGTTTCAGCCGCTTTCCTCGCTTAATGGGACACACTGTACAGTAGGTTTTTTTCAACGAAGTGGATATTATTTTACTCGTAAAGTTTCCACACTCAGTTAGAGTCCCTTTCTATACTTCACCAATTCGAGCTCAACTTCATTTTCAAATGTACGACAGGCAAAGTTGCAACTATCGGAAATAAGAAAATGACTATTGGCGAAAGGAACAGCCGTGCCATTCGAAAAAATGCATTTTTTTATGCCGAAATTGTATTTTTTCTGGGCCTCGCATTTTCTGCCAATGTCAGTATGTGGGCCCACTTGAAACTTGTACCGAGAAAGGGAGGTACGGGGTAGGAAAACTAGCACTAGTCTTAAGAACGGTGCATTTTAGAAATGATATTTTTGCATATTGTTGATTTTTTTCCCACTTTTCCCCCACTTTAAGTTTCAAGGGTATTGGTTCTGAAGAAGAAAACTTTACTTGGGGTTGAAAACTTAACAATCAAAATGCTGTGCATTGCCTTTAAATAAAAATTACTGTAGTGAGGTAAGAGATACCGATGTCAATATGTACTTAACTCTATCTTATATCTAATCCAAAGGGCATATTTCTATGAAACGCACGATTAACGACTTTAAATCGCAGGCATAAAAGCTGTAAGTCAACATTCATCAAAAAGGTGTAAGCCTAATGAGAAATTCCTCTTAAGCATGTGTGTTGATGATGTAGGTATATGATTGATGCATTGAGGATAAACTCGATTGACTTAATTTTGCGGTCCACTATCATTATCATTGTTTGCACTGCCGCATATTGAGATGTTATTAAAAAAATGCAATTTGGGGTTACCCTGTAAGAGTTACCATGGGGGGGCCTAGGCCAAGGGCTGCTCTAGGTTAGTATGCCCTGCTTAAAAGTGAACAAAATGCAGCAGAGGACTATGTCGAGGGTATTAATACACGCATTATTAAATTATATTAAACTAACATTAAAATAAAATAGATTAAGCTAAGGATGTTGGTTCAATTTATACAGTCTAGAATTAACAATTAATTTTTTTATGTACTATAATCTTTAGAATAGAGAAATGTGTACAGCTGTACAAGTTCCACTAATCTGTAGCAATCTACAGCTTCGTTTTAAGGAGGTAACACAAAAAAAATATCGAAAAAGCTGAAAAGACGACTCAAAAATTAGAACAGATTACGACGGATTTAGGGCAAGATAAACTTGGTTATTTTTTGTTGGTTTTGGTTATTAACTGTTGTGCATAAATGCTCTTATCGAAATACATACATTTAATATTTCCCTAATGTTTCTTTAGTTCAGTATATTCTAATTTAATTTGTGTACTATAACCGTATAATAATACCATAACTATTCAAGAAAGCAAAGAGAGTGGCTGACATCTATTAGCACTCGATAAAGTTCTTCACGAATTTATGTCTATCCTTTGATAACTCAAGCAAAATTTAAAGGATAGAAATACTAGTGGAGCCAGTGACAAAATGAATATATGAAATAAAGATGATCAAGTCTATTTTAAAACAATGAACATCATCCTGAGCCCTTGAACACCCTTATATAGTACTAATTTTGCCAATCAAACTGCTCAAATTGGGCGATCGCTCTGTCACTGCACTAAAGTAAAAACTATAATTTGTGGATTAAATGGTGAATGCAGATTTTCTCTAGTTTTATTTCAAACTTTTCGAAAATCGTTGCGCACTAGATGACTTTGTTTAAGGGTGATCAAGAGCACAGAAATAAAGGTTATTGATCACTCTTATTTTACGTATTCTTTTTTTTAATATCTGCACTAGTTAACTTAATTAACTAGTGCACTGCAGTGTTGCTAAATTTTGAGTGGTTTCAGAAATAGTTTAAAAACGTTTAACACTTCACAAGCTGAAAACGTTTTCTGGACGTTCATGAGCGATCCGAATGTCACAGACTTGATCTTAACACATTGCTGTGGCCTGAAGATGCATAAAAGATATTACATAGATACATCAGATATTCCATAGTACAGTAGACATCCACTTTAGACAATTATATTCTGTATGTCCTATCTGGACGTTTTGTGGCTGTCTGCCCTTATTGACTTTTTTTTTAGGACTCACATAGAAAACTGCACCTAAATGTCACAACACCTGGACCCTGATTGGACGTTTCTGACAGTAGACGTCCCCTTGAAAGCGTACATAGTTTTTTTCAATCCAGGACTGTACTATTTTCTATACCAAATTTTGACCGATATGTATTTACTTTCTGGACTGCCGTAGTACGTAACAATATTAAAGAACCACTTACCTCAGTATCTTGACTCCTCAGCAACGGTGCGTTCAACCTTGCAGACGACCGACTATACGAGTGCGGTTCCATAACGGAAGACACGGGGGGAAGAAGGTTCTGTAGACTTTCTCTGGTGGCGGGTCCGATGTTGTGTCGACATTGAGGCCTGAAAAATGCAACAATAAGCTGGAGTTTCAGAGCAAGGTAAGGCGGGCCAACCTGTGAACGGAGAGGACGTCCTGCAACATCTGTTCTTGATTGCGCAGTTCCTGGAGCTGGTTCTTTAGTTCGATGTTCTGTGTCTCCAACGTTTCGGATTCGTGGATCAGGTTGGCGGTACGTTCGCGTTTCTTCAGACGACATTTGGTGGCTGCTATTTTGTTTCGCTCGCGGCGACGTCTTCGTCGTTCCTCGTCTTCGGGAGTCAACTATATGTGAAGAAAAAAAAATTAATTATTATTAATTAGGAGGTAAAAATGAGAACTGAAAGGCCTAAAGGAGGACTTCTCCAAGAAGTCCTGAAAATAGAAGATTCTTGGCAATACTACTTAATGCTATTTCTATATAATTTTTCTACTCATAAATAAATATTTTCTTAGCAGTTTACAGAATGGGTAATTAGACAATTGCAACTAGCTTAAGTCTGCGACACAAACGCGCCATCAATTTTGTCAAAAATGTCAATGTCCAGCTAAATTGAACAATGAGATGTACATATATAATTGAACATATTACATTTTGGTGTAACTTCAATTAGTGTTAAAAAAATTAGACCGTAAGACTCAATACGGAGTGGCAAGAATATTTTGCAAGGTATCTAGCAGAGATAGGATTCGAACGAAAATAAACTTTTTTCCACAAATTTTGCCGACGTTTCGATGCGTATTTGACTTCTTTATCAAGGATACAAACAAAGATAGTACCTAATGTCCATGAAAATTAGTGACTATCATATGTGCTTGCGTTTTCCTATCAATACCCTGAAAGTGTTTGATACGAGATGTAGGACAAACAGCCTCTTATTCATTTCCTCGAAATTGTCTGTTTCGTCCTTCATTGTGATCTGTGTCAGTCTTCCTTCTTCAGTTACTGAAGAACATCACCAGACTCACTTATAGTTCACCTTTATTGTGGTCTTGCTCAGGTCTTCACTGTCGTTCTTTACTTCTTTGAGAAGAGTTTCACAAGTTCCGAAGACACTTGGAAAAAAATGTAAGATCATTTTGAACCAGTATATATAGCCAACTCACACTTTTGGTGGATATATAAAGGGCATTTGTGCAAATTGTTTTTCCATATGGATTGTGGATGTCCATAACGCACTCGGCTGGTAGAGCACTCTGCTTTGACGTCGTAGCTCACGAGCCCCGTCCTCGTGCGAAATGGCCAACATGCATGTAGCATGTAGAGGATTTAGATGTGATGACCACAGGGAGGTTCTGTCTGGAGGACACAAGTCTATCGGAAAACCAGGACAAGTGTATTAGTAGGTATTTTGAACACTATATTTTATCTTGTGAAGATAGGGTTGATAATTATTATCAGCTTGATATTACAGCCGGTGGTTATACACGGGCCACAGCTCGAAGACAAGGTCCAACCAGAAAGTCCAAATGCATTCATCCATCAGTCTCATATAGGTTACATATCCAGTCCAAAAACTGCATATACAGTGCGCTTTTTTTAACGCGCAACATAGGATTTTACGTGTTAAATTTTTCATATCCTATTGAGTGGGGTTCTAGAAGCACAATTGCTATGAAACTTGACGTAAGTAAAAGTGGGGGTGTAAGCTTTACCTCTATTGGCCGACCAGGTCCAAAAGATTTGGAATAACGCAAAAAACAGCATTTATTTTCTGAAAAAATGTATCTTTTTTCTCTCCTCATAGCTATTGTTATTCAACTTTGCATGTCAGGTAAATGTCAAATGCAGGTAAAATGGCAGGTACTTTTGGCATTAGAATGCTTTGTCGCTTTTATTTCTAAGCTTTATAACAAGAGGAATAAAACAACTTGTACTATTCGTGTAATTATTAATTTTTTACTCTTTGCACTTTGAGTTTCCAAAAGTTTCAGATGTGTTTCCAAAAGTCTTGTTACCATGGTAGTGGTAACATGACTTGGTAGGCACCTGCTCAAAATTAAATCATAATAGTTACGAGGATTTTACTTTCCTCGTAAGACACATTTTTTTGGAAAATAAATTAAATTTTACGCATTATTCCAAATCTTCAAGACCTAATTGGCTAGTACGGGTAAAGTTAGAATCTTCAGTTCTAATTTTGCCAGATTTCATAGCTTTGGTGCTAATAGATCACCACTCAACATGGGTCCGAAAATGTAACACGTAACATGTAACAATGTAACAAAATCCTATGTTGCGCGTTAAACAAAAACGCACTGTATATCCTTATGTACTCCATAGGCAACCTTTTACCCCCGTAATCTAGACAACTCAGTTCAAATTGCAGCTCCAGGGACACGTAAGGACGTTCAAAAAGGAACTGATCAATGAGCCCTTTGCAGTATGACTCATTGATCAGATTCCAAATTTGTCTAGGTTTTCTTTTAGTAGTTTTCAGATCACACCCGTAGATAAGAAAATCCTCGGTATCAATCATTCCTGCTCTGCGTATTCTTGACTTCTTCACTGTATGTGATGTCCTGATCTTATCTAGTTTGAAAGGTGTTGGATCGCAGGTGTAGGACAAAGAGCCACTTCACTTTCTCGAAATCGCCAACGTTTCGACCTTTATTTTTAGGTCTTCCTCAGGGCTTTTTCAGTCAGTGAAGAATGTCACCAAAGCTTATACAGACCGTCATCGCAGTACATAAAACCAAAACTGTTAAACTCCAGACGGTGCACGTAAAAGACAAGCAACAAACACACGGGCCAACGAAACAAAACAGGAAAATGTATAATGACACTTTCTAGTTTGTTAAAGTGCTGCGTGGAGATCCTTACATCCATGTGATACGTTTTTGTTGGGTTTTGTCTATTACAATATGAGGTCCAATCGATTAATTAGCGCTAATCTATTTTTATACTATCTATTTTTAATAATTTATACCAGTAAAATTTATTGTGCTTTCGATTACTTCGTTTGTGATAAACAAGTGATAGTGAGGTGTGTTCCTATTGATAATTTGTTGGCGAAGGCTCTGGCTCTGGACATCTTGGTGAAGGCAACACCTATTCCTGACTACACAGGAATCTACAGCTTCTGAATTTTGCTAGACATTAACCAGTCCATCAGCCCTCTATCTTCTAAATGGCGCAGTAGTGTAATCTTGTCGATTGCAGGTTCTATATTTGAAGAGTGGAAGTAATAAATGGGGTAAATGCCAAAATTTATTATTTGATATATAATTACATCTCTATATCTTCTTAATCTAGGTCAGAGTAACTACGGAACTTTTTCAACAAGATTTCAAGCTACTAATGGATTCTCTTCTTTGGCAAAATAATAAGAGCGATAGGACAAACATACAAACAAGACGGTTTAATAAACCTTGACAGGGCTTGGCAGCACGGTTGCCAAGGTTACCGAGTGCGTAGCCAATAGTAATTCACTGTTGGCTGCAAAGGATAATAATGAGCTTCAGGCTTACATTTATTTAACCTTCTTAGACTTCCTTCAATGTCCTGGTAATTTTTGGAGGAATATAATTTTGGAAAATGAAAAAACTGGTCAAAAGTCTGCATCCATGTTAACAATTTATCATACTTTATTATCTTCGACCTAAAAAATGAAAACCTTAAAAATTCAGGTCACAAATTAAATAAAAAATCGAAAAGTGAAAAAATGAAAAACGTACAACTTTGGATGAATATTATCTTTTTGGTAAGTTGCCAGGAGATTAATATGTTATGTCTCACGCTCTATTTATTGTTGCTCTCCTTTATTATAATTTTCGATCTTTTATTGATATTTCTCAGCCATTTGTACGGTGTTTGGAATCTTTTGTCATATCAATCTACTGACAGGAGCCATGAAAGTTTATCAACAGTTGAAGCATACTAATGGATTTTCCTCGTTAGTTTAAGGTACTCGTGCATTCCATAGAACAAGCCTAGAGACACAGGGTCCACACCAGGGTCTCTGTAGTCAATAGCAGACACGGAACTTTATTAACAACTTTTGGAGCATACTAATTGATTTTTCTCACTAGTCGTGCATTCTATAGAGCAAGCCTAGAAGCACGGTAGTTTAGTAAACCTTGATATGGCCTGACGACCTTCTCAGCCATTTGTACGGTGTTTGGAATCTTTTGTCATATCAATCTACGTAACAGGAGCCATGAAAGTTTATCAACAGTTGAAGCATACTAATGGATTTTCCTCGTTAGTTTAAGGTACTCGTGCATTCCATAGAACAAGCCTAGAGACACAGGGTCCACACCAGGGTCTCTGTAGTCAATAGCAGACACGGAACTTTATTAACAACTTTTAGAGCATACTAATTGATTTTTCTCACTAGTCGTGCATTCTATAGAGCAAGCCTAGAAGCACGGTAGTTTAGTAAACCTTGATATGGCCTGACGACCTTCTCAGCCATTTGTACGGTGTTTGGAATCTTTTGTCATATCAATCTACGTACCAGGAGCCATGAAACTTTATCGACAGTTGAAGCATACTAATGGATTTTCCTCGTTAGTTTAAGGTACTCGTGCATTCCATAGAACAAGCCTAGAGACACAGGGTCCACACCAGGGTCTCTGTAGTCAATACCAGATACGAAACTTTATTAACAACTTTTGGAGCATACTAATTGATTTTTCTCACTAGTCGTGCATTCTATAGAGCAAGCCTAGAAGCACGGTAGTTTAGTAAACCTTGATATGGCTTGACAGCGCGGTCACCAGGGAGACCGTCTCTGTAACCAATAGGAATTCACTTCCCGCGGCAAAGGCTAACAATACGTTGTAGGCTTACCAAATTCTCTTTACACTTAAAGCCAGGCATCACTCTGATTATTGCTAATTGACGATAAGAATTAGATGTTAGATCGGATCTTTTTGTGTATACAAGGAAAGAATTAGAAAAATATCTTTATTTAGTGCGGAACTATATAAATTGAGTCCCAAAGTCCTAAAATTTCCATGAAATGCATACATTTCACGCGTGAACTGTAAAGTGCCAAAATTTACATTAATTAACAAAAAGTTAATAAAACAATGTGATGCATAACCATAGATATAAAGACAGTCACTTAACACCTTTCTGTGGATCCATTTCAAAATGTCGAGCTTTGGCACTTAGCTTCATTATTACACTTTATTATTATTAATAATTATAATACATGGATTAAACTCTTGATGAATTTTCTAATTAGGGTGGCTGGAGTTGAGCAGTCAAATTGAAAGAAACGGGTTTACTTAACGCAATTTGTCTCACGTCGAGGAAGGTTTTCACATACAGTACTTATGGAAGAGTCTATAGCTGTCGTAAAACTTGTTATTTTTCTCTTTTCTCTCCCTCTCTTAAACTTTCTCACACACATACTACAGGCGTGAAACCTGATTGCTTGATAGTTTGATAGTGCTAATTTTATTATTCACATAAAAAATCTGTACATGCAAGTATAGAGCCCTACCAATTACTTGGCTGTTGTCCTCTATTATTATTTTTAATGGGTAATTGATATGATCTCTTTTTCACTCCACGGCAACATAAACTTTTATTTGCTTTTCAAAAGCAGCTTTATTGCTCGGCGGCACCCATTCCGTCCATTATTATTTTCCATTTGCATTATTAGTTTTACGAGCGACAGCCGGAGCAGCTTTTATATGCACCATTTTGTGTGTGTTTCGCGAGAATTAAGGTTACACATCCATATACTCAGGCAGATAACAATAATTATTATTATTGCGAAAACACAAACATTTGTTATGTAAACAAGTGGTGCGAAGCGTCACGGTTGTATGCCTGTATCCGAGAGATTTTTTTTGGTAGTGGTAGAAGATGAGCTTAAACGCGTCCTCCATACAACGATCGCAGGCCGCAGGAAATTCAAGTTATAATATATAAAGTAAATAAAAGTCAAATAATATACACAGTGGCATTATTATACGTCCCACCAAAACTGTGTTCGAGTGTTGTTTGTACATGACGTTTGAGCATACCAGGGTCGCTCCATTCATTAAGAATGAAAAATTCGGTACCTACCTACAACATGTAATCCAGGATTTCGCAATACAACTCAAACGTGTCATGTGCAATACACACAATATTTAAATATTAATTATTTAACACTTAATTAGGTATTGGAACTATCTGTATAAAATGGTGAATGAGATTCATTTAGGTGTATTATATTGATGTCATCAACCTTTCCATTTACTCGAAACAAAATTTGGGTTAGCAAAGCAGAAATGTGGATAACAGCGAAGTAGTACTGGTAAAAAATGGCTTTATGAGTGCACATTTGGAGACGCCTCGGTAAAAGTGCGGGCCACGCTGTCCGAACTTAATTTGCTTTGCATTAGCATACTACACGTCGCTGACAAAACGCCCAGATGAAAAATCCGACGATTTATTATGCAAAACAGGTTTCCGAATTTTAATTTATTCGCGTTTTATTGTACTGGCCTGGCGACGGTCCAGCGGAAACAACACATATGCGTGAAACTCGATATATTTTGGCCCCGGTACTGCTCTGCCAAAATCACTATGGGCGCGATCGAGACATCGGATAAAAAAGATATCTTGTCAATTGATCAATCCTTTGGGTATTGAATTTTCATTTCAGATCCAGGTTGGTTAGGAGAAATTTTTGAACAACCCGATCAAAAGCCCAGATAGGTATATAATAGACATAAAGATAAATCTGTCAAGTAAACACGATACATAATGACGTACATAAATAGACACAGACATACAAATATCGTTTTATGTTTAGGTTACCACCGAAAATCAATTTGGATCAAACCTGTTCGATTTGGCCAACAATTTAGTTGCAAAAACAGCCCACGAAATGGTCCGGTACATAGAACAAGACTGCTTAAGATGTCACGTATCTTGTTGGGCAGAGGCACCGTTAAGTCCAATTACTAAATACCAACGCAACGTTCTACAGCAATTTACTAAGAGGATTTAATATTAAATATACCTTGGCCTGGCAAATTGCTAATAAAGTGCGATAATTATGAACCGATAGGAGACGTTTTATTAGTGGGGCAGTTTCCTTTAGAAAGTTTGTTTATTTTTATTGTTTATATTTCGCTGCTACACCCACATTCCTCACCCAGAAACACGACTTTCGCATTTGCTACTCTTATCAAATCAAGTTTACTTATTGTAGATTGTACATTGCGACTTAAAATGTAATAGCACCTACCCCATTGGGTTCCTGTTTGATCCGGTCGTCCTCACTTTCGCTGCAATCGCTCCTCTTAAATCGTTTCACCGAGTCCAAGTCCAAGAAGTCGTCGACGTCACTTTGCGTCTGTTTTCGTTTCTGTTCGATGGTCAGTTTGAGGCCCGCCTTGATCAGTTGCGAACAGGTGTGCTGGACCGAGGGTGGGTTGTTACCCACAGGGGATTCCACCTGCAAATACAAACCGCTTTAGCATCATTTCCAACGAACTAAAACCATCTTACTTGACTACTGCTGGAACTGTTGGAATCGCTGCTGGTACAAGAAGTGGTCCCCGGAACGGCACTAGCAATCTTGGGCGCGTCATCCCCAAAGTGGTAGCTGTCCAAGGGGTTGGTCATAGCTATCAGGGAGTTTAGAATCTCCGGCGTTCTCGGAGTGGTGCCTCCACTCTCTACGAGGAGGCTGTTAGCGGCCGAGGCCGCTGTGGCAGCCAGATTAACGTTAAGGTTGTGCATGGTTACAAAAAAATTACTAAGGATAATATCACTCGAATTAGTCCTCACTAAACGATAAATAATAATCACAGATCGCAGTTGTTATGGAGTTAAAGCGCAGGTACAAGTAGAGGTCTCTTATCACCGAAAAAATAGTCTTAGGTTGCTTTTTAATCACTGGTGTAGGTTATCTGGAGGACTGAATCTCTTTGGAGGTGAGGTGATACAAGCTCGTGGGGCGGACGAGGTTGAGCTGGGCCGTGGTTTCACTAGAAAAGAAAATAAATATTTATTATTATTGTAATTTACATCACCAAAAAATATCGCCATTGTGTTTACACGACGTATACGTCGGAAACTATTGATCCTATCACTTATTGAAAAAATACTTTTGTACATAAATATAACCCAGACGACCCAATAGGGTTCTGAGTTGCCTATTTATAGTAGAGTTTGGATTTGATGAATTTTTACGAATAAAATTGCGTTAAGTATCAGAACTGACTCTGGTTTCATTAGTAAAATGGGCAGATCCAAACTGGACTTACCACTTGATCTGAACAGATATTGTACCTATCTACTTTGTGATCGATTTGTGGTTCGCAAACTTGCTAACTGTGTTAGATTATGAAAAGACTTATAATTTTGGATCTGCAGATTTGAACTTGATTTTACGAAGGTTTTTGGACGCGAACCTACCTAATATAGATTCATATAATCTGAAACCATCCTAACTTTAGCCGAAAACGCATATTTTTATGGATCCCGATGCTGTGAGTTTACATTGAAACCACTATCTCTGAAGACTCTTATCTCTAACCATCTTCGAGATATTTGCAATTAACTGGTTCCATTACGAGACAGCCCATGAGAATTGGAACCTATTCCCAATGATTAAACTACTTTTTCCTATGAGAATATTGTGCTCCTATGCCCATGTATGCAAAAAAAATATATTTTTATATATATGTTTGGATACTCCAAACAAAATTCGTTTGGACACTTAGAGCCACTTTTTCTTTAACTCTCATGTTTAGACTTCACATAAAGTGAAACCACAGATTCTTACAGATCATGCAATATACGTGCGATCCAAAGTTTAAACTTCCGGTAGGATTTAAGCTTGAAGGGTAAAAGCGGCCCTTAAGCACTTACTTTCTCGATGTTGGTTGTAGTTAATTTACGTTTTACCTTTTAGATTTTTATAATTTTTTAACCACTCAAGTTACGGGATTAAAGTATATTGCGCGTAAATACAGAATTTAAGCTTCAAGGTGTGGTCAGTTGGGTATCTTTGGGGGGGGGGGGTCTTCATCACTTCATCACTCTACCAACAGTAGAGTGATGAAGTCAAAATTTCGATTTTTGCATTCTTAATTTATACGGCTTCTTTAGCGTAACTCCCGGACTATGTGGGGTTTTGGGGCTTTCGAAGTAAATCTGCTAGGTTCCATAGATAAATTCAGAAAAGCCTATATAATTTAGATTTTTTTTCACAACCTGCTTTTGAGGCAATCCCAGGCCCCCTTAATGAGGCATTGTCCCCTCGAGTGTGGCACCGATCGATACAACAAAAGCAGACGTTTTTTAGTCTTTGTAGTGTTGGTACTAATTCAGCGCAATACGGAGGGAAAATAAACAAAGAATTAGCGTTATAGCTAAACTGGTGTAGCGTCATAGCAAGCCAATAATGTGGAATTCCCATTTTCCTGATAACTCCCTCCTCAACCTCCCCAAAACCTCAACTGTTGTTTCTCGAATTTCCTCCCAATTCAAGTTGCTCAGGCAACTACTCAATGGTTCCATAATTCCTACCCTCTCTTTCTATAGTGACTATTTCACACTTTTTCTCCTTATCTCCTTTCTTTCTCTTAATTACACGAGTCTTTATTATTTCTTAGTACCTTTTTTTGGGGATTTCTACATTTACTATTGTTTCTTGAATACATTGAGGTTTTTGTCAAAGATGATGAGGTTCTACAATATCAAGTGTCTTCTCAATTTCTCGAGAGGAAATTCCTACAGTTAAAATTTTCACTTCAGTTTCTGTTGCTTTAATCTTCGACGGCTACAATTTAAATTTTCTCCTCTCTATCTCCCTTTCTCTTTCTTTTCTTGTTTCTTGACAACTTTTTCTTGAAAATTTTCTTCTCAACCACTATTCTTTCTTGAGATTCTTCCGAAAGCGTTTTCACTATTTCTTCAAGTTACTCAGGCGAACTCCTTAATGGTAACAGTGGTTTCATGTCTCTTGCCCTCTAATTTTATAGCGATATTTTCTCTTTTTTTGTCTCCTCTCTATTTCTCCTATCTCCTTTCTTTTTCTTAATCACTCATTATTATTTTTTTTTGAGATTTCTTTAGTTCATATTGTTTCTTAAATACGCTCGGGAAGTTTTTCTCTAAGATATGAGGATCTGCAACATCAAGTTCCACAATTTCTTGAAAAGGAATTTGTTCAGTTTCCTTTTGACCAACCATTTTTTGCTATGTATCTTTCTTCTTTACATTTTTTTTTTAATTTTCTTGGGTTGATGTTTACAGTTACTGTTCCTTTTATCTTCTACTTTCACAATTTCAATTTTCAGCTCTTCATTTGCCTTTCTCTTTTTGATTACGCGTTTCTTGACAACCATTTCTTGGAAATTTCCTCCTCAACGACTGTCCTTTCTTGAAATTCTTCCGAAAGATCTTTCACTATTTCTTCAAGTTGCTCAGGCAACTCCTCAATGGTAACAGCAGTTTCATGTATCTTGTCCTTTCCTTTTATAGTTATAGTCTCCTTATCTTTGTTTTTTAATCACACGAGTCTTTATCATTCCTTTTTTTTAACTTCTACAGTTATCACTGTTTCATCAATACATTTGGAAAGTTTTTTTCAAAGATAATGCGGTTCTACAACGTCAAGTTTCTCCTCAAATTCTCGTAAAGAAATTTCTTTCATTTTCTTTTGACCAACTATTTTTGCTTTATATATTTCTTCTTCGCATTTTTTTTAAAGTTCTTGGGTTCAGATTTACTCTACAGTTACTATTGCTTTTATCTTCTACGTTTACAATTTCAACTTTCTCCTCTTCATCTGTCTTTCTCTTTTTGATGACGAACCTCATGGAAATTTATTCGTCAACAACTGTTTTCCCTATTCACAACTGACAACTTTCCCTATTTCCTCAAGTTGCTCAGGCAACTCCTCAATGGTAACAGCAGTTTCATGTGTCTTGCCCTTTCCTTTTATAGTTATAGTCTCCTTATCTTTTTTTATTTTTTTATCACACGAGTCTTTATTATTCATTTTTTTAAGCTTCTACAGTTATCACTGTTTCATCAATACATTTGGAAAGTTTTTCTCCAAGATAATGCGGTTATACAACATCAAGTTTCTCCTCAAATTCTTGTAAAGAAATTTCTTCCATTTCCTTTTGACCAACCATTTTTGCTTTATATCTTTCTTCTTCGCATTTTTTTTAAAGTTCTTGGGTTGAGATTTACTCAACAGTTACTATTGCTTTTATCTTTTACGTTTACAATTTCAATTTTCTCCTCTTCATCTGTCTTTCCCTTTTGATTACGAACCTCATGGAAATTTCTTCCGCAATGACTGTTTTCTCTATTCACAACTGACAACTTTCACTATTTCCTCAAGTTGCTCAAGCAACTCCTCAATGGTAACAGCAGTTTCATGTGCATTGGCCTTTCCTTTTATAGTTATAGTCTCCTTATCTTATTTTTTTTTTAATCACACCGGTCTTTATTATTCCTTTTTTTGAAACTTCTACAGTTATCACTGTTTCATCAATACATTTGGAAAGTTTTTTTCAAAGATAATGCGGTTCTACAACGTCAAGTTTCTCCTCAAATTCTTGTAAAGAAATTTCTTCCATTTCCTTTTGACCAACCATTTTTGCTTTATATAATTCTTCTTCGCATTTTTTTTAAAGATCTTGGGTTGAGATTTACTCTACAGTTACTATTGCTTTTATCTTCTACGTTTACAATTTCAATTTTCTCCTCTTCACCTGTCTTTCTCTTTTTGATGACGAACCTCATGGAAGATTCTTCCTCAACAACTGTTTTCCCTATTCACAAGTGACAACTTTCCCTGTTTCCTCAAGTTGCTCAGGCAACTCTTCAATGGTAACAGCAGTTTCATGTGTCATGCCCTTTCCTTTTATAGTTATAGTCTCCTTATCTTTTTTTTAATCACACGAGTCTTTATTATTCCTTTTTTTTAACTTCTACAGTTATCACTGTTTCATCAATACATTTGGAAAGTTTTTCTCCAAGATAATGCGGTTCTACAACATCAAGTTTCTCCTCAAATTCTTGTAAAGAAATTTCTTCCATTTTCTTTTGACCAACCATTTTTGCTTTATATCTTTCTTCTTCGCATTTTTTAAGTTCTTGGGTTCAGATATACTCGACAGTTACTATTGATTTTATCTTCTACGTTTACAATTTCAATTTTCTCTTCTTCATCTGTCTTTCTCTTTTTGATGACGAACCTGATGGAAATTTCTTCCTCAACAACTGTTTTCCCTATTCACAACTGACAACTTTCCCTATTTCCTCAAGTTGCTCAGGAAACTCTTCAATAATATGTGTCTTGCCCTTTCCTTTTATAGTTATAGTCTCCTTATCTTTTTTTTTTAATCACACGAGTCTTTATTATCCCTTTTTTTTAAATTTCTACAGTAGTCACTGTTTTTTTCACTCTTTCTTTTCTTTCTTCTTCACTTTTTCTTTGATTACGCGTTTCTTAAGTATCTTTTTTTGAAAATTGTCTCCTCAACGACTGTTCTTTCTTAAGAGTCCTCTGAAAGCTTCGAAAGCTTTGTAACTATTTCTTCAAGTTGCTTACGCAACTCCTCAATAGTAACACTGGTTTCATGTTTCTTGCCCTCTCTTTTTAGACTGATAATTTCTTTTTTTTTTCCGTACCTCCTTCCTTTCTCTTAATCACACGAGTCATTATTGATCATTTTTTTTAATTTCTACAGTTACCGCTGTTTCGTGAATAGGTTTAATAAAAATATATAGAATTTTATGTATTGAAACTGGTAGTTCCGACAGTTGAGCTTCAAATTTTTTTTTTCAACATTGATAGCTCTATATTATGTGAGTATCAGGATTATATAGCAGACCTGGATCACTGGTGACCTGAATCTCGCAACTTTTATATAGGCTGTTTAAGGATATTTCCGTTAATTCACACTTTTTGGCAAATAATGTGCGTTTCCAATCCATAGTGCATAAAAAAACCCTTAAGTTACACAATCTGTAGAGTGCCTATCAAATGTATATAGACAATTGCAGGATCTCGAGTTTTTCAGCAGTTGATGTCAATTATTATTGACATCAAGTAGGCATAGAAAATCTGTCTTTTTGATATTTTTATCATATCTTTTTCAACATGTGCTGAAATGAGATAGGTATAAAAAAATAAAGATAACGAGATGAAAATAATAAATGAATATATACTACGCAGCAAAGATTCGAAGAAACCCACTGCAGCCCCAAGTTCGTTCCTCGATGAGAAGGACCCTATTTAGATCTCCCAGAGGGCCCTCAACAAGGTATTAATGGCGTGGTTAAGTACTATGACTTTTCACTTAGGGCCAATGAGCGTCCTGGCGAAAACCCTGGTTAAAGAGGAGCTTTCTTGAGACGTCTTGAGAAACAGATGATAGCGCGGAGTCTTGGTCGCCCGAAGAGGTGGAGGCTGGAAGGTAACAAGTGAGGGCAGATACATAATAATAGATTCCAAGACCCACGTTTGGTTGGCTTTCTTTGTTTGTTGTCCTATGTATCAGTGTAATTACGATTGATTGCAGATGTTTACTTATTGCCTAAATTAACTGTAGATTTATGTCTATAGTCGATCTGCTTCAAATAAATTTCCCAACCAACAAGTGTTTATAGTTTATAATACATAATCGAAATGAAGTTCGCCTATTAACGACTTCCTGTTGCCCAATTTGCGGCCCACCCTGTATTTATCACAATTAACAAGCATACTGTTTAGTTGACCTAGAAAATTATTTATTTTCGACGATCCATTTGTCTTTTTATTTTGTCGTCTCTCGTCGATGTATAGAGGAACGAGGGGCGTTTAAAGTTTATAGGTTGTTCTCTAATAGTAACTGATGGGATTAGCCTAGTGAAACACGTTGATTAATGAAGATATGTATACCTAAGCCTTTGCATTTCTGCCAAAATATGTTGGCCAGATCCTGTACAACGGGATTTTCACAATAAGTTTTTCGCGTATTCAAACAAGTTTCTATGATGATGCAAAGCGTAAATATTTGGAAAGCTCAATCAATTTTATTCGTGTTTTTCTCGTGTCTGTCACCTTAGAAAAGCAATGGGCGACTTCTTGTTCTTTGAATTTCAAGTCTTAAACCTGCATCTGCAAAATAATTCACCATTCTAAACCTAATTGTTTTTGATTTGGTATAATTACTTCGAAGTCATGTATATCAATTTACGATTTTTCTTTATTTATATGAAGTACCAAATAAAATGAATTTGACATCTTAAGCTTTCAGGACACCCTGTGTATTAAAATAGCTGCTTAAATTAAATCGGTGTTAATAAAAATTGGTCTACACCTTTCCTGTGTATTAGACAAATGCTAGAAATAACTGCAAAATTCCAAAAATTGTTTACAACAGTAATTAAAGGTCAATTCAATTTTTAGATAGCACCAGTTTTATGATGATTGCGATAACAACTTGAGTCGTCAGAAGGCAAATCAATATAAAATATTTTGATTAGGCCCTATCTTCTCGATAAAGCAGCCTCGAAGAATGATAAGGCCTTTATCAAGGGTAAACGTGGATTTGGAGATCAATAAAAACTCTATTGTTTGTTCGTTATCGTTAGCGTAATTAAGATATAGGTATAAGTAACCGAAAAATAGTATGACACTATTTTCGTCAGAAATCTAGTGACGTCCCAAATTGTAAATCTACAAGGGATTTAAGTTAGATTCTGACATGACATTAGTGCCTAATAAGTGTCCAGTAAAAAATGTCGTTATAATGGATGCCTGAACATCTGTTTCTCAAATATTTGTCCTGGCCTAAAAAGACATGGACGATTCCGAAACTGAATCAGTGGTAACATTGATATAGATCGGACAAGTCAAATAAAATTAGACCCCCTATCCTTTTCTCTGTCTTATGCATTGGAAAAACGTAGGCTTTACGGTTCGAAGAAAGACAAAATTTTAATGTTTTCGTTGAAATAAACTATATGTCAGAAAACTCGTAAAGTTGGGATGTTTTTGACGGTTGTTTGCATATCCGCGCGTCCAGATTTTAATAGATCAAATAAACTTTTAATGGTCTCGATTGCTCTTTCTATATAATGGTGTTGCTCAATAAGAAGCCTTGGCTTGGTACTAATAACTACCAAAAAGTGTAATTATTTGCAATGAGATAGCGTTTAATTGTATATTAAAATTTTCGCTACAAGAACATTATTGCCTTTGAGCAGTAAAAATAGTGAATAATGACGGGTTACCTTGATTGATTATTATGCTAGCTTATTGTGCAAAACAATCCTTTTCAACACCTCCGCATAATCTTTCTAGCTGACATTCCAACTTTTATGATATTAAAAATTAGTAACGTATTTAACATTAAGTTTTTGTTTGTTTCTTTTGAGCCTACGTGACGTGATTTTATTATACTTGTGTAAAGTACTCCGATTTCCTAGAATTTAAAGTACCAAGTTCCAGAACATTTGTTACAATACTGAAGTGTATTTATCTTTTATTGTAAATACAAATGATAAAAGTAAGCGAAATAGTAAACACTAAACTGACATTTGAACGTCATATCGTAAATTTTCGAGCGTTTTTAAGTTTGCACTTTTATGATCGTCAATCAGTCATCAGTCCTGCCAGTAAAACATATTTTCAAGTAAGTCGTTTGTTTTTTAATGCCGCCTTTTGGTGGATATTGGCAAAGTACTTTCATTATAATGAAAAAAATGTGGGTACTACAAGGAAGTAGGTAGGTACGTATGGAAAGTGATCATGTTAAAGTTGATATCACATTTCATCTCAAATTGCAGATAATTTGGCGGTGATTTTTCGGTATTAACTATACACTGTTTGTGATTGTTACTAACAGCGTATATTTTGTACTACGTTTATTTTGTATTGCATGGGATGAGTATTATTAAGAACAAAGTTTGGAAAATAACAAGTACTTATTGTTCTGCCCATTCTTAAATCTTAACACGTAGACAACAAAAAGCCAATGGAAAAATCCTCGAAAATGAGCAAAAAGTTTATTCGTCACAATCTGGAGGAAGAAACACGAATTTTCTCATTATCTCACGTTTACCAATCCATTCTCTTTGCGTACTATCTCAAAGTTTCAGGTTAAGCCCCTTTTTTTAACTCTTGGTGTTCGTCGCTTCTATGAAGCGTAGTGGTGGAATCGTTTCTAATCATTTTTTCACAATCTGAGCTTGACAGCTATTAGCTATTCACAAAAGTTTTGGAATCTCATTAGCCTTAGATATTTGACTTTGGCGTTGTTTGCTAATCTTCTTTCCATGAGCGAAAAGGAAACGGGTAGAAAACAAATCAACATTTTATGGCTTCTAACATGACAGCTGCTTCATCTGAAATACTGAGCATTTCTGATAAAAGACGTTCGATTTTTTTTCATTTTCAGAAAGTACTTTTTCATTCGCTTTGATAAGTTGAATCGCGTCCTTAAACACGTCAACATCACTGAGCTGAACAGTTAGTTAGTAGCAGGTTTTCGTCAATTTCAATTTTTGATAACTGCGTCATCTGATGTACTGAGCATCACCAGTGCCTTCATCTAAAAAGACCGTATGTTTCTCTAAGAGATCTGTATTGAGTTGAACCTATTTTCATTGAGTTCGTTTGAGTAGGCGGACTCATCAATCTATGGGGATTGTTGAAGGCAACGTCAGGAATTGCGTCCTTGCTAACAAGGCATAAATATCTGCTACTGAAAAGCTTGATTTGATGTTTGATGGAGTTGCCAGACGAATTGAATCGTAAGTCGCTAATATATTGCTCTTTTTGGACCGAAATGTATTTTAGTACCTCATCATTCCACTAATATTCAGAGGTTCTGAATATTACTGGTTAATAAATCTTTCGATTGCAGCTCATGGGTTGTGTTATTGGGTAGGCAGTACAATGTTACGTCTTGCAATTATTGGTGTGCATCAGCTGGATTTCATCAAGGAGCTCCACAAAATTTCCGACACAATTCTGGCGGCAATTTTAGTGTTGGTTACCAAATAACCTACTTCAGGCTTGGAATGTTCCCCTGTTATGAGAGTTGGTAGATGGAGAGGAAAAAATGACTTCAAGGTCTTCAGGAAAAAAAAACCTTTGTTGGTGGCTTGGTAGACGCACGTTTTTATGACTCCATTATGTAGCTCACTGGACATATTTTATTTAGAAGAGAATAAGCCTAAAGTGGAAACCCACTCTTCTCCCCGTCAAAACATCCCAGCAATTTCCCTCTTTCCCATATAAAAAAAGATATATAGACAAGTAATTAGGGAAAATAATTAATTTGATTATTTGTATAGCTGTTTGCACATTATCGAAGAAACTATGACGAAACATGATCCATAACCCGAACATCCAAACGAACTTGAGCGTCACTAGAGTGGAGCTAAGCTTAAATCCAAAAAGAAGAAAATGAAGAAAGCGGTGAGATTAAAGAAAAACAAGGCACTGAAGAAGAAGAATGATAAAAAACCGGACACTGGATGCATAGTTGCATAAATTCTCTTGGCTCTCACGGACAGAGTTGCAACGATTTCTCTCTTTTTGCTCGGATCATACGCGACACAACGATACAATACGCGCTAGTTTTCCATTTCGTTTCGTTGATAGCAAAATATTCAAAGAATTCTTTTCCATCTCGAAAGTGAATTATATTTTTGGGGTTTTGGAGTTAGGGTTCACGAGGAAGTTTTGAAGTTCACCCACGCCATGCCTGCAAATACGAACACCCTGCCCTCTTTTCTATAAGACGCTAAACTGCAAAAAAAAACCTCAACTTTGTTAAAAAAAAAGCTCTAAAACATTGAACGAAGACAAATATATTCTTATTTTGCAAGTGTATAAAGAAAACGCATTGGTAGTGGTAGTAATTCATATAGGATTAAAAGAGAAAAATTAGATTCCACGTCATATACAAGAAGCTATATGATCCGACCGCATGGATTCTAAGGATCACCAGCCAGTTTAGGGATTTCGGGGGCCTGGCCACCTCGGTTTGAGACTAATTGAACTAACCTGAATTAACTAGAAAAGTCATTTAGATCTTCAAACACACGAACAACTTCAACAGGACAGAAGAAGCGGTGAGATGTGGTACGGAGCAGAAGCAGGCGACATCCATCAGCGTATTTTAGATCCCATACTGCATAACAGATGGCTCTCAGTTCGAGAAGCAGCCCATATTGCTCTCTACCTCCCTATCCGAACCAGAACGAAGTTGAAAAGAGTGTAGATGGGCACCAATTTGTCGATCAACCCATCTGCATACTAGTTTCGGGGTCTACCCCTCATCAGTACAGCTTTCGCTGGTCGACAAATTGGGGCCCGTGATTTGGCTGCTTAAAGCCGGAAACGTACAGAGTACCGATGAGATATTGTACAGAGCAGAAGCAGGCGACATCCACCAGAGTATTTTAGATCCAATACTGCATGGCAGATGGCTCTCAGTTCCAGAAGCAGCCCATAATGCTCTGTACCTCGCTGGTTATCGGAAGCAGAACGAAGTGAAAAGAGTGTAGGTGATCACCAATTTGTTGATCAACCCATCTGCATACTAGTTTCGTGTTGTCGACCAGCCAAAGCTGAACTGATGAGGGGTAGACCCCGAAACTAGTATGCAGATGGGTTGGTCGACAAATTGGTGACCACCTACACTCTTTTCACTTCGTTTTACAGAGCATTATGGGCTGCTTCTCGAACTGAGAGCCATCTGTCATGCAGTATGGGATCTAAAATACGCTGATAGATGTCGCCTGCTTCTGCTCTGTACAACATCTCACCGGTAATCTGTACGTTTCCGGCTTTAAGTAGATCCCAAATCACGGTCCCCATTTGTCGACCAGCCAAAGCAATACTGATGATGGGTAGACCCCGAAACTAGTATGCAGATGGGTTGATCGACAAATTGATGACCAACTACACTCAGGACAGATTAAATTCAGACTATACCAAAACCCGACCCCCCCCCCCCCCTCCTCCTCACAACGTGGCTGTTATAGTATAAATACGAAGCGATGGAGCGTGTGATCACTTCGCCCATTGCCTTATCGCCTTTGACAACGTCCGTCGCAGTTGTGCACAAAACTTTAGGACGAAATTTCATTTGGCAACGGTTTAAAAGCTTCGAAAACACTTTAGGATAAAAAGTAATTAGCTGATAAACATGAATTGGTTAGTAGCTAACTTATGTAAACAGTAAATAAAATAATAAGCTTTCCCACCTTGAGTCGAATTGATCAACATAAATAAAACACAATTAACGATGTCAAGTAGGGGTCCCAATGAATTGTGTTTAAACAAGCTAGAGCTCGAATTAAAATCTACCCACAACAAGTTATTAAATTGGGAAAATAATAGCGAGTACTACGTGTAGTTCTTTTAGTGAAAGCATTCGCTGGAGGACTGGTTTCGACAGACACGTCATCATCAGGTGCTAAAATCTGTTATGACTGGTTAAAAAAGGGAACTAAACCATACGAGACATGCACGACATGCACAGCTTATGTTTGGTCAAAAAGGATTTTTTTTAATTATTATTACTGGATAGACCTAATATCTGAAGTAAATGAAGAACGCCAAATTTCGAGTGTTTAAATATGCCCTTTCAGTTCCGTAGAGAGTACGTTTGTTCAGATTAGATTAGACGAGAATAAGTTTCATTCAGGTGTGAAAGATGAAATCTACCAAAGATGAATAAACGGATTGGGGTATGTAGGACCGATTTACGAAGATCATCTGTATATTGACACATTCAGAGTTTGCCAGCGATTCGAGGCTAATCTTGAAGTCTCTCTTGCTTTGAAGTCCAGCCAGTTAAAACATTTCGATGTATTTTGTAAAATTATCGATAAATAACAAGTGTTGAAGAAACGGAAGTCCGGCTCCCATATGAAGTACTGGTGGAGAAGCTTATAAATGCCACTTTTCGACAAATGTGTAAGTTTAACTTTGCTGAAGAAGTGAGATTTGAGAAACTTTAAGGTAAAATGATAAATTCTCAAATTGAGTAAGTTTAGCATTAAGCAAGATTTTCGAACTTTTCCGAATCAGTTAGTTCGATCTAAAGGGGGACCACCTGCATTTACCACTCAGCCTGTCCATCATGTTACGACCATATCAATTATTATGAAACCCGCTGTTAGTTTTGATGATAGTTAATTAAGTTAAAAAAAAATGAATTTCGAGTAAGTTTAAGTTCCAAGATGAACTTGATGTTAGAATGGATAAAGTTGAGTTTTCGTTTTTCTAACAGGAAGAATCCTCCCTCTGCGTTCGTGTTCAACCACTCTTCGGATGTTGGTGGTTTACTGGGACTGTGGACTAAATAAAGCTCGTCGTTAGTTTGAATTTGTCGACATTTTGATTGTAATTTTTGATATTTTCTAAGCTTTAAACTAATTCTGCTAAATCACCTGTTTCACAATTAAAAAAAACAGTGGTCAGTTTAAGTAGTAACTGGGTAATAAAAGTGATGGACTGATGGATCAGCAAAGAGAGATTTTCTTATCCTGTTCCTGCCTTGTGAATCAAGTTCTTAGAAGTTGAGATGGACTGTAAACAATACAATCCACTGTTACGTCACCTATGATACATCATACACAATGTGACGTTTTTTCTTTCATAATATAAGCGATCAGGAGATCAATCTAACATAACTTCTATTAATAGCTATCGAAAACTATGAGTAAATAAATGCAATTTTTTCTAACCTATTATTACACGACTTCCACTCTGTTTATTATGGGTTTGAGCTCCACCTTTCTTTTAATAATTTGCGGGTATTGTTTTTAAAATATGCGAAGAACAAATCGTTGCTTTGACCATTTAGACGGGATAGCGCATACATTACTTGCGTACGTAATTAATGCCATAGGAGTAGAGGTAGAGCGTCACAACACAGCCTTTTTATTGGACTGATCATTGGTAACTCTTAACGCCGCCACTGGGCTATGAGATCAAATTCGAAAATAAAAGCGGCGTTTAAAAGTATCGAATATTTATTAGAGATAAAGTCATGATTGAATGCCAACTTTTTTAATTGTTACGTGCGGTTTTACTATTATGTTTGTTTTCGTCTTAATAATTTATCGTTACTCGGTGGCCCAAAATTCACATTTTAACCGATTCAGTGATAACCTTGCAGCGTCCATTAGGCCAACGCCGCATTAATTTCAGAGCAGGGTTCCCTCCATTGTCTACATCCAAGGCCAAAACGATTTTTATTTTTTTTTATTGCCTTTTTACGTTCTCCACTTAATGAGTTTAGGAACCAAAGGTTTGCTTTCCTTGTTTACCCGATTGTATCGTCGGTGGTACCTTGGCGCGAAATTGCATTAAGTACCCACTTCATTTTCGGATTAGAGCGATTCTATTCAAATCTGTGTTTGTTATCTTTCGCACAAGATCTGGAGCCACGTCTATCTTAAAATTTGCTACGTAAATAGTAAACACAGAAGGCGGTCTTTGTGATGTGAGATGGACATAAGTGACATTTTTCGGTGATAATAAACGATTTTACCTTGAATGTAAGGATATTAATTCGATAAACGTGAGCTTCATAATTCCCGGCTTACGGAAGCTGTTTTGTTTTTCTTCTTATATTGATTTTTGCTATTAGCACTTTGGGCTAATATAATAATCTAGAAATATTTTGCTTAAAATAAATAAATAGGTATATGTCTATTTCAAGGTGTTCCGTAGGATTTTAACAGATTGTTGTGTTTACGTATAAAAGCTTACAATGTTCACACGAGCCGCCTCTCCTCGTACATATCAACAACTAATGGAGTGACCTTCATTCTTCTTCTGAACACAAATTTGTTAATTTTTGTCAGTTTCCATCCGATAAATCCACTGCCCTCGGATTTACGCAGTGACACAATAAGGTTTTAAAAATTACCAATTTTTGAACCTTCTTACGACTAAATGTCACATGTCCATTAAATTGGACCGCACTGCTATAATGTACGTTTATATACGAGGACAAATTGGAAAAATGAGATTTGAAAATGTTAATTGGGAACAAATGGCCTGTCACATAAATCTTAGTTGATGGTTTGACCGAGAAAGTGTGGCAAGTACTTAAGGGAGAGGCTTATTAGAACAGAACCGTACACTATTGCTTGTAGGTCAAATAAATATGTTTGAGCATGGAATTTTGCAGGCTACATACTGTGCATTTAGGTATAAAATACTTGCAACAGGCAGCCATTATTAAACAGGTTATAAAATTAAAAAAATCTCATTGAATAACTTTTAGATGCATGCAGAGCAGGAGCAAAGGGGAAAATTGAGTTGGTCGTTTCGAAAAGTTTTCACAAATTTTTCCAACCATTACTCAGATATTATAAGAGTTAAGAACACGAATAAACCAAATATATCACAACGTTTCGAAACTTTTCCTTTATCATTACGGAATTATCGCTTTATACGTGTTCCACGCTGAAACGATCATCTCTCAAGCACTTGACTGCAGTGATTCGAAAGTCATGAATTTTCGTTCACATTTTATAAGAAAGTTAAAACAAAAAATTATATTATTTCATATAGTTCTTTCATATATTCCTTATTTTAGTCCGAACTTTTTGCACTAGACTGTAAAATGTGTAATGACATAAAAAGTACCTTTAACTAAAACTCCTTAAACTGAAGTCGATAATCGACTGTTACTGACAGTATTTTTTTTTTTTTTGAGTAAAGTATTTTTATTTATTTTATGGCTGTAGAGCTATTTTTGCCATTTTACAAAAAAGCGATCGATGTCAATAAAACGATGGGATCTCATGGGAAATGTATAGCTAAATACCACACAAACCTATTTATTATCGTTTACATATGTTTTTTTCTTGGATTCTCAAACGTTCCGTCACATAGATACAGGGTGTTAAACTTTAAAATTGTTTAATATTTTTTCATAGTTTGTCCAATTTTGTAGATAACTACTTAAAATGCTCTACAAAGGTCCAACTGAGTTTAAAAATCCACAGAAATATATTTTATTAGTACTGGTGAAGGTAGCAGGATTAGGACAAATAATAAACCTCTTCTTTATCAGAAAATGGCCAACGGTTCGACTATTTATTTTTTTTACTCGCGTGCGCGAAGTATTTATACATACTGTTATTCTGCGATTTTTTTTAATGATTTTGTTTTATATTGTCTCCGGTATGTATTTATATTTTTTATCGTGTTAATTAATATTTAATTTTAAAACGGACTTTGGGCTTTCGGAAGTTGTTTGGATTTATTGTTTCGTCAATTTGTGACAGGAAAAATTTTTGTGGAAATTAATTTTTTTGATTTATTTAATTCATTTACAGCTTCCTCTCGAAAACAATTATTTATTATAGCCACGATAGAATAGGATTTCGTAAGAAAAAAAAACAAATCTGATAAGTGCCCTGGTACTGCGGACCCACCCAAAGAAAAGGAAGTGAATCAGATCAGGAGTAAGACCAACTTATTTTATTACTAACCATAATAATAGGAATCTGCCTTTCATTTCATGGTATTTTGATTTTTTCTCGAAAACATTGCGACACCCCAAAAAACGTCAAGTAAAAAAATACTAGATTTAGTGTAAGTTAGGTAATATATATTTTTTTGCTAAATACTGCCGATTTGCCAGCTGGGTACAAGACTGCAAAATCTGGGTCAAATCTAATTAGTCTTGAAGATGTACGATAATTCTTTTACATTATTGATCTATTTTATATATAATCTATTTTTCTACTTTTCCGCACGCATTTGAATGCGGAAAATTGCATTGTTTACCTGACAGATAAACAACGCCATGTCTGGTGTTTTAACATCAAACTGAAGTTTTACTGATAATTGTAAAAGTCGTCCTTATTCTTAGAAAAAATATTGTTCCTAGCACTTGCGGAAAGTATGCGGCGCACTCGTGGCCGAACTCCGGTATGCGTCATTCGTGCGAAAAATTATCACTTTCCGCACTTGTTAGGAAAATAACTATAGTCTTCCTCAGAGCTGAAACCCAAGAAAATGTCGGTGTAACAACTTTCAAGGCTCAACATTCAACCACAAACAATGCTTGTTAGAAAAATGATGGAAAGTAATAGTCATTTCCATCAACATTATATTAGTACATACACATACTCATAAATAAAATGACACATAAAAAGTGTAAAAACCATACTATTTTACTTATGAGTTACTATAATGTTGATAGAAATGACTATTACTTTCTATCATTTTTCTAACAAGCATTGTTTGGGGTTGAATGTTGAGCCTTGGGATTTGTTACACCGACGTTTTCTTGGTTTTCAGCCCTGAGGAAGAGTCAATAAATAGTCGAAACGTTGGCCATTTTCCGATAAAGAAGAGGTGCATTATTTGTCCTAATCCTGCTACCTTCACCAGTACATACAACTCAAGGACACTAATCACAATCATATTTTATTAGCATCAGGCGTCCATTTACCTCCTCAAATTTTCATTCATACGCCATTAATAGTTCATTTCAGAACATTTTTGCTTCGTGTTCAATTTGAAAAAAAAAATTAGCTATTTGTATGACCCTCGTAATTCTAACTGTTTTCGAGATATTTGCACAAATATATAAACGGTTCATCTTAAGCTACATTTTAATAGAAACGCTAAATTAATATACCAAGAAGCCTTGGACAAAGTTATTTTACTTATCTCAATAACTAAAGTTGTTGATAATAGTCATTTAAAAAAAAGTTTTTAAAACACTTTAAAAATTTTACCAATTTCTATTATAAATGTATTTTATCATTGGCGTACGATAAAAATTTTTGAGGTAGTGAAAAAGAGCCTGACCTCAACAAAATATATTTTTGTAGATTTTGAAAACCCGTTTAAAAGTCTACCTATAAAGCATTTCGTTAAGTTTTTCTAAGAGGTAGGCCATGGAAATTTAACAGTTTCTGAACTTTAAAACCTGAACTAACGGAAAATTACTAAAAATAGGCATTTTAGAAAAAAAAATGGTTTTAAAATACCTTCAATACTTTATAGATTTGTATTCATATTCTCAGAAATATTGTGAAAGTCTTTTATAAGACGGTGAAGGCTTTCACAGCCGATCAAAATACAATCAAAAGTATTTTCCGGGTTTTTCAAGCTGTGATCATTAATTTTTCTTCCTGACGTTTCGTCTACAGCTGCGGCAGAGAATATCAAAGGCGATGAGGCAATGGTCGAAGTGACCTCACCTGCTTCTCGACGCTGACTGATTCGACTGTGGTAAGCTCCGTGGTATTTATTTCCCCGCCGTCGCGCTGCACTGGAGGGACTGGGGTGGGGGTAGTAGTGGCGCGAGATTTCGGCGCACTTTAAGTATGTCGTAGAACTCGGTTCCAATCTGCTTTTCCTGTTGAAATTGTTGTCGTGTTTGAAGATCTCTATGGCCTCTTTCGCTAGTCTCGGATAGAAACGCAGCGATTGATATAAGATATCTACCTCGTTGAAAAGCATGTCGTGACATTCGAAGAGGGAGAGCGTGCTCTGCTACTGCTGACTTTTGAGTTTGTCCCAGCTTGCACCCCTCTTGTGTTCCGTAATCCTCGTGTTGATACATCGTTTTGTGGTGCCAATATATAGCGAGTTACAGCTGCATAGAACTCGGTAAACTCCGGGTGCCGATAGGGAATCTCTGCGGTCTTTGGCCGACTACAAACTCTGTTGTATTGTACGAGTGGGCTTAAAGTCAGTTTTAACATTTTGCTTTTCCAGTAGCCTGCCGATCCTGTCCGTTACTTTGTGGATGTATGGTAGACTAGTCCATTCGCGCTTTTCTTCATCTTCTCCCGTTGATGATACCCCCTGATTCGAGACTAACGAGAGAGGCCATTGAGATCTTTAAACATGACCACAATTTCAACAGGAAGGAGGAAATTACGTTTCTAAATGCAGACTGGAAGCGAGTTCTACGACATACTTCAAGTGCACCGAAACCTCGCGCCTTCACTACCCCCATCCCAGTCCCTGCACTGCTATTTTATTGCTATATTGCTCTACTTTTTTGGTTGTTCAGAGTTTTACTTTGACTACCCTAAAGCAGCGTCGTTTCTAGGCACCATGAACTTCTGCACGTTCTGCAAGTTGCAAAACTTTTACTCGTTATTAAAATATTTAGGCACCAAAACTACGCGCCACCTCTACCCCCACCCAAGTCCCTCCACTGCAGCGCGACAACGGGGGAATAAATAACAAAATAACATGGAGCTCGGCACAGTCGAATCAGCCAACGACGGGAAGCACGGGAGGTCACGTCACCCATTGCATCATTGCCTCTGATAATGTCTGCCGCAGCTGTAAACGAAACATCGGGAAGAAATTCCATTGGCCACGGCTTCAAAGCCCGGAAAACACTTTATATTGTATCGTGAAAACGGTTGAAGATACGAAGTTTTTGCACGTGGTCAGCTCTTTTTTCGAAATAGACAGGCAGTTTAAATACTGGAAAATAAATTATCAGTGGCATACGATAAAAAAAATTGGGTGGTAAAAGGGGCCTGCTCCCAAATAAATACTTTTTTGTAGATTTTAAAAACCAGTTAGTAAGTCTTTGTATATAAAGCATAATAAATTACCCACAGTACAAATTTAAAGTCGCTACTTCTGACGAGTTATAGAAAAAAAAGATCAAAGTTTCAAACCCTGCATTACTTTATCTGAAACCCCGCAAAGTGACGTTTCAAGAACCTACGTTTATATAACCTTCTCGTCATCTTTTTGCGCCTAAACCATCCCTTTTTGGACGGGAATAAACTACTAAATTATTGCAAGTTAATTTCGCAACACCCTGTGTTTAGTTAGTTTCCATTTTTTTGTATTTTATTATTTTTTTATACAGGGTCCTGCATCCGAACTCCCTCGAAAACCCACGCTATTATATAACATTCGATTGAAAAAATTTTGGACATGTGCATAAAGCTATGGAAGGTACATTTTAAAATTAAGAAGACTTATACAGGGTGCCTCAAAAGGATGCGGCGTGATAAATTGGTATTTTTTTAAATGGATTGGGTACCCTAAAATGTAGCACTTCATTACTTTATAACGTGAAGTTCAAAAACTATTAACTTTAACCTTTAAATTCACTTCATTACCTTATAACGTGAAGTTCAAAAACTATTAACTTTAACCTTTAAATTAACTGTATTTCTAAGCGCAAAAAAATAGTTTTTTTTTATTCTGAGGGATACGTTAGATGACTAATTTATAAAAAAATATATTACTATCTTTTTATTCTTGCAAGGTCTTTCGATTCTTCTTACAATGATGCCCAACTTGGCCCAATTTTGATTTAGAAATTTTAAAGAAAATCGGAAAAATTAATTTAAAAAAAAAATTAAATACATTTTCTGGGCCTTACACAAAGTGCTGGAGAAACTCATTTGGCCCTGATTGTTGGCATTGACGCGAAGGCGGGCAAAGTTCTGAGAATGATCCGGGTATTAGAGACTAACTGGCTACAATCGCTGACGTCATCAATACTGAATCAAGAGAGAGAACCGCAAAACGTCACATAGTAGCAAAATGCAAATCTCACTAAACAAATGAGTAATCCACAATGGGCACCTTTCGAGGCCAACAATTCTCGGTAAATCGCGTTTTTCTGCATAAGTGGTTACGTCATTTCGATCGGGCTTTCAATGCTGAATGATTGTAAAAGTGGTACCACTTTTTCTCGTCGGTTCTGGCAAACGGGCACTCCTGCTAGAATTCTATTAGTTTTTCTCGATTCTTTAAGGACCGTTTGATCGGCCCAAGAAACAAGTTTACTAAAAACAAATCCCACAAAAAGGTCTTTCAGAAAACTGAAGCTAATACTAAATAAATAACTTACAGTACAGCCTAAAAAAACTGACAAATATGTGATTAAAAATTAGGAAAACTATCCCCAACTGTCTGCTTTCGAGATATCTTTGAATTAAATCTCCCGATTACATGGTGTAAGTAAATGTTTGTTTGAAATTCGACAGAAAATACACTTGTATAACAAACTTTATTGCCGTATCAATGGCGGTTGTGTTGGAAAAATAAGTCATAAAATATCCAGGAACCTCGAAAGATATAAAAGCTAAATTTATCAACCTAATTGCGGAAATGGGTAGCAGAAACATTATTATTATTTATTTGATGAACATGCAAATAAAATTATGCAAATTGACTTTTTTGGCTGCCTGGTAAGTTACAGCTCGATGATTTTATTGCCACTACCTGTATACAATCATATAGAAGTAGTTTGGAAATGTTTTTGTGGCGCACTACAAGAGAGAGATAATAACAAAACTAAAAAAAATAGATAAAATGTTATTTACAACTCCTATTGATTTCATTTCGGTACGTGTAATCCTTTTAATGCATTTTTTTTTCTATTATACCCTATGATTTATTACTAATAATAAATCACAAAACGTGCCTTATTACATGTTCAACCGCAATTCGATGAATAAAACAGCGCTCCGAGCGATATAGTTCATTTCGTGGGCGCCTCCAGGGCCTAAATCTCGAACGTAGCCAATCAGTAATTGCAGTTGCTGCGATGCTTATGAAATCGGATATACGAGCGTTCAGAATTCTTTACATTAGAATTATTTGTTATTTTTGAAGGATTTACGAATTATGATAATGAAATAATATATCAATCATAATGAATTATGATATGAAAACCACATATGGTTTATTAGGGATTTGGTTAGGAAGGAAAGTTAATTAAAAGGAAAATGTAGTAATTAAGTTTTTTTATATATTAAAAATATATAGAATAGATTTGTTTTAGTACCTATTAGTTAAACAAGGAATCCCAGTTTAAAATTCATTGTGTATTGATTGAAAAGAACATTCAAAGGCGTGGTGTTTTTCTGACTCAACTCCAAACCCTCTTGCAGTTCGACCTTATTTACTTTTCAGTTCTTTAAATAAATATGTTCTTAGCCAAACAACGCCACAAAATTGCCTTACATAACCCTATTCATCTTAATCTATCGGACGTTTTAATGGCCTCTTGTTGTTATTATACGGGTCAGAAAACGTGCTTTCTTTCTAGTTGTTCCATGTCCAACCGAATTTCGGCCCACATTCGAAATATGGGCTTATCGCTTGTTTACTGTTTCTTCTTAATTGTGTTTAGACTTCTGGAACTGAAGCGTCAAAAAATTACCCCTCATCAGTGACTTTCCTTGGCCATATTTACATGCAATAATGTGACATTCAATTGCGTTTCGAGATTCATTAGAATGTCAACTGGGTACTATATAAGCAATCATTAGCATTTTCTTTGTAATAGTACCGCCTGTAGTAGATAATAATAATTTAAAAAAGTCACTTTGGGTACAACACGACAGCACAATGCGGCCAAGTTAATAGAAAAATTCGAGATTGGGTGAAAGTGGCGCTTTGTATGGCCGAAAAGATGGTGCCAATTTGTGCGAAGTTGTTGAACCAAGCCAGCAGTGAACGGTCACCATATCTAGAAGAAATCTGAGCTAAATTTTTATGACCCGTAACTAGAACGCTTTAGAATTTGTTTTTGGCTTTATTGCCAAATTTTAATTAGCACCAAACACTTATTTTTTGCCGTTTTAATTACTGTCCTCATTAAAAACCATACAAAGTATAAGTTTCACCAAAAGTGTTGATTTATGTCTTAACATTGAAGTAGTACCACAAATAAATAGTTTTTTTTCAAGCGGACTAAAAGTACGTCATTTGTTTTCTCCATACGCACACCTAAAGTGGGCTTTCAAATCCTGAGACCAAAAAAGTAGCAAAAAAGTCCTAGGCAGTAAAAGTAAAGTCAAAAGTCACCGCTAGTGTCATGGTGGCGCATATATAAACGATTTTCATTCACCAAAATTATTTTAATAATAGATGACACCAGATAAACCGATCTGAGTGTATTGCCATCTTTACATTCTTGTTGAAAAAACAAAGGAGAGAAATACTCTCAGAGCACTCAAGAGCACCATCCGAAACCGTTATTAGTCGAAATCGCATAGGTTCTCGAATTCTGAATTCGTCTGTTAAATGCCATGCGCGTCATCATATTTATCTGTCAATGTGACATTTATTAGATTAGTATTGAAAATAATGCTACAAATTCTTAGTTTACCATAATCATTGGTTATTATTTAATACATTAAAACCATTGAACATTGAAAACCACCATTCTAACATATTCTATGTATTTTACAAATAATATACACCCCTAATTGGGTAAGTACCTAGACCCGCTTAAAGAGGATGAGAGAAAATTGCAAAACTGAACCACTTTTAAATAGATTTCTTATTTCTTGCATGCTTGAAAAAAAAATAGTATATGTTACTCGGAGTAAAAGGTCTTTTTGTGCTTCGCCCAGTTGCAGGCCTCAGCTTCGCTTCGGCCGTCAATCTCTGGGCTCAGCACGAAAAGACCCACTTTTACTCCTAGTGACATAATCTACTATTTTCCGATAGACCTAGTTGAAACCGTTCCAAAAAAGTCCTGATTAAAATACCTTTCAAGCAGGATTTATTTGTTTTGTCACTTTTAACGACAGCTAAATTAATAGATTTATCAGTAGTGAAAGCCTCCCTAAAATCCTATTCAATGATGTCTATTATTATTTCTCACGTCTATTTTCACATATTTATATAAAACTTGGTGTACGCCTATTTGCTAAGTACCTAAATACTTAGAGATCCCTACAGGCTGATGGAATGTTTCCATTAATAAAAATGAACACAACACATATAAACACATAATTAATTATAAGTTTCTTTGATAAGAGGCATGTTTCCTGGATTAAAGGAAATTTCTTAGTTCCACGATTTATCTATCAATCCATTGATAGGCATTTTTTTCTCTATTAGCTAGCTGTACTATTATCACCGATGATGAAATACTCATTCATAAACGTTTCTGAATTCACGATAGGAACCTTTTTGAGTCACTTTGTTAGTAGCGTTTCAATGAACTGAACAAAAAAGTTGAATTAAAAAAGTCATAATATGAAGGAGGAAGTACTAATTGGGCTCAACAGAAAGTGTTCTGTGTGCTAACAAACTTTTGGCTTAATTGGACTATACATGGGTCCTTTTGTCCACACAATTAATTTACTAGTTCTATATATTGAGAGTCAGTATAAATATTCACAAGTTATTTATGTTTTACGGCTCGACCTTCAATTAAATATTTTTTATTATCAGCTTAAGAGCTGTTTCCACCTATAAAATTTTCTAATAATGCTTAATAACAATCTTCCATTTTAATTACCATCACGAGTGATGAGTATTTCTCATTAACAGAAAAAGCAACTTTTTTGAACATTACTTGAAGTACGTAATCCATTACTGAATGGGAAGGTACATCGTTTTGTGATTAGCAGTACCGCACACAGACACATACCTTTCAAATAAAGCCTTGTTTGGATAATAACAAACGATTAATTAAGGTACTACCTTTATTCCTTTGCTGTATGTGTATAATATGCATACATCAATAAAGCTATTCATTATGCGGAGATGCGTAAAAATCTGTACAGAAATTAGTCAGATTCGGCCTTCGTTCGGAAGGTTGAAGAAGGTTTAGGAAAAATTTTTATTTAATGTATTCAAAACCGATTAAGAATCTTTTTTCGTTCAAAAGCAAACATTCGAATTAATAAAGTTAATATTAATTGTTGTTATTTCTGTGTATAGTTTTGACCTTGCGGAGTTTCGGTGGGAGGTGTAGTAGGTATGTGGGTATATTTGGGAATTAATTGTTTGGTTCAGTTTTACGACGCATAATAAAGAATAATGATACAATATTATTATATTATGTGCATAAAGCACAAAAATAAACAACTAAACGTAATGTAAAAACATAACGTCGTATATTGGAAAGGAAGTGGGTAGCTAAAGACATTTCGAACTTATACAGGGTGTTTCAGAACTTCAGAAGTGTTTCATAAAACAACAGAAGCCGTTTGAGCAAAGGGACACATGTTCGAAAGTATCTCTCTAAGGCATTGCAGCTTTATATCACATTTTTGCAACAAAAATATTGTTACGGTAAGCAGCGGCTGCTGGCGTCGATTATCAGCGGGGCGGAGAGACATTGGAGGTTGGACCTTCGCGGCACGCGGCCTATCCGGGCGCTGAGCATTATTAGACATGTGAACTGTCACAAGTGATTTATTGCTCTATTTATTTAGAAAGCAGTTATTTTTCTTCTAAGAATGTTCTAGGTTTTTTTATATTTTTAGGATTTTGTATAAAAGGCGAATAGCGCCGCCATGAGTAGTCGTATTTAATTGAGCTATAGGTAAGCTAAAGTACCAAACGATAATAGAAGGCTATAAAGTGTTAAGTAGTGAGTTATTTAGTAGTCGAATTGTACTTGTGTGTATTTGTGGGATAAATATATAGTATTTTCGTGTTAAATCGTTACACTGGAATTATTGAAGCCTGAGTTCGCAACAATATAATTTCTAAAATATTATCAAAACGATGCTTTCGAATAGACATTCTTACACAAAGTTTTCCTTACTTTCAACGCTGAATAAGGTAAATTTTTGGGGTTTTCTATTGAAAAAATGTACTTTTACTAGTTTTGTCAATTTCAATATCATATTAGTTTTTCGAAAAGGCCATATCAGCAGGGCAAGCATAGAGAAAAAGTATTTTTCCGCATTTTTATTCAGCTGAAATGTGGCTCAAAGAAATAATTTTTGCTTGTTTATACTCTAAAATTACTTTTTATATCAGGCCTGAGAACGTCAAGTCTGAAAAAAAAATATTTTTTTATCAAACGGACTAAAAGTACGTCATTTGTTCTCTCCATACGCACACCTGAAGTGGGTTTTCTAATCCTGAGACCAAAAAAAGTAGCAGAGAAGTCCTAGGCAGTAAAAGTAAAGTCAAATGTCACCGCTATTGTCATGGTGGCGCATATATAAACCATCTTATTGCCATCTTTACATTCTTGTTGAAAAAACAAAGGATAGGAATACTCTCAGAGCGCTCGAGAGCACCACTCGAAACCGTTTTTAGACGAAATCGCATAGGTTCTCGAATTCTGTTAAATGTCGTTAGTTGTCATCATATTTATCTGTCAATGTCATTTTTATTAATTCAGTATTAATAATAATGCTATAAATTTTTAGTTTACCATAATTTACCTCAACCATCTAAACCATTGGTTATGATTTAATACCACTAAAACTATTGAACATTGAACACCACCGTTCTAACACATTCTATTTATATACACCACTAAATGGGTAAGTACCTAGACCTGCTTAAAGAGGATGAAAGAAAATTGCAACACTGAATCACTCTGAAATAGACTTTCCTGCATGCTTGAAAAAAAAATAGTATATGTTACGCGGAGTAAAAGGTCTTTTTGTGCTTCGCCCAGTTGCAGGCCTCAGCTTCGCTTCGGCCGTCAATCTCTGGGCTCAGCACAAAAAGACCCACTTTTACTCCTAGTGACATAATCTACTATTTTTACCCTAATAGTTGAGTTTTTCAAATATCAAATATGCTTTGATTTTTATGTGGAATTTAAAAATTACAAAATATACAGACAGTTCTATTTGAAATAATCAAATCCGGGTATAAATAATCCAGGAACGTGGTGCCATCTTGAAAATATTTTACTAGTGTTGCCTTCACCAGCCAAATTTTCAGATTTTTAGTATAAGTAATTTTCCCATAATCATCCACATTATCACCATAATCATCCACATTATCACATTACATTGGTTTATAAAATAACCTCTGAAAGTTAGATCCCACTGTTCTAAAACATCCTGGATAACCATTATACAGGGTTGTCTATTCACAATGGAGAATAAGAAAACAGAACACACGTCAAGTGGTGACCTTAAGATGTGGTTCTCATTTTTGGGGTGTTATTAAAAATCAGATATGAATCTTTCGTCGTTTTGCCATATATTATAGCATCTTCAAAACACTAAAACGTATTTCTTTTTAATTTTAATTTTACAAAACAAGAAGTACAAGAAGTAGGTATACCTACAGCTAAAAAAAGAGACGAAACTTGTTTCATCAAAAACATAAAGTAACGTTATTTAAAGGTCCCCGAAAAAACAATCTCCTTCATAGAACGAATTTCTTTGTCTTTTTAGAAACGTGCAAAACTGGCGTTACGTGTCAATTCAAAATTCTTCGGTTTAAATTACGTTTATGTTGGCGATTATTTTCTGGTTCTTTGGGCTCTCCATCAAATCAATATTTTCGTTAGGTATTTGGGTTCCTTTTTTTTATCCTTTTCTTACAATCTTCTGAACCTTTTCTTGTTGAATATGTATGTATCAAGAATTTATTACACTTTGGAATCCTCTAGGTTTTTCTATTCCCTTTTAATATCCGGTCAATCTTTTCCTCTTCTAGTTTTTCTTGAATTTCTTGTTTTAAATTAAACCTTTGTTCGATTCTTATACAAATCTATGCCTCTTCAAACCGGTTTTAATTTTTTTCATTTTCTTGATTTTTTGTTGTCTATAGCTTTATGTCGCCTATCTTATTTTTTGTTTTTGGTTTTTCAATCCTTTTGGTTTTGATTATGGTATTTTGAAAACAATTTTTTTTCATTACTATTTGGTGAATTTCTACTACTCATATTTTGGTAATGTTCTGGCAGATCCTTCGAACAATTCATCTTGTTATCTATCGATTACTGAGAAACAAAATAAGTTTTTTTTTAATTACGAACCTCTAGGAGCCGGAATTTCACATATTACCAACTTCTTTAAAACATGTCCTATTATTCACGTGCTTGGACAAAGTAAATCAAAAGCCTCATAAAGGTCAATAGGTCAAAATTTTACTGAGTGTCACATATTTAAGTAAGAACTTTGTATGTTCTGTTTGTTGTTTCTGAATATTTCCTGTCATTGAGTTGAAAACAAATTTTTAATTATTTTTCAAATTTGTAACAATTTCTTTGGTAATTAATTTTTTGCATGAACGATTTTGGTGATATTTTTTCGATTACTAATGCTTAATTTTTTCTCGTTTAAACTGAGCAGGAAGTGTCTTAAAATGCTTTGTTTTTAAGCAATTCCTACTTTTTCTGCCTAACTTTTGTTCCTTTTTTTAATAACAATTATTATCTCCAGTCTTTGTTTTCTTGACGATAAATGATTTCAATTTGGATTTGATACAATTTTCTGATTGACAAGCATTATAGACTCATTTTTTTTGCGGCTATGGACGATCTTTGTTTTTAGAAAATTCAGCAATATCAACCTCCTCTAAAATACTGCTTATAAGGGCAGAATTTGCGAGTATTGGAAACTGTGCGGTTCAAACCTTAAAAAGCGATTAAAGATTTTACAGGTTGGTCGTTACTAATCTGCTAAAAGAATACTAAAATCCTAAAAATAAAATAAAAAAAACTGCAGCGACTAGTTACAATTTAATTCAAACCTTAACTAACCCTGAAAAATTACTTGGGAGGAAAACAAAGTAAGATATGTATAGAACATGCAGGACATGCTTAGACTAGTCGTGCTGTCACCCTGGACTATGCTTAAATCAACCAATATAATTATAGATATTTAAAAAATAACATACAAACGTTAGTAAAACCTCATTCTTTCGTCGTAACAAAAAATCTGAGCGCGAATATATCCGATACCATAAGCAGCCGGGCTATAACGGCTCCTCATTGGCTGCGTCGAAGACATGAGCTCTTTATTGCTTATGAAATAAAAAATATTGCTCGGAGCTAGATAGTGTATTCATAAATGATTCTTATAAATATTTTAATTAAGTTTTTAATTTGTTTTTTAAACGAATTAGCTTTTAGTAATGAAATTGTACATATTTAGGTTTTAAGAATTATTTTAGGTAGGTTAACGGATAAGGTAAAAAAATGCAAGTAACAAAAGAAGTAGGTATTTATGTCCAAGAGGTCCACATTATTTAAACTCCTTTTTTTTTATTGTTTCAGTTGTATTTTGTTATGTGAGCAACCCTTTTAACATTTTTGGTCTCAGGCGCTTTGTGATTGGCCACATTTTTGTTTCTATAATTTTGTGTATTTTTTTAAATGAATCAATAAATTAATTTTACAAGGATAGCATTTTTTAATAATGTCAACACACGAGTAAATTATTTTGACGGTTGTAATGTTGTACCGCCCCTTGAGTTAATGACGAGACAATTGCTAGTAGAATCTTATTCTTTCGTGGTAACAAAAAATCCGAGCGCGAGTATATCCGATATCATAAGCAGGCGGGCTATAGCGGGTCCTCATTGGCTGCGTCAAAGACGTGAGATCCCTGCCGCTTATGAAATGAAAAATATCGCTCGGAGCTAGATAGTGTATTCATCAATGATTCCTATAAACATTTTAATTGAGTTTTTAACGATTTCATTTACTAGCTTCTAGACATAAAACTAAAAATATTTAGGTTTCAGGAATTAATTTATATAGGTTTTCTGATAAGGGCAAAAAAAGCCGTGACAAAAGAGCAATTTACGTATAATGCAATGTTGCAAAGAGTAAGTGTTAAAACCAAGTTACCAGTGATGACGGGTTACTCGTAGATGTGTAATTCGGTGAGGACAATATGTTAATATGATGGGAAATTTGAGCCAGGTCGTAATGTTTATGGCAAACAAACTAAACACTATCGGCAATTTTATGTAACAAATATTTGAACAAGTGTCATACGAACAGAAGCTTCTAGTAATTTATAAACTATAAGTGGACACTTTTTTTGAATATTGGCCAGGAAAAAATTGTAGCAGCCTGATTGTTACCTAAAAGACGTTCATTAGTCCACTATATTGCCGATTATTCAACATGTAGTACCTGAAAAAGCGGTAATAAAACCGGTATAGCACACAAAAGTAATCGATCCCTAAAATCTAAAAATTGTTGTGTACAGGAGGAAATTCACGACTTTAATTTATTACCAGTGGCAGAACAAAAAACTCATTTTCAGATGATTATCTCACATAAAAAATGGTTCGGTGGTTATATAAGAGATAAAATGTGGCGTTGTAAATATATCTGGCGTCCTTGTTTCCTATGTTTATGGCAGTTTCACACGGTCGCGTTTCGATAGTTTTCGTACAGTGGCACCCCCGGGACCATGTATTATAATATGTGCTAATAATGACCTACTAGATCAAAAATAGCTTAAATACCTATATATCTAAATGCTCTTTAATATTCACACATCTGTCCTTTGCGATCGGATGATATTTAGATCAATCGGTGCAATGCTTGTTTTTCATGTCAATGTCGTTTCAATCTGAGGAAACGATGCAAGTGGTGCATTATGCTTTTGCATTTTCTTCTCCGGCTAATTAAAATACAATGAAACTACAAATCGAAGTGACAGGGCGCTGATTGAGCGGACAGAAACGTGCCATTTGGCCTTATTAAAATGAACAATCAAATAGGAATTTTTTCTAATCTGAAGAACACAATAGAAAGGCATTTTGCTTTGGGCTTTTTAAAATTTTTTAAAACTCTACTAAATATCACATGGTTGACGTATTAAATTATTTTGCTTAAAATGTATAAAAAAAAAGACATTATTAGCATATGGGTAGATACAATATATTATATTGGACTTGGAGCCAACATGGAGCCAAACATGTGGCCATATGGCGACCCTGAGCTGTGTAACAAATATTGTAAAGCACGGGCATAAACAAATCACGTTTTCAGCTAAACAAATAACACTAAAACCCGAAGTTTTCGCATTAAATTTATCTACCGGACATAATGGTCGATATTGTGTGTACGTACCTCGACAATTCCTTAATGAATTTAAAAAGTTTGGCCATGAATTAATGTTATTTAACGCCAAGCAGAGGTTCGTTCGGTAAGTTAATGTATGTAGGTGGGGAAAATAAATTACACTTTTTATCTCGCCTATTTATTTACGCGAATAAGAATGCCAATTGCTGACATTCTATGGCACATATTCTATTTGTTAAAGCCTCGTTTGTCGTTGCGCCGATTGAGCAGGTTTACTTGTGACGCACAGGATCAGCAGAAATCCATCAAAATTCCCAATAATCCTAAACAAGAAATTTCAACTCGACAAACCATAAAACATCCTTCTTAATGGCTAATTTGCAAAGAATGAAGATGATGCCCAACCTTGAAAATAGACTGGTTTGATCGCTACAACAAACAATTATTTACAATTCTGCCTCGTCTGTGTGCGATGCGTTCCACTTTTTAAGAGCGTTTTACTGAAAAAATCGTGCCTCGAATTAAAAGAAGTACCGAGTCAAGGCTTTGCTTTATTGTTTTCAACATTTTTGTAAAACCATTTTGCCAGAGGCGTAAATTCATTGTTTTATGAAATTGCAAGAAAAGAAAACTGCTCCAGCAAAAAAATACAGAAAAGAATAAAATCTACAAATAGAATTTATCCTCAATAAAATAACATCTTTGAGTGCTAAATTTTGTATAGCACGGAGTTGTCTCAGTAAAGAATTTTATATAATATATGACCATTAGGTACTATTTAACTTTTTCATTCATACTAAAAAAAAATAATTCTGAGCTCTCCGAGTGATATTTTTCTGATTATAAGCCCTTAATAAATCAACTGTTCTAGGACGTAGCCAATCAGAAGTCATCCACACTCGGGTGTTTATGACAACGTAAACGGAGAGATGAGACCCCATTGAGTTATCAAATGCTCAATTAATGATTTATACCTCTAGGAAAATCATATACTAACGAGTGCACGATTGCGTCGCTTTGAAATCATTCCCCGGAAAGGATTTACTCAGTAATGACAAAAATTTGCCCCAAAGTTAATGATACTGTTATTGATTGGGCAATTAAACATCTATAGGGGCCTTCTCAACCTGATTGAATTCAAATTGTAGGCGATATTTCCTTGAATCAGTGTGTCTGAACTCGACTGATAATCCTTTAATTACTTAATTTAAATGCGACGTTAAATATGTTCGCAATCAATATTGAAATCACAACTGAAGTAGGTAACAAAATATAAAAAAGTACAGTATTTTCAAGTAAGTATAAGCAGTTGCTCAACGGTGGGGATTTTTTAAAAGGTGCCACTCAAGACAATTTCAAAAAATAATTTTTACGAATTTTTCGTGTCAAGTAACTGAACAACCAATAAGTTACGAGAATTAAAGTCAACTTTTAATGACGCTTGTGACTTTTCTCAATGTGTTTACTTAGGAGATAAAGGATAAAAGAGTAAACTGAAAAATTGCCAATTTTATTTTTATTTTTATGAGCATTATTAAAAATACGTAAATACCATTTTTTCATTTCAGTGAATTAATATACAAGATGTCCCAAAAAGTTTAAAAAAAAAGTTTTTTATGACACTCTTTATATCTTGCGACAATATTGTTCTACTCGTATTAAAATTCAACATGCGTTCTTAATAGCTTTTGAAAAGCATGCATATATTTTTTACAATATATTACAATACAAAAAATACAACGACAATGATCAAATCTCATATACTTCATATCGTTGATTGAGAAATAATGGTATCAAAGTATACAGGGGTGGGACATTAAGAAGTTAACTTTACACACAGATTGCTTATAAAACTGTCTGTGTGTATAAGTTTAATTTTTGTTAGTTTTTATCGCTTTTTCTTAACAAGCCTCTTAAACCTAAACATCACAAATGTATCACATAGCTCATAATTAAAACATTTAGCTATGAAACAAATTTCGTGTTTTCCATTTTTTAACGTTAAGCTCAATCTACGAACCTATTGTTGAGTATAGTTTATTCAAAAGTTTAGTTGTCCCAACTTCACCTTTGAATAAGGTGGCATAACTCTCTATCTTGGTGGATTGTGGAATGTATAGGACAAGGTTTTTTTCTATTCTGTATGATATCACTACTTTGCCATGCTCACTACTAAAATCTCCGAATGAGCAAGACTAACAGGATAGGTTAAATTAAAAAAAACTGCCTATTTGAATTTGACATATCTATCATCATATTGGTTTCCAAAATACATCAAAAAAGTAGAAACGTATCTATTAAAAAACTGTTTTTCGCAAGAAATATCTATCCGACTTGAACAAAAATAAAATTAAATGGAATAAAAAAATTAACAAAAGAAACATATAAAAAAGAGAAAACAGTGTATTCATGGTGTTAAAGTTGAAAGAGTATCGGTTTTCAAAGCCTAAATAGATGAGTTAATGTTAAAGAAAAGCTCGGAAAGTTTACTACCGTTTAGAGCAAAGTGGAAAAAATTTTGAAGTAGTAGGTTGAAACGAAGTAGGTCTCAATGTTAAATTTTTTAAATCTGTTTCGAAAATAAAAAACATTTCTATGAAAGTTAAATAAATAACAAATAACAGCACACTTGTAGTCTAGCTTTATTTGTTATTCAGGAACGGTGGCAACTACTATTCGAAATATGACTGTAAAAAGAGATTTAAGGCTTTCACGGGCAGTCAAAATGCAATCTAAAGTGTTTTCCGAGCTTTGAAGCTATGATCCAATAGAACAGACTCTTGACGTTTCGTCTACAGACGTCTACGACAATGGGCGAAGTGGTCTCGCGTGCTTCCCGACATTGACTGATTCAACTGTGGTGAGGTGCGTGGTATTTATTCCCCCACCTTCGCGCTGCAGTGGAGGGACTGGGGTGGGGGTAGTGGTGACGCGGGGTTTCGGCGCACTTGAACTATGTCGCAGAACTCGCTTCCAGTCCGCATTTAGAAACGTAGTTTCCTCCTTCCCGTTCAAATTGTTGTCGTGTTTAAAGATCTCAATGGCCTCTCTCGTTAGTCTCGGATAGAAACGCTGCGATTGATATAAGATATCCACCTCGTTGAAAAGGATGTCGTGACCAGCTATTGCTGTCTTTTGTGCTTGTTCCAGCCTGCAACTCCTCTTGTGTTCCTTAATCCTCGTGTTGACACTGCGCTTTGTGGTGCCAATGTATATCGAGTCTCAGCTGCATGGAACTCGGTAAACTCCGGGTGCCGATAAGGGATCTCTGCGGTCTTTGAACGATATCAAGCTCTGTTGTATTGTACCAGTGGTTTTAAAGACAGTTTCAACATTGTGATTTTCCAGTAGCCTGCCGATCCTATCCGTTATTTTGTGGATGTATGGTAGACTAGTCCATCCGCGCTTTTCTCCATCTTCTTTCGTTGTTCCTTCCTGGCGCTCTACATTCCTTGGACGGACGGTCTTATCGAAGTCGTGCTTGCAGAATCCATTCCAACCAAAAGGCTCTTTCCAGATGCTTCATTTCTCGTTCCAATTCAGCCGGCTCACAAATACTCTTGGCGCTCACAGACAGGGTCTTTATGACTCCACTTTTCTGTCTGAGATGATGATTTGATCTGTTATTGAGGTATCGATCAGTGTGTGTTAGTTTTCTATAAAAATCCTTTTCTGTCTCCACCGGAATGGAATTTTTGGGTTGATAGAATGAAGAAATTGAAATAGTTGGCTATTATTGGACTAAGGGGGCTGCCCATAGCTACATCATCAGTTTGTTCGTAGAAATCTTCCTTCCATAGAAAATATGTAATGGTTAGGCAGTGTTGGAACAACTTGGCAATATCTTGTGGAAACTTCGAGTTAATATGTTCCATGGCTTCCTTAATGGTTACCATGGTGAAGAAGAAACAACATCGAAGCTAACGAGATTTTCTCCTGGAGAAAGAGTCAAAGAATGCAGTTTTTCGACGAAATGGGTGGAATTTTTTTATAAAGCTGTCAGTATTTCCTATTTTAGGTTGCAGCAGTTGTGTGCAGTGTTTTGCAAAGACTATTTTAACATTTTGCTTTTCACGTAGCTTGCCGATCTTATCCGTTATTTTGTGGATGTATCGTAGACTAGTCCATCTGCGCTTTTCTTCATCTTCTCCCGTTGTTCCTTCCTGGCCCTCTACATTCGTTGGACGGATGGCCCTATTACGGAACACAAGAGGAGTTGCTGGCTGGAATAAACACAGTAAAACTCAGCAGTACCAGAGCAGGCTCTCTCCTTAGGTCATGACATCCTTTTCAACGATATGGTTACCTTACATCAGTGTTTCTATCCAAGCGTAACAAGAGAGGATATTGAGATCTTTAAACACAACAACAATTTCAACAGGAAGGCAGAAATTACGTTTCTAAATGCGGACTGAAAGCGAGTAATAAGACATACTTCAAGTGTGCCGAAACCCCGCACCACCACTACCCCCACCCCAGTCCCCCTTCTGCAGCGCTACGGCGGGGAAATAAATAACACTGAGCCCACCCCACCACAGTCCAATCAGTCAACGTCGGGAAGCATTGGTGATCACTTCGCCCATTGCCTCATCTCTTTTGATAATGTTTGCAGCAGCTGTAGACGAAACGTCAGGAAGAAATTCCATTGGACCCCGGCCTCAAAGTCCGGAAAACACTTTAGATTGTAGTAATTTTTGCTTTAATGAAAACCATGTATCTCAGTGGCAGGTAAATTCTGATTAATGTCGAAAGGAATTTTGCGGAAACTACCCTTCAAAAAATAATAACAGTACCATTTAAAAGCGAATTAAAGGCCCTTTGAAATGATGTGCCACTTGATCCTTTTATTTTACCCAATACTCTGATGTTATTGTAACATTCACCAACGTTTCGGCAGTCTTTCTGTTGAAGTTAAAGAGCTCTTTAACTTCAACAGCCGATAAGTACGGCCGGCCAGGAGGCCACGATTCAGTGCCTTTCTGGAGCGATTTTTTTATCAGAGACATTGATATGTTTCTTTCAAGACCAATTTCTGGTTTTTTAGAATGAAAACACAGTCAAACACTGCTCTTGTGTAATGGAGCCCTGATGATGGCAGAAACAGGACTGCCGAAACGTTGGTGAATGTTACAATAACATCAGCATTAAAAGAGTTTGTCCAATTGCTCGTGTTTTCTTCGCAATTAAAACTAACACTGGACGAGACTTTATCAACATCTAACTTTTCCCCCTTGAAAATAAAATTGTTGTGTCTTTTCGAAGTTTCAATTTTTTCTTTTTAATAAGAGAGGTGAAAAATTTCAAATTGACACACTGTAAGGAGTGGATTTTTTTTAGCGTGGAATTCTTTAGTTTTGAGAAAAACGAGCCCATCACATATAAAACCTAAAAATACAGATTTCTTGAAGTTTTTTCTTTTGTTCTATTAGTAATATTTTTGTTTTGAAATCGGTGAAACCTACATATCATTCATTTTTCCATAGCTTACCTTCCTTGAAATATAAAACCTCGTATAAAGTGTATTCTTCAAGGCGTACTAATATTTAAAAATTCTTTTAATTGATAATTCTAAATTTAAAGAAACAGACAGCAAAAATAGAGGATACAATTACTTGAGTAGGTAGTGTATTTAAAGGAACGAAGAAAAGATAATTATTTTCAAAATAATATGCAGTGCTTAAGACGACAAAAAAAAGTAAAATTTGAGAACATTTTTCAATACCTCATATTTTAATAGAATTTTGGATTAGACATTTAGATAATTTTACCCCGGACAAGGTAGAATAATCACATATTTTCCGACATCTGTCATTTGTAAGATATAACATAAACTAACTTTTTTTTTAAAAAGACTGTTTTTCAAAGTGGCTATTTTTCTCCCTAGGTTATAACAAAATTAAAAAATGTAAGAAATTTGAAAAAATCAAAATTTGAATTATTTTTAAATATCGATCTAGCAGAGTTATTTATACTTCTAGAGAAATGATGTAAATAAAAAAGTTATAGAGAATAATTCTCTGAATAAGATGGACTGATCAGATTTTTTCTGATAGCTGCATTTTTGAAATATGATATAACGAATAATATATAGAAAGAAAATGGCCATTTAGTAAAACAGCTGCCTTCTTATTGATGTCATTTTAAAGCTAAGAAATAGTATATTGTGTATCTAGTAAGAAAAGCAAAATATTCTTACTAAAAAAAAAAGATTATTAAAGCCCGTATAACATTTAATGACGGGAAAACCCCAGTTATTTCGCTTTATGGTCACCCACCATCATCTACAACCTTAAGGGTGTTTACCTAGTTTGCAAGCCTAGATTTTAAGACCAGTGTATGTCCAAGCTACAAAACAAACGCAACTATAACACCAGGCCCTTCGAGCATAATTTAAGTGTAGTCGTCATTGTGGTGTGGTCCTTCGAGCCGGATCAAATGTTTAGAGCCACAGGACGACTAAACTAAAATCCGACTCGTAGGACGGATTTTAGTTTAGTTTTTTTGTCTTTAGCTTTCTGGTTAACTAGTATTAGGGTGACTTTTACAACTATCAGTAAAACTTCAGTTTGAAGTTAAAACACCAGTAATGACGTAGATTGCATTGTTGCCTGACAGATAAACAATGCATTCTACGTCATATCTGGTGTAAAAGCCGCCCTTAATCTTGTATTTTCTGTTTTTTTGTTATTCTGATGAAGGCAAAATTTGGTGCCGAAACGTTAATAAACAACACCAAAATGTAAGTTCTTTGCATCCTCTAATTTTCTGTTTCTACCAAGGACCACATCATAGGAATCCAACCATCCCAATCCAATAGGATCTAAGAATATCAAAAATGTTCCAAACTTTTAGGTAATTTATTGACTTTTGGATAAAAATGTTTTTTTTTTTTTATTTTTGAACAAGATCCACTTTAGAATCTTTTGTAGTGCCCTAAAGTTGAGTCGGCTACCTAAACAAAGACACATTTCAATATCAATACGGTTAACGGTTCGAGGTGGTGCGTAAGAATGTAAAGATGGCAATACACTATATAGATAGATCGGTCTATCTGGTGTCATGTAGTGTTCAAATAATTTTGGTGGATGAATATCGTTTATATTTGCGCCACCATGACCGTAGCGGTGACTATCGACTTTACTTTTACTGCCTAGGACTTTTTTGCTACTTTTTGTTCTCAGGATTAGAAATCCCACTTTAGGTGTGCGTATGAAGCAAACAAATGACGTACTTTTAGTCCGATTGAAAAAAAAAGACCTTTTTGAATAAGCCATAACTAAATATGTTTCCCATTGAACCAATGGTTAAACGTTTACTCAAATTCGGTTTGCTTCATTCAGAGAGGATCGAAATCGTCTCATTCAGATGAAAAACTACATTAAACAAATTCAAAGTTGTCTTTCAATTGACCAAAAACGAGCATTCATTCTTTTTTCGCGATTTCTAACTTTGAACCTTTCTAACTTGAAAAATACTAGAACGATTTGAGTGATTCCAACCGTTTTTTTTTCCTTTTCTTGTTGTCCTCTTTCAAATACGTCACATTAGTTCAGTAGTTTTCTAGCTTCGATGGTCGACTTGGACTTTTTTTGAAATCAGCTTTAAACACATCGTTAAAAAACTAACATATGGTACGACTTCAGTTTGCTACGTTCAGAAGGGATAGATAAAGTGTTTAATTGAGCTAGTTTATGTCATATCACAAATTACAGCTGTCCGAAAACAACTAATTAATCTGTCAAAGTTTGTCATCCAATAGTAACTCGGCTATATCGACTTAAAAAACCGTAATTTTTTTTGCGTATATCCAGTAAGTCATAAACTTATTCAAAAAACAAACGTGGTTTTGAAAACCGGCAACTCTTTCCCCATTTAACCGACTTCGTGACTCTGTTAGTTCTCGAGATCTTTTCACTAAGCACTGAAAAAAAAAACTCACCCTGTATTTATAACCTTGTCAGCAAGTTTCTCCACGTGGGAGGAGAAATTGCTTCATTTTGAAAGTTTTACAGGACCGTAATCACAGTATAGGAAATATATTAATAGTATATATTCTTTATACTGTGCCGCAATTAACTTATTTTCTAACCTATTAGCCCAAATCTTACAAATCGAACTTGTATAGTTTAGCCTCAGCTAATATCCTGTATACAGCAACAATTTTTTGCAAATTTAGCAAAATTTTCAAGTAATTATTAGCCTCGGTTAGGCACATTGAGCACTTATACAAATTTTTCTATTTCGGTTTCAATATGGCTGCTTTACCGTACTCTAATGACGTCAAAACGGCATCGCAATTCGACACCCGTTTGGGATTTTGCCTTTCAATGTTGGTAGTAGTGACCATTCAAATGTCATCTTTAATACAGAATTTAAATGAAACGATATTTCGATACGGTGGTAATCATGAGATGCAGTTTATGTATTATTAATATAAAATGTATTGGTAATTCATGTGTCTTCAACTATTTAAAAACCTGACGGTTATTTTAAACGAAAATGGCGGCAATGGGGAGGTTTGTCATGTCTACCAACCTTTAGGTCCTTCACCGATATTATACAATAGTTACAGAAGAAAACGCTTTGCGCCATTTTCCACAATTATTAGGTAAATAACTAATGCAAATGTCTGGTTCATAGTTCATAGTATAAACAAATACCTAAAATCATCAGTGGTAGAGATTGAGTCGCGCATTCATCGGCTCACCGGTAAGGAAAACAAAGTAAAAAATGCAGATTTAGTCTAAAAACATATCGAAAGTTTAGTTTTAACAGTTTCATTTTAACTTATCTATTTTTACCATATTTATTGAAGATGCATTTTGTAAACATAAACATTTACCTTTTCGCAGTAAACCACCTGTGACTGTTCTTCGCGCGACAGCAACTTCGGAATTTCCTTCGTACGCAACGTTCGCACCTAAGTCTTTTCCAATCTTTAATAATTAAAGGAAAATCGCCCGTAATTCTATCCCGATCGGCCTGATAAACTTTATTCATTTCATTTATGAAGATCCCGCGTGAGATTTTCGCTCAGAGCGACCGCACCTACGAAGCAACTCAAACAAACAACAAATTAAAACATATGCGGTTCAGTTTATAAATCGCGGGCTATTTTTAGATATTATGTCACGACGCGGCCTTCGCATTGGTCGCTCGGGATGTCAGACGAGCGCCGATTGGCCGAGACGGTCGCGACAGGCTTTAATCGAGGAGTCGTGACTGCTGCTTCGCGGCTTCGCGGCCTGGCAAATATTGCGCCCCGAGTTTATCCGTTGCTTTTTATGTTATTGATTCGAAACAAGGATGTTGATTGTTTCGTTTTTTGGGAGTTTTAGGTAGGTATGGTATGGGATGGGAGGAATGCATGATTATGATGCGAAACGTGCACACATAGAGGGGACAAGAGGATGATTTTTGTTAAGATTATAAACTTTCTTTTCAGTCAAGCTTTTAGGTGCAGCAATACAAACGTTGGAAGCTATACAAAATATTTTTTTTCGAATCCTCGCATAGTTACTATTATAAATTATGCAATAAACGCTGTTCTGATAAATTAACTAAATACAGTAAAGTGTAATTTAAATTTCCAACGTCGCGCTGATAGCTTATGTGTAATTCTCTCGCAGTTATCGATTGGGCCTGACCACGTCCTTGGTGGACACCCCCTCAAGAAGTGCGTGCTCCACATTCATCAATGACCGAAATAGCTCCCCCAAATATTGACTTGCATCTTTCTTTTTATTATTGGGTATATAAAGCTTTTCATTAAGGTTTCGAACAGTTCGCCATAGAAATCTGACAGTTTGCCCCCTGTATAATTTTTGAACAGTGTCAAAGTTGTTGGCTAACAAGTAAATTAAAAGCAGGATTATTGGAAATGTCTTATGAAGTGTAAAAGTTGTTATGAAGGTTTCAGGGGCATTATTCTCTAGGAAAGAGTGAAACTGAAAGTGAGAATGGCTGGCCAATGGAATTCGTTAACAGTTTTTTGACCAATCAAGGATGTCAAAATTCTCACTTTCACTTTCACACTTTCCTATAGAATAAGCGTCCTGGTTTGTTAACCCATCAGTTTGACACACACAGTGTTTTCAGAGAGACCACTCTAAAGGGCTCTGAAAGTATTGTCATCGTTAAATTTCCATTAAGAAAATAAAGGATGGGAATTCTCTTACAGCGCTCTAGAGCCACCACCCGAAAACGAGATCCGTAACAGCGTCTTCGGCTGACACCTCTAGACGGCTCTGAGAGTGTACCCACCCTTTGTTTTCTCAATAAGAATGTAAGGATAGGAATACTCTCAGAGGGTCTGAAGCCACCACCCAAAAACAATATTAGTAAATCAAACCAACTTTTTCGACGTTGCGGTTATATTAGAATAGTAGATTATGTCACTAGGAGTAAAAGTGGGACCTTTTACTCCGAGTAACATATACTATTTTTTTTCAAGCATGCAGGAAATAAGTCTATTTCAGAGTGATTCAGTTTTGCAATTTTGTCTCATCCTCTTTAAGCGGGTCTAGGTAGGTACTTACTCAATGAGTGTTGTATATAGATATTATGTGTTGGAACGGTGGTTTTCAATGTTCAGTGGTTTTAACGGTATTAAATCATAACCAATGGTTTAGGTGGTTTAGGTAAATTATGGTAAACTAAAAGTTTGTAGCATTATTATCAATACTAAATTAATAAAAATCACATTGACAGATAAATATGATGACGCGCATGACAACCAACGACATTTAACAGAATTCGAGAACCTATGCGATTTCGACTAAAAACAGTTTCGGGTGGTGCTCTCGAGCGCTCTGAGAGTATTCCTATCCTTTGTTTTTTCATCAAGAATGTAAAGATGACAATAAGATGGTTTGTATATGCGCCACCATGACAGTAGCGGTGACTTTTGACTTTACTTTTACTGCCTAGGACTTTTTTGTTACTTTTTTGGTCTCAGGATTAGAAAGCCCACTTTAGGTGTGCGAATGGAGAAAACAAATGAGGTCCTTTTAGTCCGCTTGAAAAAAAAATAAATTGTTTCGATTTAAATGCCCAAAAAAAATCCAGGCAAAACCAAAAATCAAAATATAAAGTGCTATAACCATTGCAAAGAATACACTTTAGACTTTTTAGAATGCGTGGTCCTTAATAAATTATCTGATATACTTATTTGGTGTAAGTCGCATCTCGAGCACTTAATTAGTTTTGGATTATGCATCTTATCACGGTTTTCTAATAAAACTATATAGATTTTCCTTTACTTCAATGGCACAGATTTAGAATTCCTTTTTACCAAAATGTTTTCTTTGAAAGTAATAAAATGGTAATGACAAACTAGTTTTGAATAATTTGTTCCTTAATCTTCAGAATTGACAAAACTTTCTTTTAACATATTATGCTGTATACAAGTTTTATTTATTTTTCTTGCAGCTTATATTTTTAATTATTTAAGTTTAATTGGTGCCAGAACTTAATTCTTTACAATGTACAAAATTTTTTGTAACGACAGTATTTTCAAACCTTTAAATTAATATAATTATAATATATTAATCACCAAAAACACTGACACCGTTAAAATTTTATACCGGGGGTAATCCATCAGATTGCCAATAAGGCCAACTGTTTTTAGTTGGCCTTATCTGACAAAAATTAAAAAAAAAACACATGATTTTTTTGTTTGTGTTGTTTTTAGCTATTTAAAATATCGTTAAAAAACATCTTTTAAACTATTTTAAACATTGCATTTTAATTGCTCAGATTGAAAGCTCATATATCTTGTTCCTTTTACTAAATTTTACTTTCATTTTGTTTTTGTTAACTATATATCACTGGCATAGTATTCCCAAGTAGCATTCTAAGCCATAATTTGGCGATTGTTCTGTGATTCTTGCTGAATTCGGCGACCATTTGGTTAAAAAAGCTGACAAAAAAGCCAATCTATTAGGTACGAAATTATTATTTCGTCATTACTCGGCTTTTCTGACCAATATTTAAACCAGTATTTTGGCCATATTTCAAAAACAAATGCTAGATTTTATAGAGTTAATAGCTAAAAATTTGAGTGATAAAAAATAGCTTTTATGACTAAAAATGTTCCTACACTTTGATATCTAGCAAACGAACTGTGCATGGGATATATTCTCAATAGTTTGATTGCAGATTCTACAGCAAATTGTCGCAAATAATGAACTAAAATCTTAGTGTCAAGGCAAATTTACTGTGAATGTAGAGGAGATAGATGATAAAAATCAATGCGCCAATGTATTTTTAATTATTTTGCAACCTATCATTTACACTAATAAAAAATAATTGATCTTAAATTAAATTTTCCGATTTTTTAATTTATCTACTACGTTTTGACGACTCAATCTATCAAAATGTTCAATAGTTGCATGGATATAATTTATTATTTTACAAATGGCTGCTAAATTGGAAAATTTAACAGTCTATAAGTGTAATGGCCGCCCGGTTATTGCAGGTATTTATCGAGCCTACAACGAACGTTGTTGGATGCAATCCAACAGAAGGCAACACTGTTATGTTAAAAGTGAGAATGTGGCAACTGTGTTTTGTAAATAGACAAGAGTGACATGGTAGTGATAAGTTAGTCGTCGTTATCTTGTAAAGTAAGACGGTCGATTCAGCTGATTACCGTTTTGTAATCTATTTTCTGTAAACCTAGTTATGTTATAAACGTTTTTCTCTCACAGTTAGACTGTTAGACTCACAGTTAGACAAGATCAGGCTGTTGGGAATTAAATTAAACAGGTTTCATTTCAAGAATTCATACAGTCCCAGTCCACAAGTGATGCAATCTATAATTGCATCAAACAATCGTCAAGAAGCTATGAGCGACCGTTCCGTCATAAAAACCAATCAGTGGCCAAAAAATAGCTATGTCAGCCATGTCGTTTATTTTACGCCCTCTGACGGCTCTCAACGAAGTAAAATGTAAAAATCACATGCTGCCACGTCTTTGAATGTTTTTGTTGTTACAAAAACTTTGCATTATAAGTAAACAATAAATATAAAAGTAAAATAATTATTTTAATATTTGATTTTTGAGTTTTAAACTTCTAGCTTCATTTATTACCAATTCCGTAGTAGATCATAGACTTATATGAAATACCTAGCGTAATAAGGATTTAAAAGAAATCTCTCACTAATAAATTGACGTGACAACATTGTCCAAAAAAACATTTGGGTTAATCAATTTGTGAAATTCTAGTGGAATAGGTATATTCAGAGGTACTTCCTCTTACCCATGTTGATGGAAGTTACATAAGAATAATAATGGTTTCTGGAGTAGAATTCGATTTTGTTTAAGGTTATAAGTTTTTAAATAAGATATCGTATATGTTTTGCGTTCTTTATATCAGGTCGATAGAAGTGAAAATAGCGGGTGTAGGACAGAAATAACTACTTCACATTAATTTGTAAAAAAGCCAACGTTTGGACCTTTATTTAGGTCTTCCTCAGGGCTAAAATATAAATAGTACATACATATAGTAAATATACGGTTACAAGTACCTATAACACAGATAAATTTGGTTTTAAAATTTGACAAAAGATCATGAATAAAATTAACACTACATTTTTAAATAAGCTTTGGCGTTTGGCTAAAGTTAAAGTTGCTACTTTATGGCTAACCTATATCAATATTTCCGTGGCTACATAAATTAGCTATTATTTCCAAATTTTGTGGCCATTTTGGCTAACACAAGTTTTAGCTATATTTCTGGTTAAAAAAGCCACTAATTTACTGCAATAAAGTAGACATTTTATCCAGTAAATATTCGGCAATTTTAACCAGGCAAAAAAATGTAATGTTTACCAAAATTTTTGCCATCAAGAAAAATGCTACTTTATGACCAAATCTTGGCAATAGATGAGATTTTACTACTAATTTTTTTACCAAAATTTATCTTACATAAATGGCCAAATAATAACCAAATCCTTGCTTTTTTTACTACTTTATGACTAACATTTGGCCATTAATGCTATTTGGTTATACCACAGTATATGTGCTACTTGGGTTATGCTACTTGGGTTAGGTATATTAGTGTGTAAGTGTGAGGGAAAAAGTAACTTCATAAAATGTATACAATAACATTCCATATAATTCGCTTTAAACTTCACTAAATTATGCTAAATACTACCAAATTCCTGTCAAATTTTGAAGAGCAGGAAAAACTAGGCACAAATTTCATATAGTTCACCTTGAATTCTTCTAAACAGCTTTGCCCCATGTGCGTGCACCAAAATTTTCCAGTAATTTCCTCCTCGGTGTATTGTGATTGGTTTTTTATATGAATTTTATGTTGTTTGTTGTTTTTGTTATTAATATAGTTAAACCAAATCATATTGATATAATAAAAAACAGGAAATGTAATGTCAATAATTGTATCTACTTTTTAAACTAGTTTTAATCTGTTTAAAACAACAGTATTTAAACCATTTGGTTTAAACACAACCTGTATTGTTTTTATTTTTTTTTTCATTAAAGAAAAGACAAGAAAATATAACAAAAAAATATTGAGTAACTTGAAAGGTCACAAGTGAAGGTAATATTAAATTTGAGATAGCGATACTAACGTCAAATAGAAGAAAACTTAAAAAATTGAAATAAATCAGTATGCAAAGTTTCGAATTCGTTGTTCACCATTGGGATCTCGTAAATCCTATGAGATAGATTTTCGGTTAAATTGGGGCAAAGTTGCGCATTTCGTAGTGACATTTTAAATTTTCCCAAATTTTTACTGGTTCCGAAAATATTTGAAAAAAAAGAAAACGAAATTTACGAAAATTATTTTTCTCCTGAATTGATTTGAAGCTTATTTTCTAGGCAAATTGCCCATTATCGTGAGCAATTTTTCTGCTCAACAAGAAATGATCGTAGTCTGATATTTCGGCGCTTTTCTAGAGCATAATCAAATTTAGTTTTTCAAATATGACTCAAATTCGAATGTCAAAAATTGGAAGCCCTCTTTATTACGAATTTAGTGATACCTAACACTTTATTGCGGGCGTATTTTCGTTGAAATTTCTGTCGTTTTTAAGGATTTATTTAGGTAGAGTTAGTTACAGTTATTCAAATCTTGAAATTAAGTTTTAAATTTGTGGAATTAGATTAAATTAGGATAAATGTGACCAATTTAATACTCAACCTTTAAATTCTTTTATTAAAATCCAATCACTTCCGAAAATATTTTTGAAAAATCGAAATTTGCTATACTTGGTTATATTTTTTTCTGAACTCATTTAAAGAGATTTCGAAAAATTAACTTCAGTTTCTCGTTCGCCCTTTTTATTTTCTGCAAGGTGGTGTAATCAGATAAAAAAAAGTGGATTTCTAAAAATATGTTAACAAAGTAATATTCCTTTAAAAAAATAGTTGATGATGGATACTAAATGTCAAAGCGTTATATTAGAAATCTGATCAGGTCACTTGTAGGAAAGAAAGTGCCAATAAGAAAATAAAAATCGTTTTCAAAACTTCTTGAATTAAGTTTAAGAAAAAAAAACATAAATTTCGATTTTATTCGATTATTCCCAGAAGAATTCGGATTTTTATTACATATTTATCTCAACTTATACTACTTTTACGATTTCCGAGATTCTAGTGATGAGCGACGAATTTCCGTATCTGTATACTCTCTATGTAAAGTAAGTAAATCGTTAAAAAGGACATAAACTCTATAGCGAAAACATGATCTGATACACACCATTAAATTTGCAAAAAAAAAGAGTTTTCAATATTTTATGTTCAAATGTAAGAACCATATATAAAAAGCGAAACTCGATGATGCCGCAGAAAAGTCGAAACGTCGGCACAAAAATTAAACAACACAAGTAATGTAAATCAGAAAAAGTATCCACGAGATGGTGCAATTTAATTTAGAATACCGCCTCAAATTAGTTCAGGAAAAAAAACAAAAACAATTTTGGCAAACTGTGAAAGCTTTCACGGATTCACGGCCGGTCAAAATACAATCTAAAGTTGACTGATTCGACAGTCGAATCAGTCAACGTCGGGAGCAGTCGGAGTTTAACTAAATTCGGACTTAAATTCCTACTCTGAACTCGAAATTTCACTAAATTCACTAAAAAATAAAGAAAAACATTTTGTTGGCCCTTCTACGCTTTTGTAGATATTGTTGCGAACTCATCAGGGTTTAATAATTCCAGTGTAGCGATTTAGCACGAAAACTCTATTTATTTATCCCACAAATACACACAAGTACAATTCGCCTACTAAATAACTCACTACTTAACACTTTATAGCCTTCTATTATCGTTTAGTACTTTAGCTTACCTATAGCTCGATTAAATAAGACTACTCTAACGGCGGCGCTATTCGCCTTTTACACAAAAATCCTAAAAATACAGAAAAGCCTAGAATATTCTTAGAAGAAAAATAATTGATAAAAGGTCACATAAAAAAAAGGTCGTAAATAACTGCGTTCTAAATAAACAGAGCAATAAATCACTCGTGACAATTCCATGCCTCAGCGCCCGGATAGGCTGCGAGACCCGTAGGTCCAACCTCCAATGTCGCTCCGCTTCCATTCAGCGCCCGCTATTCATCAACTTTTGGACTAACGCAAATATAAACTGCTGCCTATGGTACAGCAATATGCAATCAAAAATCTTGTATACAGAATGTCTCAAAACAAACTTTGACATTGCATTCTACATTCAAGAATATGACAAAAAGTTCCTTGAAGAACAGGTCATTTATGCTATAGCAACTGTTGGTTGATAGAAAAGCTCCGTTAGGTACTAAAAAGGGTCTTTAAATCTTAACTAATTGTAGATAACAACAAAATTTAACAAGTCAATGTAGTTTGATTATAATGTTGTTTTTTATACTCCAAATTTTAACAAAGTATCTAGCTCAATAACTGAAGGTCCAACACCCGGTGTTTTAATAATCTTAAATAATTCAACTGTATATAAAGTTTCTGTTATATTGACATACAATCTAAAGCGTTTTCTGGGCTTTAAAGCCGTGGTCCAATGGAACATCTTCTTGACGTTTCGTCTACAGTTGCTGCAGATATTATCAAAGGCGAAGAGGTAATAAGCGAAGTGATCTTCCGCACTTCCCAACGTTGACTGACCGTCACTGTGGTGAGCTCCGTGGTATTTATTCACCCGACGTCGCGCTGCAGTGCAGGGACTGGGGTGGGGGTAGTGGTGACGCGGGGTTTTTTGCCAGCAATAAAAAACATTTTTTTTTAATAAACTTTATTAAAATCTGTAATATAATAGAATTATCAATGTTAGTTATACCTCTAAAGGCGAAACAACATCATTATAACATGTCTTAATCAAGAGGTAAATAAATAAAAAGGCACTATATAAACTTTACAAATTAAAATCCATATTACTTCCGACCCATACTATAGAAAAATAAAACAAGAATTTATCACATTCCTTTGCATCACTCTATGACTGACATACCTCAATAAAAGCGACACCTCTATTCGCAGTTTTATAATATTGGTAACAGACCTTCACCAATCTCTTTTCATACAAAAAGTGGTTCTCGTACATAGGTGTTCCTACAATGTAGATATATAAATTTTAATAATATGAATAACGTTTACAATATAATCCGTAATCCCTACAAATCTATAAGGCGTTTTTACTTTTAGAAAATCAAGTACAAATTCAACTTGGTCGAGTTTTTCTTAAGGCCCTAAATTTGAATATCTAATTGTGGATTAATTGATAATTTTTCTTTTTCGGCGGGAAGCTAAAATCGTTTTGGTTTTTAGGCAACTAGATTATTCATTTGTATTTTTTTTCAAATTCCTACCTCTAAAGGAAGATTTATATATTAATATATACGCTAGATAATATTTCTTATCAGATCAACGGTCAAATCTCAAATTATGTCGATATCCTTTTTTCATTAATGATGGGAAATTTAAGGCACTGTGCAATTCAAGAAAAACATGTATATAATTTGGTAAATTAAAATATATAGATATAAGTAATAACTCAAGAACCGTACGACTTAGGTGGTGGCCTAAGTTGGCTAAAAAGTGCTAATATTATAAGGAAACAACCGACTTTTTTGTTTGCTTTTGTTTTGATTGGAAATTTTTTTTCCTGAATTGCACTTGAAACCCAAAAATGTATTATTGACCAACATAGTGTAGCTATAGGAATTTGCAGGCTCTTTTGTTTGTTTGGACTTATTGCGTATCTTAAATATAGTGTATCTTATATATTAAGACCTATAGTTCATATCACTAGAGAAAGCCTATGAAGTGAATACAACAAGCACAGCGAGAAGATTAGATAACTTTAACATTTTTGTTACTCCCCAATTATCGCCAATTTTCATTTTAATGTTTCAGGTATCTTTGGTCATTCCTTGTGTTACTAAAAATTAAGTTCAAAATTAAGCTCTTGATGGAAGAGTTGCGGTAGTCAAAGGTCACTGAGTCTAGAGGTAGACAGAGAGGGAAAGATAAAACACAGGCTCTTGCAACTAGAGGAATTTGGCAACATGGAAGAAAATCAGCCAATTCACTAATCCAAAGAAGTTTTAGCTTAAACGTTATAATTACTGTGGTGTAAAATGTCACAAAAAAACACGAAGTTCGAAACGAAAACATAAAGTTTGTGTCTCTAAATGAAGAAGAAAATACTCTTTGTAGATAACTGATTAAAAATGGTAAAAATTGTGTCGGAAAATATTTGATAAATGTCAAAAGAAGTAAATACCTTGTTAACATTGCAAAGATGCGAAACTAATCTGCGAAAGGGACAAGATTTGATGACAATTTTCACGTTCTTTTTTGTGTTTTTTTTTTTTAAACCCGTACATAAATTTTAACACAATTAGATGAAAAAATCTTGGATAAGTCACATTTGTAGACCAAAAATAAGAAAAACATTATTATACAGTGCGAGTTTCTAAAATGGAACAAATTCGGTAAAAAAACAGTTTTATTTTTTGGAAAAACGCTTGGACCCGTCGATTTATATACAGTGACCATTGCTGCCTACGTTTTTTATCCAAAATTACAAACTCACAATAGGGATCACTAACATATTTCGGATAAGAAACGTTTGCGCCAATGGTCATTATTTTACATGCAGAATGTCCACCGGATTTTTCATTGCTGACAATATAACTAATATGGTTCAAACAATTCATTGACACTGGCACCAAGAACAGATAAAGTATACACTCAAGCATACAATATAGAAGTCAATGCATTAAAATAGTGACCATTGGCGCAAACGTTCCTTAACCTAAATTACTACCAACTTTCGGATAAGGATCGTTTGCGCCAATGGTCACTATTAAACGCTCAGAATTGCCAGTTTTCGGTTTTCCTGTTAGATTATGACGAATATACGCTTCAAATGAATTAATTAAGACTGGTCATATGAACAGTACAGAATGATGTATTTAAACTGTGACCATTAGTGCAAGAGTGCCTTATTCAAAAATACACTGATAGGGGGTTAATATAAAATTTTGAATAAGAAGTTTGCGCCATTGATCATCATTTTACGTGTAGAATTTTCAGATTTTCGGTTGTTAGACGATGATAGGGCTCTTAGTTAGGTTAGTTCAGTTATGTTTTCCTTTGTTTAGGTTAGTCCTAGGTCAGCTATGTATTACGTTTGGTTACGATTGTTGAGTTATGTGATAAAAAGCTTAGTTTTCTTCTGGATGCAACGGCCGGCAAGGGTCGCTCAGTTTTCTATTGATGGGGTCTAATGGTTAGGATAGTCCAGGTCAGTTCAGTTATGTTTTCCTTTGGTTAGGTTAGTTCAGGTTAGGTTATTAGTTCAGTTTTTTTGGTTAGGTTACTAATAAAGGTCAATAATTTCTGCATTTCCTCTTCTTTTACAAGATCACACACGCTTTGTGTTCCTCCCAAGTCATCATTGAGATAAATCTACATGTTTGGTAACATTGCAAGTATCAATTTTCCCTGCTGTCATAGTTTAAGAGTTTTCGCATTGCATTCGAGGTAAATTTGACGTGATTTTGATAATTTTTTCGTTCAAAAGTGGTTCATCCACGATTTTTTTTTATTTTAAACTGTTGTGTATGTACTAAGAAACAATTTAAAAAAAAATTAAAAATCGTTAAAAAAGACTTTAAAATCGAGTTGTGAAAAAGTTTACCAGTCTCAACAACTCATCTTTCCATCCAAAACCTAACCAACAACCTACTGTCAGAGAGAACCTAGAGGAAGGCCTCAAATTTGGAAAAAAAAAGATCGTCAAAAAGAGACAATCAATTGTTGCCGAAGAACAACTATCAAGAAATCGTTATGTACTAAAATGTAGTTAATCTGCACTAGAAGTTCATGGTGCATATGAGGACCAGGATCTGAAACATAGGAGAATGGAACATTGATTCTTTGAGACTACTCAAAAACAACTCAAAAGATACGTGAAGTATGTATAAAGGTAAGCAGAAGGCCTCAATTTAAAAATCATTGCCTGAAGAAACAAAAGCCGAAGTCGCTTTTGTAGAGAGCGTCTTCAGATATGTGTGTGTGTGCCGATAACTACTATTTCGTAGGATGGAAAAAGTTATTGTAAACCAAAAAGTGTTATATCAGTGTCCAGCTTATATATACAGGAGCGCCATGACACGGGGAATCAACAGCCAACCGGACACGATCGCCTGAATCGAGCTCATGCCTAATAATTAGTTCGTTTATTGTTCCTATTTTGTTTGCTTCAAAAGAGTTCATTCAATTACGGACTTTTATTGAAAATAGCGCTTACAATAAGCTATAAGATTCTTGAAGACTTGAATCACTGTGTCTCTTTGTCGGTCACAAGTCTTTGGTCATCGGGTCTTAACGGTAAACGTATTTTTCTCATCATGCTTCCTCTCTTTATCTACACCACAAGCTTCTTCTGAATATGCAACTATAGACCCAATTTAGCGGCAATGCAAATAAATGCTACTAGAAACACTATAGTTGGTCAAAAATTACCACCCGCTTCTTCCTTAACAACTCTCTACACTCATACAGGCCCTGCGCATCAGTATGACTCAATTTCTAAGATGTATGTAAAAAAATACCTTAATTATTAAAAACTATCTTTTACGTTTTAAAGAACATACTACAATAAAGAATATAAAGATGTAACTTTTAACGATATGAAATAAACATTGATTTGGTTTTAACGATTAGAATGCGTGTCTATACTTGTGTGTTGTATACATAAAAACTTAAACAAACACTTAGAACTAGTATTATTTACATGACAAGACGATAATAACAAAAAAAAAACAATAATTTTCTTGATTACGTACAAAACAAGAAAATATAATTAACATAAACAACGTAATGTGACTGATTTTTCTTAATTGGAAAATCTATAATCAACACTTCTACTCTCTAATTGACTGCTACACTCAAATATTGTAGAAAACCTAGTAGAAAACAAATATTGTATTGTAGAACCAAAATATAACAATACATTTTTTTCCAACGAGAGCGAAGGGCTAGAAATACCTGCATTCTTAATAAAAGAACAAGTTTAAAAAACTACTGACTAGGGTGCTTAGTAATAAATATCATATCTTCCATTTAAAACCCGTAAATAGGTAGAACTTTGTGTAAAACTATGCTTTAAAATTATTTTATTTTTTGATATTTTCAATTCCTGTAGCTCCGGTTCCAAGCGTAATATCGGGATCTGCTGATGTGATTAAACAATGTCCTAATTTTGATTTTTAATAAGTGTCGAACGAACAATGTAAAATACCCCACACGAGCCAAAGATATAAAGAAAGTATCATCAAAGTAAGATGCACTTAATAAGCTGCAAAAGCAGCCGCGTTATTGCTCGCAATTCAGTGCCTCGTCGTGAGTGTATATTTGGTCCGATCTAGGTAGAAAGGCGTTTGTTATGCACCTAATTAACGATTACAGGATAATTTCGTATAAATCAAACAACACATCATAAATATATTATTAAATAATTGCAATGAACGACTTAACAAGCGATAAATTATTACCATTAGGGTTTACATAGTTAACAAAAACTATGAAGCTATGTAAATTTACAAACATTTTTTTTGGCCTCTGATAAGAGAATTTGGGGACGTAAAAGTTGGATATTTATTGGGTTTATCAATCAACTTTAATCAATTTTTTTTTCATTTCTTTGGTTGGCAGCACGATAAAAAAATGACAACTTTGATATGACACAAGAGAAGCAGTAGAGAGAACACCAAAAAGGGCAAAACTCGTAAAGGAATTCGTCAATTATTTCAGGAAGAAATTGTCAGCTTGTTAATAAGCGCAAATAAAAAAAAAGACAATTAATTTGCGCTCAAAAGTCAAAATTACTCAAAACAATTACCCTCACTATGTTTTACTAGTTTTTGGCGATATCTCAAAAGCAACAAGCGCTATTGAAACATTGTTTTAGAAGAACGATAGAGAAGAACTGACAGTCGAGTGAGGGAGTTTAATATTGCTAAAGTGTATGTACACAAAAACCAGAAAATATGCCGAAAATCTTGAATTTTTTCTAAAACTCTTTTGCGTGTTTGGCGATATCTCAAAAACTGTAAGCGATTCTGGATCTTGGTTTTAACAGGCCAATAGAGGAGTAGTGAGTGTAACTTGCCTTCAATCAAGAGAGTGGACGATTGCTGATACGTATAAACATAAGACGAGAAATTTCAAGGTTTTTGTAAAATAAATTTGTTTTGCGCCTTTTGCGATATCTCAAAAACGAAAAGCGATATTGGAACATGGTAAAAGCATTACGATAAAGGAAAACTAAATGCAACTTTACTCAAATCGAGGAAGTTTATAATTGCCGAATCGCAGAAGTATAAAACAAGAAACTTTAGAGAAAATCTGAAATTTGTCGTAAAACTTGTCTTGCGTGTTTGGCGATATCTCAAAAGCAAGAAGCGATATTAGGACATAGTTTTAAAGGGACGATAGAAGGAGGACTGGTTACGACTTGCACGCAATCGTAAAAGTTCTGTGTTGTTGAACCACACTTATAAAAAATACGAAACTGTTTGGCGTGTTTGGTGATATCTCAAAGAAAGAAAATCAAGAGAAAGAAAGAAATCTTAACTTTATTAACCGTCAGAAGTCTTTTTTGCAGATTTTTTAACATATTTTATATTATATAAGGTAGAGCTATATTAATGTATTTAATTTATTTCCAGAAAACTCGAAAGAAAGTGAGAAGATTAAAAAAACGCTCCCTATTGTCAATCTTCAAAACAAAATTGGTCTTTTTTTAGCCGCACGAAGTGCCAAATATGATCTTTGAAGTGACCCAATGATGAATTCTCCTCTATTCCCAGTTCTTGACATATCAGATTTTTTTTTGACCAAAGTTTAGCACCACGTTATTTGAAAAAAATAGAAAAAAGTTTTGGGGCTGGTACAGTTGAGGAAAGTCGTTATTACTAATTTTTTTTCGAAATTTTTCTTTAGGCATTAATAGAATGGACAAAATAAAAAATTATAGGTGGTGGTAGAACTTAAAAACATTTATAAAAATATCAATTTTTAAAATAAATATATAATAAGCTTCGCTTACCTGAAACAAACTATACAATGGAAGTTGACTTGAAGGTTATGTTAAAACACTGTCATGGGAATATAAATTGAAACATTTGTCACAAATGTCAACAAGTCACATTTTTGAGAAACTCTGCGTATACTTGTAAATTATGTAGATTATCTTAAAAAATATGGTAAAACGCACTACTTTAGAGTTTAGTCGTTTCTATTCCGAACTAACCTAACCAAAAGGTCCCTCATAGAAAAACATAACTGAACTAAACTAACCAAAAAAAAACTAGAACTGAACTAACCTAACCAAAGAAAAACTAGAACTGAACTAACCTGAACCAACCTAAACTAACCTTAACTAACCTAACCAAAAAATATCTCATAGAAAAACAAAGCGGCCCTAACGGGCCGCTTTTTATCTTTAATTAAGCTGATCAAAGTAAAAATGTAACTTTTACCATATTTTTCAAAACAATCTACATAATTTACAAGGTTACTCAGAGTTTTTCTCCAATGTCACTTGTTGACATATGTGACAAATGTCGTTTCAATTTATATCCCCATGACAGTGTTTAGTTTGTTTCAGGTCAGCGAACTTTAATATTATATTTATTTTAAAAATTGATATTATTATACACGTTTTTAAGTTCTACCACCACCTATAATTTTCTATTTTGTCCATTTTATTAATTCCTAAAGAAAATTTTCGAAAAAAATGAGTAATAACGGTTTCCCTCAAGTGTACCAGAGCCAAAGTTTTTCGTAGGGAATGGAAGATTATATTTATGGTATTATTGACATACATCCGCAAATTTCGGAGTTATATGAAATTTGTTATACTATCGGTGCTGAAACACTCCTAGCGGCAGACTTAGAAAGATGGACTCATGGACACATTTGACGAATTCCAAAACTCACCAGGTCATTTACCTGATAGATCAGTCACCTGCTTAATCCATTGAATTGCTAGATGGCCATCACATGACCAGCTTAACCGGCAGATGACCTGGTGAGTTTTGAAATTCGCCCATTTTTTCCTTCCGAAGTCTGAAAGAACTGTTTCGTAGAAACAGCCGCCTACTTCGCTTATATGGACACCGTGTACATAAAATTAAATTACTAAGTACTTTTTGACTATTTTCCTGTAATAATTTATAATAGATTTTATTTACGCACATATGTATGTATACTCTGTTCAGCTAAGGGTTAAATATTACGCCATAAATTGTAACGTCACACAAAAAAAAACGTCTGTCTCTGAAAAAATGTCAAAAATAAACTCATCAGCCGAACGTGAAATACTTTAAAACACCATTGATAAAGGGACTGAGTGCTAATTTGGGTAAGATCAACGACGAATCTTAAAAAAGTTATTACTGGTGGCCAATTTGGCAATGACGTTAAACTCATAGGTAAACAGATCGCTTGAAGACGATCGTTAAGTTTTGACAAAATTCACTTTTATTGGAAGATTTTGATTTCGCGCCTGGTTATGGACACGAGTGTAGATTCGGCTCAAAGAAGCATGGTGGCAAACAAACAGCTATTCAAGCAATTCAGGAGTGGCAATCTGATGGAAAAATATCATGGCCGCCTGCCCAAGTAAAGTTACAGGGTCTAGCGGCGTAAATGTAAATACGGGGTAATTGGAAACACTTGGTACTTTGAGCTTTTAAAATCCCCGCCAAATTTGAACTGTTTTCAACTAGTTGCTTTGTTCTTCGTATGCCCTCAAAATCAATGGGAATCCCCCAAATGGAAATCCATTTGACGAAGACGTCGCTGCTGCAGTTCATGACATTAGGAATGGCAACTGCACTTACCGCGAAGCATATCAACGATATGACGTACCCGTAGCAGTTATATAAAATAGGATTTCTGCTCTCTCTACTCTCTGTCAAAATAGAAGAGCAGATAGCCTTATGCCTAAAGGCTAGAGCTCAAATTGGCTTTCCTTGTGATAAGGAAGAACTAAAGGATTTGATTGCTGATTACATAAAAGCTAACAATATTCAGACACCTTTCAAAGATGGACGGATTGGAGATGATTGGTAACAATCTTTTATGCAGAGACATCCAGCCTTGAGCCTCAAAAAACCGGAACATCTTCAAAAATCCAGGAAATCTGCAAGAGATCTATTTATAATATACGACTTTTACAATAAACTAAAAGGCACTATTTACACAATGTGACATTGTAGACGACAGTAAATTATCTTTTATATTCATTCAACTGTGATGAAAGTGGATTCTGCCATGACCCAGATTAAGGGCTATTGGAGAGAAGGGAAAGGACCTGAGTCGCGTGTCAGATGGAGCAGGACACGAGTCGACGACTGTACTTCTTTGTATTTCTGCTGATCGCACATTACTTCCTCCTTTAATTATATTTAAGGGCAGACAATATGCTGGTACTGGTACTCAATATGCAACGTCCAAAAACGGATGGACCGATGAAACTCAATTTTACAATTAGTTAAACGTTGATTATTGAAGAGGCCATAAAGAATAACATCCAGCTTGTGCGATTACCAAGTCTTATTCTTCTACTTCTATCTTATCTTACTGACAGAATTCAACCTCTTGATAAATGTGTGTTTGGACCGATCAAAGTTAAAGGGATAAAATGTTGGTGCAGTTTGGCAAAACTCCTGGGCAAAAGGTTCCTGCCAATTAACAAGAGAAAAATTTGTAGACATTTTGGGACCAACTTTAGCAGAATCTGTAACTAACAAGAAAATAATCAGCGGCTTTAAATCTACAGGAATTTTTCGAGTAGATTCATCAAAGTTTTCTGAAGATTTCTTTGATCCAAATGATCTTTTGAAATTCAAAAACATGCAGAAGCGACAAGCGGCAACATTAGCAGTACTACCATCTAAAAATAAACTTGATCCTGCCCAATCAACTTCAGGTTTTGTACAACAAAGAAATCATCAACATAATAAAAACAGGTTGAAACAATTTGAGTTTGAACAAAATATGTCACGTCAAAAGTTAAGGATAATAATAGCTAGTACTTCAGAGAGAATCCCTGAGATTAAAGATGTGGTACTTGATTTGTCCACAAAAATTTATTGGCCATCTCCTATGAAAGTGCAAGAAGCTGCTCGAACCATTGTAGAAGTTTTTTCAAATGTTCTTAAAAGAACAAAAAGCCAGAACCAGAGTTACCAAAAAAATCAGTCCCTCGGTTAAAATATTCCACTTACGAAGAAATTTTAACAACAAATGAAGTATTGGAAAGACTAAAAGATGCACAAAAAAATAAAAAAGTGCAGTTTACAAATACAATTGGATCTGTTAAAAAGGAAAAACCGAAGGAAAAATCAAAGTCAACAGAAGCTAACAAAATTTTGAAAGATAGAAGTGGGGCTAAGAAAAGTAAGGGAAGGAAGGAACCAACTGATGAAGAGGAAGTGGAGGAAGTTCTTGTGGAGAAACTAATTGTAGACTCCAGTAACAGTGAGACTGCGGAAGAAGTTTTGGCTACAGTGGAAATTGAAAATATTGAAGAAATAGCATAGGACCAACCAGAGTCCGAAAAAATCGTTCCAGGGGCATACATCTTAATAGATTTTTTGGGTGGATCCAGAAACAAGATTATATTTATCTTTGTGTTGTTTACCAAACAATGAGTATTGTTGAAAATGATACATCCAACTTAGCTTACTCATCTTGTCATGAAACAGAGTGGTTTTTCCTAGTCAAAAACCTTACGTTTTTGTCCAATGTTCAATCCTTCGCTAGACTTTTTCCAATTAGTCAAGTAGAAATTTTTACAACGGGAGTTATTGTTGTGGTTTTAATCTGCTCTTGGAATAGTGAAAAAGGAGTGCTTTGAGCAATCGGCCCAGAAAAAAAAAATAAGTTAGGCTTATAAGTAGTGTTTGCCTAAGAAGTGCGTAACCGTTTCTCGGGAATAGTGAATTTATTTTGAATGTAGTGTCACAGAAAAAGGCAGAGAAGACGAAACACCCTTACAAACGAGTACTCGTTTATTCGGGGCTTTTAAATTTCTTTGTGTCCACACACCTGGACAAGTCGAGCTAGTGACATCGACGGGTCACCACACCTGAAGAGGTCGAGCGAGTGACATCGACGGGCCTTCAGATTTCGGATAACTTGGAACTGACGAATCGAAGAGACCCCGCAGTTGTAAACTTCGGCGAGTGAGCTATACGTGCTCGCACGCAAGCTCTCCCACATTTGGCGAACGCACAAACAGCAGGTACCCTCACAATTGTTAGCGACGAGCCCGTACCTTTGGGAGACGCCTCGAGAAGACTGCCTGGGTGTATCCCCTACCACTAGGGTGACTCGGCAAGTGCACAAACACCAGATTTTGCTGCACCCTCACATTTTTTTTAACAACAAGCCTGCACATTTGGTGTTAACGAAGATCGACAGGACGTGCACTACTCAGCAAAAAAGATAGCTGATTTCGGACAGCAAAAACATTTAAACGCGCCGCGACCGCTTGGGAGTTTGCGCGAATATCTAGGATGAGTAAGATAAATGTGTTGTATAAAATGAGCAAAGGTTTCAGAGGTTTTTCCCATATTTAGGGTTTTATCTTGTCAATTTTTGAGTTGCTCATTTTTGACGATAAGTAGTTTTAATTTCGTTTTAGTTAAGGCCTCTGTTTAATCTGATCCTTTTGTTGAGCCTTTGCGGATTGAAAGGGCTAGTAAAAATTTGCGGAGTGTTATTCTTGTGTAGCAAAAATATCTTTTTGGCTATTAGCGTTTCTTTTGCGGATTATTAATTCTGCTCCTTTGAATATATTTGGAGCCATACCTGAAGAGTTGTTATTTTTTAATTGCAATTTCAGGGCGTTCGGATAGGATAGGGTTTTAGTTATTTGACCTTTGTTGCTAATAAATAACTTGGCGTCCAACTTATAAAAATGAGCGAAAAATCAAGATATTCAGATTTCGGGAATAGACTTGGCCAAGGTAGTGACGAATTGGCTTCTTCCCCGCCAAGGGAATTATTATTAGAATTCCCCGGTCAATATAGGTTTCTTGCCAACGCTTTTAGTGCTTCTTTGGAGGGAAAAAACAGTTCTCACGACAATCTATCAAAGCTATATTGTCACCTCCCTTCGTGAAATTTTGCGATAGAAAATTATAATACACTTTTGAAAGGATTGTTGTACTTATTCCACTTGGGGTAATTGTAAACAAGCTAACATTGTCCCCTTTTTGGGACCTAAATGTGTTGCTGACCATATTTGGGGACAGCTACACATGATTTTGATTAAAAATACTTTGTAGAAAAGAATAAATCTTGTTTACATTTTCTCCCTTGCAGGGGGGTATTTGTAAACATCTAGTTACTTTAAGCTAAAGTCATAATTTTGCCCTTTTGAAATAATTAAAATAAATAATAGCCCATTAATACAGATAATACCCTCTAATGAAATAAACTTAACTTCCACAATTCTGTAGAATGATAATTATGAGAATCGTAAGGCAATTGTTTTCAATTACCCCGCCTGACCCTAATGTACGAACTACACATATGAACGTACATAAATGCTATTTATGAAATTCGTTTAAAAAAAATCATGGCGACCCAACGGCATACCTTTTTCTCAGTGATTGAACGCTGCAATTTTTCCACGGTTTTCCCGAGAAGTTTCAAGCTCTCATTGTCGGACGGGAGAATTGAAGAGATAGAATTTAATCCTACGAACGTAAGAGATATAGAAAATTACTTGATTATCAACGAACAAACAGTGTATATTTCGCTGACGTGGTATGTCTGGTTATGGTCAATGAAAAGAAAATTCATGCTGAAGGAGGAAGACGAGCCAGAAGGTTCATTTCAGTGTTGAGTGGACTAGGAAGGCTGGCGAAGTCATCCATAGACAACACAACTGTAAGAGTTTATAAGCCAACTTTAGATGTCGAGCCCTTCCTTAAAATCCAGAATAATGAAACAACGGAAGATGTCGATGAATTCGTTTTCTTAAATAACGAGGAAGAACAAGAGGTATATGAGGGTATGAGAAAGAAACGCGAAGCTACAAATAAGATTTCCGGTCGTGAAAATAAACATGAGATGGGTAGAGGAAGAAAGATAGGTTCATTGGAAAAACAAGCCTTAGTGACGCCTCTGTATAGCCGAAGCTCAAAGGGAGGAAACGATACTATTGAAAAGTTCATGAAATCTAACGACCCTGATTCGGAGAGTAAGTATTCAAGCTCTGATGCCGGGGGAGACGCAAAATTAGAAAAATCGAGAGCTACGTCGAGAGCTACGAATTTATCTGACTTATTAAAAGGTTTCAATGAATTATCTGCAAATTCAGTGAATGAAAAACGTACTGACACGAACAATATTCCTGAAAACATAGTTGAGAAAGTTGGAAGTGAAATAGTTCCTTCGAGGGCATTAGATTCGGATGATGAAAAAGAAACAACTGAAAGTCAGGATTCCATCGAAAAGAAAGTTGAACAATTCTTGAAATCTAGACCTGATGACTTTGTTATGGCGAAAGAAACCTCATTTAAATTACGAAAGATTGATGGAATAAAACACTTTTCTGCATCAAACTACTTTGAGAAAAATCTTTACAAGATTACAGCGTCTAGAGGCAAAAAGAAGAGCGGAGGTAAGAAGAAAGAAATAGTTTGTGAATATGTAGGAGAAGGAATTCTAAAAGCTATGGTATGGGGCCTGACTTCGGAGGGAAAAAAGGTGGCGATGCTCGTCAATCATAGCGTGGATTGACTTGGTTAAAGGAATTTCATTAATCTGCCAGAGCCGAAAAAAATTGGCTGCCGGATTACTGAGAGCCTGCTGTAGGAATGAAAAAAATACGAAGATTTCAAAACTAACCCGATGTCAACAATAAGGGAATGAATTATACATATCATGGTTAAGCTAGGGATGTAATTACTTACGGACCCCAAATGTTTTATGCAAAGGAAAAAAATCACCGTCAACTACTTTTTAGTTTGTGGAGTGCAAGGTTAAGTTTTGACTTTTTAAATGCGTATTTAAATTTTCGTTCTCATTAAAGACGTAATCAAAGCCGAGGCCTCAGCAGAAAACTGCAAACAGTACAAACAGACAAGTACTAACTACTTATAGTAGAGTTAGTATTCGTTACCAGATACATTTGGTCTCTTGAAATATCCAAAATCTTAACAGTATCTTCCTCAAGTTGAAACCAAGCGTTCGTTAACATCCAACTTCATTATCCCCAAACTCTTCCGAAACAACGCTAATAGAATTACACAATAAAACAAAAACAAAGAAAAAATTGAATCACCACGTATCGATCCTACGTACTTACGGCTTCAGTAATCTTCTCCGTACTAGCGGCCACCATGGCCAGAGTAGCGAGCCCCAACAGCGCATTGTCGCCCACCAGCGGGGCCTTCTCTCCCTCGGGGGTCGTTTGATCGCCCGACTGCTTATCCTGTTCGAACAGCAAGTCCTGCTCTTTATTCTCCAAGTTCAAGTGTGTGATGCTGAGTTTGTTCTTCCGTTTCTTGGCTCCGACTGCGATGGGCGCGTCCTGCTTGAGTGGTAAGTTGTTGTTATCCATTTTCTGAAGTTTGTTGTGCGAGGTCTCCGACTTGATTTTTAGTTTTCGTTTCTTGCTTTCGCGCTTCCTTCGCACGAAGTCGTCATAGCTCAGACTAGGCAGGTTATCTATCCTCAAGTCTAGGTTGAAGCTGATGTGTGATGTTTTGGATTGACCCTCTAGGGCCTCAGGTCCACTTTCAAATTCTCCCTAAAAACATAGTTGTTATTGGTATATAATGTGGGCTGGACGTATCTAGCCAATGCGCCATATTTCTCAAGTAAACAGGAGTAAGAAGCCTTGGATTGGCAGTAGTTGTATACAGTGCCATTTACATAAAAATTCTCTAACATATATGACATGATAAAGGTACTGAAACCAAAATTTAATTTAAAAAACCTAAAGATCTAATTCCTTCTGAGCAAAGCAGGAAAAAATCATGTTTTGTAGCTACCGCCCGAGCGATCGCTGAGGCTTACGGAGCGGGAGGTGTACTTGGAGTTGCCGTATGTCAGAATGTTTTTTTGTCACCCGACAACGTCAATATTGTTACGATCGCACCAACGCCGCATGGGAGGCGGGGCAACGCATGGGAGCGTGTTGGTTGGTGGAGCTTCACGACCTATCCGCGCTGCGTCATGGCTGACACGAGTGATTTATTGCTCGTCTGGCTTAATCTAGAAGGCAGTTGTTTACAACCGTTTTTTTTTATATGAGATTATTCAAGAATTCTTATAAAGAACTTTCTAGGTTTTTCTGTAATTTTAGGATTGTATATAAAAGGCGCATAGAGCGCCCGAGTAGAGTAGTCGTATTTTAATCGAGCTATAAGTAAGCTAAAGTTACGAAGCGATAATAGAAGGCTATAAAGTGTTAAGTAGTGAGTTATTTAGTAGTCGTGTGTATTTGTGGAGTTAATAAATAGTGTTTTCGTGTTAAATCGTACAACTGGAATTATTGAACCCTGAGTTCGCAACAATTGGTGTCAGAAGTGCGATTCCAGTGGGAATTTGAGGACTAATATTGCTGAACTGTAAGTGAGTGCTTCATTGCCGGACATTACGTGTTTATGTCAGTGACCAGAAGCCAGCATCAAGCAATGGAGGATCAACTTGCCGCCCTGCGGTCCCTTATGCAACAACAGAGGGAAGAACAGGAAAAACGTGATCAAATTCAGGAGCGCCGTTATAAAGAACAAAAAGAAGAGCAGGAAAAACGTTATAAAGAACATAAGGAAGAGCTGGAAAAACGTGATCAAATTCAGGAGCGCCGTTATAAAGAACAAAAAGAAGAGCAGGAAAAACGTGATCAAGTGCAAGAGCGACGTCATCAACAATTCAAAGAAGAATTAATGAGCCATCTCGCAGTCAGGGAGCAACAGTTGGAAGAAAGAATAATGCAATCCGTTAATGAATCCGTTAACGAAGGACTCGAAGCTGTCAACCAGAGGGTTCTCGAGCTAGAAAAGAAATTCCGGGAACAACTTGAGGACGACACCGTCTCTACAGAGAGTTTTAGCAGAGCCAACGCTAAAATTAAGCCTCCCGATTATGACGGTACTACGGCGTGGGAAATTTATAAAACCCAATTTGAGGCAGCTGCAAAAGCTAATGGCTGGTCCGAGCCCCAGAAAGCTACATCATTGGTGGTAGCACTTCGTGGAAAAGCGGCTGAATTACTCCAATCTCTGTCGGCAGCTGATCAAAGTAATTATGCGGCTTTAGTACACTCTCTGCAACTACGATTCGGAAATGAGCACAAAGAAACCGTGTTCCAGGCCCAGCTGAGGATGAGACAGCAGAAGTCAGGTGAATCCTTACAAGAATTTGAGGCGGACATAGACAGACTAATTCACCTGGCATATCCATCGGCCCCTGAATCTTTTCAAATGCAATTTGCCGCCGAAAGGTTCATTGAGGGAGTTCGCGATAGTGACATGAGATACCACTTACGTCTAGTAAGGCCCAAGGATATCAGCGAGGCACTAGTTCGGGCCCTGGAATTCGAGGCGTCACGAGTGTCATCTAGTTCATCTCCACGTGTACGAATGGCAACTTGCGGTGAAGAGGCGAATACGTCTCTGGCTGAATCCATGGCCAGTTTACATAAAGCGATGAAGGATATGGCAGTCAATATGAAAGCCCTGTTAGAAAGAACTCCTCGATCGACAGGCAATCGGGGCATAAAATGTTTTAACTGCGGCAGACTGGGTCACATCAAGAGTAACTGCCGTAATAGGGCAAGAAGTCCGTCGCCGTCATTTAGAAGCCCGAGCGGCGACCAAGACCGCCCTAGGTCCCAGGAAAACTAATTCCGGTCAATGCAAGGGGGCAATTGACCGGGCCCGTTAAGACCCCCAGGATCAGTCAAGTCAACCAATCAAGTCAAGGCAATAATTTGAGTGGCAAAAGTGTTACAGAGGCCGGACGCATTAAAGGACAGAAGATCCAAACTGAACGTCGACAAGGAAGGTGTCACGGAAATGCCGATACATTGTCTAGACGGCCATGTAAAGAAGATAGTCAGGATTGTCGAAGAACTGAGCAACGTGAAAGACATCCTTCTGTAAGGAGAACGTCGGTGGAAATAAACGATGGCTGGACCACACAGACGCTTCGAGAAGAACAATTGAATGATTCAGATATTGGACCCATACTCTTGGCAAAGACTGAGGACAAAAGACCAGAGTGGCAAGAAATTGCTGATAAAAGTCCAAACCTGAAGGCGCTATGGGCCCAGTGGCACTCTCTTAAAATAGAAAATGGACTACTGAAGAGAGCGTGGGAGAGTCCGGATGGCAAGTCCATAGTCAGTCAGTTGGTTGTTCCTGGTAGCAGAAAATCAGATGTACTACAGGAAATGCACAACGGAACAAGCGGAGGCCATTTTGGGGTCAATAAAACATTGGCAAAAATTAAAGAGCGGTATTACTGGGTGAATTATCATGAAGACGTCGAATCTTGGTGCCGCAAGTGCGAAGTTTGTTGTGCCACAAAGGGACCTCGAACAAGATCACGGGGCCGAATGGTGCAGTACACTGTAGGTGCTCCATTCGAGAGGGTAGCAATTGATGTCGCGGGACCATTTCCTCAGACTGAGTCGGGCAACAAATACATCTTGGTCGCCATGGATTACTTCACTAAATGGCCTGAAGCATACGCCCTGCCTAATCAAGAAGCAACGACTGTGGCAACGGTGCTAGTAAATGAAATGTTCTGCAGATTTGGGATCCCTCTCGAACTTCATTCTGATCAGGGCCGAAATTTTGAATCGGCTGTTTTCCAGAAGGTCATGGAACTTCTCGGAATTCGCAAGACCAGGACAACTCCTTTGCATCCACAGTCGGATGGGATGGTAGAGAGATTTAATCGGACCATGGAACATTACCTGTCTAAAATGGTGGCAGATCATCAGCGTGATTGGGACCAACATCTACCTCTCATGTTGATGGCATATCGAGGCTCTACGCATGAAGCCACTGGTTATACTCCGGCGAAAGTGATGTTCGGGAGGGAAATGAGGCTTCCTGCGGATTTGATGTATGGAACACCAGAAAAAGAGTCGCTCAGCTCTGGAAATTTTGTGGAGGAGCTTAAGGAGAGGCTGAACAATGTTCATGAGCAAGTCAGGAATAAACTGTGGATATCCAGTGATCGAGCCAAAGCAAGATATGACTTACTAGCTAACTCCCGCGGCTTCCAGGATGGTGATTTGGTGTGGCTATACAATCCGAGGCGAAAGGTGGGGAAGTCGCCCAAACTTAGCCAAAATTGGGAAGGACCTTATACAATTATAAAGAAGATTAATGATGTGGTGTATAGGATCCAGCGGACCCCTAGGTCAAAGATGAAGGTCGTTCATTTGGATCGATTAGCACGATACCATGGAACTCTATCTGTTCGGGACGAACAGACTTAGGAGGAGGGCAATGTTACGATCGCAGCAACGCCGCATGGGAGGCGGGGCAACGCATGGGAGCGTGTTGGTTGGTGGAGCTTCACGACCTATCCGCGCTGCGTCATGGCTGACACGAGTGATTTATTGCTCGTCTGGCTTAATCTAGAAGGCAGTTGTTTACAACCGTTTTTTTTTTATATGAGATTATTCAAGAATTCTTATAAAGAACTTTCTAGGTTTTTCTGTAATTTTAGGATTGTATATAAAAGGCGCATAGAGCGCCCGAGTAGAGTAGTCGTATTTTAATCGAGCTATAAGTAAGCTAAAGTTACGAAGCGATAATAGAAGGCTATAAAGTGTTAAGTAGTGAGTTATTTAGTAGTCGTGTGTATTTGTGGAGTTAATAAATAGTGTTTTCGTGTTAAATCGTACAACTGGAATTATTGAACCCTGAGTTCGCAACAATATAATTAATCATTAATTTTCTGTATGTATAATGTTCACACAGTTTAATTTACTTTTGTAAAGATTTTCGCAAACCAGTTAATAAACGGGAATCCCAAAATTCGATGTCTAAACCCAAACAAAACTCCAACCTTACAACTGGCGCCCAACGTGGGGCCATCGAATTTTGTATTTTGTGTGAAGACTCAGGCTCCTCACTCCAAATCTTCGTCTTGTGATTCGCCGGTGATTGCTTCTACGTGTGTGGGACAGTTCCACCCTCAAATTCGGAATCAATTAAGACAATATCTGACTTTGCTGAGACTTGTACAGTGTCGTGCATCTTCACTAGTAAGATTGAGCCCTCAACTCCCAGAAGTCCATATTTACTTCGGTCTAACGAAAGTAAGACAGACAACATGTCGGTAACTTTAACTGACCAACAATTTCAAGAACTTTTATCAAAATTATCAACTTCATCTTCACAACCGGCTCAACAATCAGTTATAACATCATGATACTTCACGTCCTTATAGATATAGGTGTAGAAAGGATTGCGGTGTAGGACTTGAAAAATGCACTTCACACTTTTGAAATTACCAACGTTTCGATCCTTTATTGGATCTTCGACAGGGCTTTTTCAGTGAGTGAAGATAGTCGAGTTGTAAGGTGTAAAATTCTTATCCATTAAAACACGCGTAAAGTCTCTGGTTGCTTTAAGAACATGTGTCATTCAAGTAGCCTTAGCGTGAACTACTTTCCACATCAGTTATAACTGCAGGAAATTTCTCCAAGTGTAGCTCCAGGTACGATGGATCAAAAAAAGTTGATGCGAATGCATTTATTGATGCAATTAAGATTTACAAAGACTGCACACAGGTGAGTGACGAAAATGCTTTGAAAGGCTTACCAATGTTTCTTAATGGGTTTGCGGCCACCTGGTTTAGGGGAGTCAAAGCAGATTTGGCTACATGGGCAGAAGCGATCAACTTGCTAAGAGCAACGTTGGATCCGGTTAAACCACCATGTAAAGTATATCGAGAACTGTTTGCTGAGGAGCAAAGTCCCAAGATGAAGACCGAGTTGTAAGTAAAGACCGTGCTATCATTGCACAATTACCTTCTGGTACATTGCCAGAGCAAACACAAATTGATATGGTGTATAGGCTGTTGCATAGAAAGATTAGAGAAAGAGTGCAACGAGACAAGGTCAATTCCTTTCAAGACCTTTTGACTGAAGCTCGCCTAGCTGAGGAGACATTTATCACTAAGAATGAAGAGCAAAAGTTACCAGAGCAACAACCTGTGCTTACTGCAAAAATCTTGGGTATTTGAAGAATGAATGTCGCAAACTCAAGCGGTATTCTGGAATACGAAATACGTCCGACGCTCCATCAGTTCCATTGCATTTGTCCGCCAAAACTACCACAGATGGATTATTGAATCACAACACAAATAAACGTTATGGTTGTGGTATGTTGGGATACACCCGTAGTAATTGTTAAAATGCAGCTACAAACCTCAAACTACTACAATGGCAACCGAGCTTCCTGTATAATAGCCTTTCTAAGGACACAACACCTTTTCGACCATTGGTACCTGTTCAAATGTTTGGTTATAATGGTTTTGTTTACCTAGACCTTGGTGCACGGTCAAGTGTGGCTGGATCTATGTTGACTGACTAACTGCTACAAAAAGAAGTCCTCGCCGATGGTGTGACTAGACCAATTACAGCATTTGATTTCAATGTGCCCATAACATTACAAGGTAAGACTGTAAAAGTGCAGCTATTGTCAGTGCCTGAACATTACAATAGTCGTACCTTGCTTGGAGTAGATTTCCTCACTGTTGCTAATATTATAATGGATGTTCCGGCCAATACTTACTACTTTCGAAAGATGCCCAATGATTATTACACATTTGCTCAAGAGTCCAAGAAAACACTCCTTATCAATAAAGTGGACTTCTCGGACATAACATTGAGAGATGAAGAAAGCTCTTCAATAGGCACTAACCAGAGGAATCAATTGAACAGTATCTTGCAGAAAAACAGTGTTGTCTTTGAACCCAGCACGGAGCCGACACCATATGCTGAACATGCCATTCACCACCTACTTGATGAGACCCCTGTAGCCGTTCCATCCTACAGAATGTCAGAAGGCAGGAAGCAGATCCTGCGTAAAGGGCTAGATACTCTATTGGAAAATGGCACTATAGAAGAGTGCGAATCCCTTTACGGCGCACCCGTGGTGTTAGTGCCGAAGAAAGATGGCGGAATTCGCCTGGTAATCGACTATCGTAAACTGAACGCCATAACGAGGGCAGACCGTTACGCGCTACCCCGGATCGACGATTTACTTCACGAGGCCAAGAAACCCAACTACATGAATACCTTGGACCTTAAAAGTGGATACCATCAGATTAGCATCAGGCAGTGTGATCGAGATAAGACAGCTTTTATCACTCCATTTGGTACCTACCTATTTACGCGCATGCCATTTGGCTTATCCACAGCGCCGTCAACATTTCAACGGCTCATAAACTGTTTTCAATACTTGGACCGCCTTATTGTAATTTAATCTACTTTTCCTGACCACCTTGAGGACTTTCAAGCAGTGTTTAACCGATTAAACCTCTTCAAACTCAAACTTAATCGATCGAAATGTTACTTCTGCCGCATTTCCGTCCGCTACCTTGGCCATATCATCTCACCACAGGGAATCCAACCAGATGACTCAAAGGTGTCTGCCATAAAGGAAATGCCTGTATAACCTAATGAGCGTGGGTTTACCTACCAAAGCCGCATCCGACATGGAAAATAACGTTGATGGGATCGAATTCAAAAAGTGGATCGTGGGTCCAACGAGGATACATTATGTCCAATGGCATTTTGTACCCATATTCAGTAGACTTGAATGAAGACGACCTGCAGCAGGTTGTGCCTATGTCGCGGATAGAAAACATCTTGCGCGAGTACCATGACGCCGAAACCGCCGGACATTATGCAATAGAGCGCACGTACCAAAGTATTGCGCGCCGATATTACTGGACAGGCACGAAGAGAACAATATCCCAATACATAGCCAAGTGCCTTGACTGTCGACGGTATAAAATCACGGACTTGAAACCATCCGGGTTGTGCAGACTTCTATACCGAGGCGCAACGATTCGAGGTAATTGCCATGGACTTATTCGGCCCGTTAACGGAAACCACTGACGGTTATCGCTGGATTCTTCTTGTTGAAGACACGGCCAGCCGTTCGACTGAACTATTCCCTTTGAAAGCTGCCATCGCGGAAGATTGTGCTCGCTGCCTCAACGATGAAGTTTTATTACGCTATCGAATTCCCAGAAGGGTAATCACCGACAATAGAGTGCAGTTTGTTAGTGCGGTTATGCAACAAGTTGCCCACACCTTTGACTTCTAACACTCCCTGACGCCAGTATATCACCCGGAGGCCAACCCCGTGGAGAGACGAAATAGGGACCTGAAAACTCACTTGGCTATCATGACAAAAACAGATCACATCTCATGGATAAATAAGCTTCCATTCATTATATTTTCCATGAACACTGCTCAGTGCGAGTCAACCGGTTTCAGTCCGGCTTTCTTAACCTTGGAAAGAGAACAGGGTCTCAGAAGCCGATACCAAGAATGATTCTCCGGAAGAGGAAGGAGAAGCCGTTCGATCCACCGCTGGCCGCCCTATTAGACGAGTTCATCCCCGTGCTTGTCCATTCTGCCTGTGATGTTGTCCCGCACCCGAGGACGTAGATGTGAGACAAAGGGGGAGGTTGTAGCAAACCGCCCTAGTGATCGATGAGGCTTACGGAGCGGGAGATGTTACCTGGAGCCTCATTCTGTAGGAAGTTGTGAAAGTGAGAATGAAAATTTTGACAAACTTGATTGGTCAAAAAAATCTATTAACCAATTCCATTGGCCAGAGATTTTCATTTTCACTTTCACACCTTTCTATAGAATAAGTGCCCAGGAGTTGCCGTCTGTCAGAATGTTTTTTTGTCACCCGACAACGTCAATATAATTACTAATCATTAATTTTCTGTATGTACAATGTTCACACAGTTTAATTTACTTTATTATTCATATTTTTTATTTACTTATAAAGATTTTCGCAAAACGGGAATACCAAAATTTGATGTATAAGCCCAAACAACACTCCAACCTTACAGTTTTTAATTTACACAATATGTGTTTAAATCAAAAATCTGTTCTAAACAACATGTTTACATACCATTTACAACATATATCTGTAAATGAATTTACTAAATAAAAACAAGTAACTTACCTTTGACTTCGCCTCGTCCTCGCAGTCAAGCTTAACGTTGGTCCTTTCCGCCAGCCTCTTAATGGTATTCTCCAAGTTGTAGCTTGGAGGTTCGTAAGCAGCTTTGCCCATGGTCAGCTCCTGCTCGATTTTCGACTCGATGCGGCTGAACTTGTGATGTTGTGTCAGTTTCAGATCCCTTTTGTTACCCAATAGTTTGCCCTCGACCATAAACCGCTCGTATCGTTTTCCCTTGCAGACCCTGTCACTCTTCCTTTGTTGCTCTTTGGGTTCTAGTCATCGCATTAGAAAATTAGTAGAATATATTTATGCGGTTAGAGGTTAAACTTACCATCATTTGCGAAAATTCCGTCCACTACCTTGTTCAGCAAATCCTGCTGTGTCAAGCTGCCTTCTTTGTCATCAAAAATATTTCTGGAACAATTCTTCTCCTCTTCAAACTGATCGAAAAACCGCTTCTTAATAGGCTTTGGAGGAAGGCATGGCTTGATCAAATTTACTGGACTTGTAAACATTTCCTCTATCTTATTATCAGAGTTAACATCAATGCATTCCCCTTCGTTGTTCAGGGGAGCCTCGTTGTTATTGTCTTCAACTTTGTAACGTGGAGAATCTTCATCATCATCTTTCTTTGAAACGTTATAGTTGTTGTTCATTAAGGAGGTTAATCCTCCGAGCTGCGACTCATCGGCTAATTTCCCAGGTGTAAATTCAGATAAATAAACAGGGGGAGTATTTATTACAGTGGTGGCCACGGGTTTTGAAATAGTCGTGGGACGGGTTGACAACGTGCGCAATGGAGGGGCTGGTAATTTGTACCAACGGAAGCCTGGATTGGCTGAAAGGAAGGCATCTTTGTACTGAAAAAAAAATTGCATAACTTAAGTATATTAAATAGTTTATATTTTTTCAGATTTAGTAAAAAATAAAAATGCGTACCTCTTTCGCCAAATCATTGTATGGCTGTTTTTCGGCAATATTCAATAAAGCCCACCATTCGCCCAATATTTTGGTGACGCCTCTGTTTTCTGTGGTGGGATATCTTTGCCTTACTATAGGTCTATGCTTCTTGCAAAATATGAGGAAGGCGTTGGGGGGCCTGCGTGCGTGATGTGACGGCGATGTTTCTTGATCATTGGTTCCCGGAGGCTCTTCTTCAGGATCTTTTATAAAAAAAATACATCCCGTTATATATATTACGCATTTTGCCTTCCCAAGGACTGAGCACAAATATAAAAAAAAACTGCAAATGAGATAATCATAGATATATTAGGAGTTGCGCCTTTGGAGTAGGAGTTGTGTATATTATATATATCTCATAGAAATCTTTTTTGCTTCTTTTTGCAACTGAAATCAATTTTTTAATGTCACTAGTGGCGGGGTCTATAGGGTGTTGAAATTTCTACACCCAATATATCGTTAAGAAACCATTTTTGGATTATAGTTGACATAGAAAAGTCGATTTATTTTTCGATAAAAAATTCATAGTTAAACGTTCGGGCGGTTAATTTTCAGGACAATCTGTATACGTACCTACTTGCTAATTTTTAGCAATCTATAAGTGCACGTAAATTTTAAGCATTGTTTCATTTATGTAAGCTCAGAAAATAAGGTATCACATCATTAACTTGATAGTCAATATACAGGGTGATTCCAAAGTTAATGCTACCCTTCCATCAGCAAACAATTTTTTTCTTTTGGCGCTTTTTCGTAACATCACCATCAATGGCTTTACAGGGTGTCATTACAGGTTTTTTTTAAAAATTACAACCTAATAATAACCGCCAAACCACTTGAGATCATTAAACTTTAAAAATTCTTCAATAAATAGAATACATTTGATTTATCCGATTTTTCTAAAAATACATAATTATTACCTAATTCCTTGTTCAATTTTAAAAAGAGATGCTCTTTTATTATTGTATGGTACGACGCACCGATTTCGAGAACCTAAAAAGATAAAAAAACAATTTTTATGAACTTTTTTTAATTTTACTTAAATGACTTTTTATTTAAATCTAAAATTTAAAGTAAACGAGTTTTATGGCCAGTGATAGTCAAATTGCATTATGAAAACTTACAAAATTTTGTATAATTTTCTCAAGTGGTGTGGCAGTTACTAATAAATGTAATTTTTTTAATTTGTAAAAATTTTGGAATCACTCTGTATAATCAGCAAGATAAACAATCTAGTTTTAACATGACGGATCTACTTCTGAATGTGTAGTTTTATAATGGATGATCTACTTACCAGTGTGTTTAATCTCTTTGGGTTCTTCTACAGCGTCAGCATTACCCACATCAATATCACCAGCTCCTCTGCTATGATCATTAACTGAGCCCCAAGTCGTTTTAAAATTATTCAGTATCGTCAGATTTTCTACTTTCACTTTGTTATTGGTGTCAAAGTTGTGTTTAGACCAGACCTCCCCGATCTTCTTCTCATTGATCGGATTACGTTCTTTAGTTGGTGCTTCTGCTGTTGGTCCAGAGTCCATGAAGGAAGAATTTGGTAGAAAAAAGGCAGAATTGGCGTGCGACTTCAGAAAACTGCTTTGGATTGAGTTCATTGTTGGCAAGGTCTACATTTGAGAGTAGTATTTTGACTGCTAGAATTCATAAAATAATTGAATGTTTATATGGTGAAGATATCATTAATCTTGTATTTATCTAATAAGTAAGTAGTTACGAAGAATGACAACAAATTAAAAAATTAAGTTTTCTGGAAGCCTTTTTCTATGGCTTTGCCACCAGTGAAAAGACAATATACTATTGGAAATGACATGAGTTGCTACTGAGCTAGTACTGTATAAGGTACTTTTATCAATATCAGCATATTGATAAAACCAGCATACATTATCAGTATTCCTCAATTTATATTGGCATTGCTATAATACCCACATTGGTCAATCACTATTGAAAACAAAATAATTATTATCAAAATCCCTCTAAAAATTAAAGAAAATAACAACTTTAAACTATGTAAAAAACCACATAAAAATCATCATAAAATGGCTTGCTGCTTGCAATATGAAATCCTTTCTTGACATAATCAGCTATTTTATTGGGCTGCTACATAAAACATCTCGTAACAGTAGAACTTACATGAAATCGGATTTATTTGATTTTTATAATAAAAATAACCAATTTTCGATTAATTAAGAAAAAAAATAAAAAATTTTTTGAACTCTTGTTTAGTTTAAATCAGGTCAGTTCATGTTAGTTTCATTCAGTTCAGGTTAGCCCAGATTAGTTGAGGTTAGCTTAGGTCAGTTCAGGTTAGTTTAGGTTAAATCAGGTTAATTTGCATACTGGAGGAACGACGACATACGCGAGAAGCGGAAAGAGTGCACCAAGCATAGAAAACGACTGACAAGATGCGGGCGCAAGGCACAAGAGGTAGAAGCAGCAGCCCTAAAAGATGACTATAGAAGGGCCAAGAAAGAACTTCAGCTCCTAATAAAAAAAAGTAAGGCGAGGTGCTGGCGAAGCCTCTGTGATGAACTAGAAGAGGACATATATATATATATGTGGTGAAGATATCATTAATCTTGTATTTATCTAATAAGTAAGTAGTTACGAAGAATGACAACAAATTAAAAAATTAAGTTTTCTGGAAGCCTTTTTCTATGGCTTTGCCACCAGTGAAAAGACAATATACTATTGGAAATGACATGAGTTGCTACTGAGCCAGTACTGTATAAGGTACTTTTATCAATATCAGTATATTGATAAAACCAGCATACATTATCAGTATTCCTCAATTTATATTGGCATTGCTATAATACCCACATTGGTCAATCACTATTGAAAACAAAATAATTATTATCAAAATCCATCTAAAAATTAAAGAAAATAACAACTTTAAACTATGTAAAAAACCACATAACAATCATCATAAAATGGCTTGCTGCTTGCAATATGAAATCCTTTCTTGACATAATCAGCTATTTTATTGGGCTGCTACATAAAACATCTCGTAACAGTAGAACTTACATGAAATCGGATTTATTTGATTTTTATAATAAAAATAACCAATTTTCGATTAATTAAGAAAAAAAATCAAAATTTTTTTGAACTCTTGTTTAGTTTAAATCAGGTCAGTTCATGTTAGTTTCATTCAGTTCAGGTTAGCCCAGATTAGTTGATGTTAGCTTAGGTCAGTTCAGGTTAGTTTAGGTTAAATCAGGTTAATTTGCATACTGGAGGAACGACGACATACGCGAGAAGCGGAAAGAGTGCACCAAGCATAGAAAACGACTGACAAGATGCGGGCGCAAGGCACAAGAGGTAGAAGCAGAAGCCCTAAAAGATGACTATAGAAGGGCCAAGAAAGAACTTCAGCTCCTAATAAAAAAAAGTAAGGCGAGGTGCTGGCGAAGCCTCTGTGATGAACTAGAAGAGAACATATGGGGAAAATAATAATTATAGAATAATTACCAACCGACTGAAAATGCATTCCCCAACCAAACAGAGACTGGACGCGTCTCGCTCTCACCGGCTATTGTACCACTCGTGTCAGAAGAAGACCACTTAAAACCGAGAAAGGCGCCCGGTCCGGAAAGGATTCCACCAGAGATAGGATCATGTGCTAGGACCAATCCCACAGCGCTCCTGAAAATCTTCAACCAGTGCCTGACAGAAGGAGACTTTCCACGAATATGGCAAATGGCCAAGCTGGTTCTAATTGAAAAACTCAAAAAGAATCCGCATCATGAGCGGGCATACAGGCCAATCTGCCTACTAGACAGTGTGGGCAAACTTTTTTGAGATAATTATAAACGACAGAATTGTTAGGGAAAGCTGAACAAAAAGCACGGTTTCATGATGCTCAGCTCACGAAATCAGGGAAAAGGCAGTTAAGAACAGGGAAGTTTGCGTCATATGCATTTCAAAACGGCCGACTGGGACATAATAATACAACTACTTGAGAGAAGCGGTATGAGCGAGTATCTGGTTAATATGATTAAATCGTAGCAATCATGGCAGCTGAGGGTCAGACATTCCCCATAGGAAGCGGCGTACCGCAAGGCGCCATACTCGGCCCTACTCTATGGAACCTGTTCTACAACCAAGAACTCCGGTTGGACAGAGAAAGAGAGGTGTCACTTTTATTGCCTACGCTGATGACCTGGCCGTTATAGTGAAAGCAAAGACGGTGGTCAAAGCACTTTTAGTTGCGTGATAGGCAACACTCGCGTCGAAACCCAGAGCGCTGTAAAATATCTAGAGGTATATGTAAACAAGGATGTAACAATGACTGAGCATGGCAGAAGGGTCTCGGCTAGAGAACACCAAATGGCAAATCAGCTGAAAAGACTTATGCCAGGCACCGGAGGCGCACGAATAAGAAAGAGAAGGCTGCTTGCAAGCTCTCAGCTCTGTCTTGTCAGCAGTCCTATACGCAGCATCAATTTGGGAAAGGGCGCTAAAGTTTAAGAATTACTTAAACATGTTAAACTGCGTTAATAGGAGACTAGCTCTGGGCATTACAGTGCCGTACCAGACAGCACCGCTATTGCGCTATACCAGGCTATTGCGGGGCTCCCTCCAAATAATCTCGCAGTGAAAGAAAGGATCAAAGTCCATAAACAGGGCTCAGACAGCAGAGCAGAAGCGAAATTCTTTACAAGACGTGGAATCTTCAGCGAATATTTGGCGCGAATAGGGAAAGAGCCGACGGAGGAGTGTTGGTTCTGTCTCGGAACCGACACTATCGAGCATTCGTTGTTTTGCTGCCCTAGGTATGAACTAGAAAAGCTAAAGGTTAACAAAGCCTGCGAAACCCAGAAAAACGCAGAAAACATTGCTGACATCATACTTAAATCAGAAAAAAACTGGAATGCTGTATCAGAATATATGAAAAGTATCATAAAGTTGAAGGACGCGGAGGAGAAGAGAAGAAGAGTGACTGACATCTAAGGACTCTCTTCTGCCATCCCCTCTGAAATAATGCTTACTGGCAGTTCCAGGGAAGAGAGGAAGAAGGGGTTTTTAGTGGGTAATGCAATATTGGTGCCAAGTCCCACACTCCCAGGTTACATAACAACAGACGACAACCTGGGGTGCGTAAAATGCATTTTCCCCTGACCTCAAAAAAACAAGGTTAAATCCATTTAGGTTAGTTTGGATCATTTTAGGTTAGCTCAGGGTTTTTTATGTCACATTATAGATGCCACTCGCTTTAACTTTTGTGTTTTTTATTTTAGGAAAAAAAGAAAAGCTTAAAAAGTTTTATACAAAAGTTGTAGCATTTTTAGCAGAAAGTATGACAGACCAAACAATTTTTTTTTTGAGACACACCATATATTTATCCACAATTGGATAGAGCAGATCGAGGCGATTTCAAAAATATATGGTTTGACAGTTTTATCTTTAATAGGTCCCAAAGCAAAATATATACAGGGTGATTCAAAATTCAGTACAAAGATTTTAAGGGCATATTTTTGGGGTCAAAAATAGTTTAATAAGTTTTTTTTTCCTATAAACATGGGTCCTAAAATGAACCCCCTCTCCCCTACGGGCGCTGAAAGTTGGGAAAGGATAAAAAGTTTTTTTTTTAATTGTGGCCATATATAAATGAAAAATCACGAAAATTCTTGAAAATTTGTACATCCCCGTTTCTCAACGAGCTTTTTTCATTCCATTTCTCAGAAATGGCGAAATTTTAATTATTCGCAGTTTTTAAGGACTTAATGTCATTATTATGACAAATATTTTATGTTTACCGAGAGTTTTGTTAAATTCATCATCACTATCCAGTAGCCCAAACAAATATTTTTAGTTTTGATTTCTTAAAGTTTTTTGATTAAGCTAACCGTTTTCGAGCAAAACTCCTTTGACTCAACGGCTGCAGTATCATCATCATAATAAGGAAAAACATAGGAGGCTGGGACTTCGTAATTTAACAACTACGTATTACCGCAATCACAGACGTTTATAAACTTTAAAAATTTATTTTAAACCTTTTTCACATGTCATGCCTGTTAGGAACGGAGAAAATAGCAAAAATGGTACTTGCACAAACAAAACACAAAAAGATGTTTTGGGACCACTTCCATAATAAGTGCTGGAAATGTCCCCCACCTGCAATGCCACATGCCTCCATTCTTCTCCTCATGTTACCACGTACTCTTTCAAATATTCCGGGACTATTTCTGATAATTTGAAAGGCATCAATAATACATTGGCGAAGCACCTCGATGGTGGCAATTGGTCCTGCATCATACACCAATGGCTTGAATGAAAGAAATCGAGTGGTGTACAGTCTGGGGAACGTGGATGCCAAAGTATAGGACCTGCCCTACCGATTCATCGATCTGGAATCGTGCATGAAAAACATGTTCCTGCCGATGTTCAATGGAACATTCTCCAACAATGCAGGCAATTCATTAATAAGAAAGTCTAAATAAGTGTTGCCATTTAATGTTCCCAGTAAAAAAAATGGACCAATTAGTTCATCACCCACTATTCCTCCCCATACATTTAGGCTAAATTGTTCTGTAACGACAGTGTAATTTGATGTGGATTTTCATAGGCCCAGACATGTATGTTATGAAACTTTACAACACCGTCACGTGAAAACTTAGCCTCGTCCGTGAAAAGAATGCAAGACAAGAAATTTTCGTCTCTAGCCAAGTTATGAAGTAGCCACCTTGAAAACTCCAAACGTCGCGGGAAGTCCCCAGGAAGTAATCCTTGAACTCTTTCAATATGGTAGGGGTACAAGCTGTTCTCATGCAAAATCCGCCAGACCATTGCTTGAGATACGCCGTAATCTTCTTTTATTTGTCGAGTGCTCAGACTCGGATTGTCGTCTACTGCATTTAAAACTTTAATTTCAATGTCTGGATTTCGGGTTTCTCGCGGCCTATTCCAAGGAGTTTTGAAGTTACCAAATTCGCAAAGGTGATGATGAGAGTTTGAAAATGTTCTAACGTTGGGGAGCCGGCGATTAGGGAATCGTATTGCGTATAGTCGCTGAGCCTCGAGCGCATTACCGTCAGCCAAGCCATAGACGAAATAAATGTCGGCCAGTTGTTCAAATGGATAAGGTTTGTTTTCCATTTTAGACAGATAAATCCAACAAACAAGATCTAACTAGACCAAACAAACTAAAAAACCGTTAACATTTCTAGCTTTCGATTCTACAAAATTGACATTAACAATTTGACAGCATAAATAAAAAAACAACAGTTGCCATAACTACGAAGTCCCAGCCTCCTATGTTTTTCCTTATTATGATGTTGATACTGCAGCCGTTCAGTCAAAGGAGTTTTTCTCGAAAACGGTTAGCTTAATCAAAAATCTTCAAGAAATCAAAACTACAGATATTGGTTTGTCCTACTGGATAGTGGAATTTAACAAAACTCCCGGGAAACATAAAATATTTGTTATCATAATGACAGTAAGTCCTAAAAAACTGCGAATAATTAAAATTTCGCCATTTCTGAGAAACGGAATGAAAAAAGCTCATTGAGAGAGGGGGATGTACATTTTTCAAGAATTTTCATGAATAAATATAGCCACAATTAAAAAAAAAAATTTTTCTTTCTCAACTTTATGTTTATAGAAAAAAACGTCTTATTTTTACTTCACAAATATGCCCTTAAAATCTTTGTACTGAATTTTGAATCACCCTGTATAAATATTTTTTTTTTGTGTTCTGAGATTCCCCATTTACTTCTACTGTAGTTTATAGTGTAATAAGTTAGTACTGAAATAAACACCCCTAAATTTTTAAAAATCATTTACTTGAAAAATTGATTTTGATGGTGTTGAAAATGACCATTTATTTTAACACATAATCTATACCCCTCTATTAATTTTTTTATTGCTTTAGTAAGCCAATCTAGATGATCAGTGTTAAGTAGTTCTATTTATTTTGTTACTTATTGCCTCTTTTATTATGTTGGGATTATCACTTATATCACTATCACTTATTTGAAAAGTTAACTAAGTTCTTTTAAGTGTTCTAACTAACAAAATGTTTGACCTTTTTTGGCATAAGTGTTAAATATACATTTACCAAACCAAATACTACTGAAATTGTGTTGACTTATTCTATCCAACCCATATCCAATTTAAAAAATTGTGTTTGGGACATCCTGTATTGTTTTACACCAGCAAACCTCCTAGTGCCAATGAGAAACACATAAGCGGCAAAGTATAATACTGGTGTTTTTTTTAACCAATTAGTATGCCATATTTTTTTTCTTTTCAACCACTCTGTTAAATGTCTACTTGACAATAAAAAATTCAGAGTTTCTAAACTCAAGTGTCCATATTCTTGAGAAGACTCTGGATTGTATAAATTTCTGTTCAGCAGTTTTAATTCTGGAAGTTAAGTGAAAAAAAGTGAATTATGTTAATTATTACTGAACATGAAACCATTGATCATCACTACTGAGCAAGGTAAAGGACCTTTGCATAAATCCACTCATCAATGACATAATAGGATATTTGTATGAACAAGCACTTAATTATTCTAGGTTCCTATTCCTTACAATAGGATAGTAATGTAACATATTATGTTACAATCATACAAAAATTAAAGATTTAAAATCAAAGTATTTAGGTAACAGATGTTATGGTTCCTCAGCTTTTTATAAACAAATGAGTTGGTCACTTGGTCAGGCTGACTATTTTAGGTGCAGAAATAATTTTCAATGTCACCAAATTGCACAAGAAAAATAAAATAACTACATACCCACCTATTAAGTCAACTGGGAATAAATTTGTATACAAACACTCAAATTCTTATGTTTACTGTTACATAATCCACTGTTTATAGGCCACAAATTTAGACAGTATTTAGCTTGTTTTTTTATGCATGTCGCCTATTTACAAATTATTTTCAACATTGCTAAAACATGCTCAAGGTCGTTCAAGTTAAGAAGTCGAAATTGCCAGATTACTTAAAGAAAACTTCTATGTTGAGGTACGGCGTTAGTTACCTAACTTCGAGAAGCTTAATAGAAACATAAGGCGTTAATATTCTTCTTAAAACTGGTCTGAAATTAAAAGAAAACGGCAAATTAAATCTACATACCTCCAGGTTCTCGCACTTCACCAAATAAACGCAATCATCTGACGTCACTCGGCGAAAATAACCCAGTTTTTCTGCGAACGGACCGAAAATAAAATGAAAATTGAATGTAAAAGGGACACGATTAGGGCATAAAAGCCATTTTTCTGTCATAAACCTAAAATTAAAGGGGATTTTTGAACAAAAAGCCGCACCAAAAGTACAATATCAAAGATGTCCGAAATGTTTGGTTTTTCGTCAGTAATCATCAGTCAGCTGTTCCCCCACTTTGGTAGCGACGTACTGTCAACAGTGTCATTAATCGGCAATTTCTATTGGTCGGGCCAACTTTTCACTTTTTATTAATTCAATGCATTTCGCAGAGACCTATTTCGATTTGCCCTCGTGACACATATTCAAAGTTATTGCCGAAAATAGTTCACCAATAGATGGCACTGTATAAGGCCTTAATAATTTATTCGCCATTTTTTTAATAAACTTTGGTTTTTAAGGGCGAAAGAAACTATGAAGTGTAGGACATACCTTTGTACTACCAATATGTGAACATTCTGGCCCAACGTTAAACGCAACTGAGAATTTTTCACATGTTTTAGTCTAATACTCTTTTCAAAATTTAGAAAACTTTTAAATATCCCGCCAGTTTTCTATTTCATGTAAAGTAGGGGGTGTTCGTAAAAACGTCATCGCACCTAAAAACGTTCGAACATGTTCGGTTGATGGATGCACTTTGACTAGCAAAGAGAGGAGACGCCGCGTCTCGCGCAGTTCTCGGCTTTAGAGGATATATATACAAAGTTAAAAGTTTTAAAGTTATTTGGGATAATTTATTGTTGGTGAAAATCGTTGAGCACTAAATCCCATTCTATAAGAGTGATCAAAAACACAGGATAAATTTATTTAAGGTCAATTATTCATATTTATTTTACTGACTGCACTAGTTTGCTTCTATCCTTTAAATTTTTCTTGAGTTTATCAAAGGATAGACACACTCGTGAATAACGAGTATCATCTATCATGCGAATAAATATGTGGCTTTTTTGATATATTTTCCTCCAATTATAGTGTCCGTCTCTGCGAAACGTGAATTCAAACTAATTTCTATAGCTGATTCTTTTACATCCATAAGCTACATATTTTACTATTCTGAGCAACATGGGTACTTATTACTTATAATAAAGTCTCAAAAAACAGCAATTTATTGCAAAAAAACGCTCCTCCAACGTGTTTTGCTCGTTTTTTGGCACCACAGAAATGGCGTATAGTAACAGACGGTCAACAAAGCCGACTACGGTACGTGACGTTCCCTTTCATTCCGTGTCAAAGATATAAACATATGTAACATTTGACAGCAAAACAAATAATTAATAGTTGTTAATTTTTCAGCTTATTTAGTTTCTTTATTTCTCACTTTAATTTCTACCATATTCCCCTTTCTATAAAAATAAAAATTGTAAAAAGTGATAAGTAAATTATAGGTTAAAAAAAACATGCAAAAAGCAAAGAAAACTAAGGTGAAATCCAACTCGAATCTTTCTAAAACACCCAGAAAACGAAAACACAGTACCAGCTCCGATACCTCAACATCGGATTCGGAAAGCGAATCAACTTCTGCTAGCACTTCAACTTCCACTTCAGGGAATGAATTCTCGAAAAGGAAAAGAACCAAGCGCTCTAAGCTAAAAAAGAAGGAGTCCTCAACCTCCACCTCTAGCAGTACATCATCAAGCTCCGAGTCCAGTTCCAGGTAAGCTCTTCCTGTTTCACGTAGCAGCTACAAAGAATGCATATAGCTATACAGTGTCCAGGGGTTTGTGCAAAATGTGACATAACACTGGAAATTGTAACTGTGAAAGTTCTAGTTCGGAGTCAACCAGCCTGAGCAGCAGCTCCACATCTTCATCCAGTGACAATAAAAAAAGGAAAAAGAAGAACAAGGAGATTCTGAAAAGAAAATTAAAGGAAAAGCGAAAGGAGAAGCTGAATAATAAGAGGAAAGAAGAACTGAAGCAGAAGAAACTTTTGAAAAGGGAGAAGAAAGTTTTGAATCCAGTGGTAAGAAATAATGTTGAATAAATATGCTATTTTTAGTGTGGTTAATGTTTTTATACCTACTTTGAGGTTCAGTTTTGGGCATAAGAGTTTTATATATTATCAGAGGTAATTATACAAGTGCATCAAAATTACTGATAAATTTTGCATAAAAGCTTGTGGTCTAGAAACTGCATGAGTTTATTTTCATATTGGGAAGAAAAAGCTTTTTTAACATAATATGAAAATAACTGAATGCATTTTTTTTCAAGATCACAAGCTTGAATGCAAAATTATCAGGTTATTTGGATGCACAAGTGTAATTTAGGAGAACATTACCCAAGTAAAGTGATTAAGACTTTATTTTGTAACAATTTCTAGTATCTGAATTAATTATAAATAGTAAAGGCAACTCAAAATTAAAATATCAAAAGTAATCAAAGGTAATTAGGCAATCCAAACCCAATATGGGGGTTGTTGGCACACAAGTCACATATCATCATCAAATCGTTCCTTTCAAATTGCTGACTTTAGTTGTCACCTTCGAATTCTGTATTTACCATATCTGTTTTGACGACAAGTAAAAGACAATTGCCCTCCATGTTATACAGGGTAAATTTCATGGCAATGTAAAATGTAGAAAATAATCGAATATGGTATATGTAACTAGTTTTACACCAGGTGAGCAGTACATACTTCACAATGCCAATAGTGACACAAACAAATTACTGATTTGCTTTTGCTTGCAAGGCCAAGGATGTGTATTGTAGTATTGTGTGCCAACAGCCACCATATTGCTTTCAGTTTGACAGGTCATTGGATTCCCTATTTATAAAATATCAAAATAACAACTCAAAAATGACATCTAATGTAACAATCAAACCACATGTAGAACATAGACTGTGATGTAGCTACAATGCACTTTTTGGTGTGATCTTTTCCCAGTAATTGTGGTTTAACCTTGTTATCAGTGTAATTTTTGCTTCATTGGTTGTTTTCCATATAATTTTGTGATAATATATGGAGAAATTTACATAGGAGGGTAATATTTGCTGTAATTGTGGTTTAACCTTGTTATCAGTTATCAGTATCACATAAAACATTGTGATTGCTGTAAGCAGAGCAGTCATACACCAAGTGGAAATCCTCTACTGATCAATATCCATCAACAATACAAAATATTAACAATTTGAGAGAATAATAATTGAAAAAGAGGACTACTTATTCTCCAGCATACTAACGAAATCTTGAACAATTAGCTGAACAGCAACAGTTGCTACAGTTTGAGCAATACCATTTGAAACTTCAGTCAATGTGGCTCCATGTTTTGGTGAGTGATCAAGGTGGTTGATCAATTGCCCATAAATTCTATGTGTGATGTTGGCCAGCAATAGCAGCATTACCGTAGGGCCATCCTTGGTCATATATGAAATGGTTAGTGATAAAGCTACATGGGCCGAGACAACTAAAATTGAAATAGAATTAGTAATTTTTGCTTCATTGGTTGTTTTTGATGTATTTTGTGATGATTGCATTGTTTATGGAGAAATTTACATAAAAAGATAATACTTGAGATAATTGAAAATTCTTTTTAACTTCTATGTTTAGGAAGTTATATATTTTTTCTGAAAAAATACTCTTTTTATGAACTTTGGCCTACCAATTTTTGAAAAATGGATATGATTACATGATGCCAACATTTTTGCAAAAACACCTTGTGTACAGTGTGTCCTCAGATAGATGAAATGACTCTTGTAAAAAGTAAAAAAATCCTAATTTAAAATTTAATTTTTTGGGGTTTTTGGTCAAAGACTAATTTCTGTCTTAATTTAAGTTTTGAAAAACCAAAAAGGCTTAGGAAATTGTTAGATAACTACTTTTTCAATAGGGTAAAGTGCTTAAAAACATCAGTTAAGCTTCTATACTAAAGTTCAAAATCAGGAGCCAACTATCATTTCAACTTTTTAGGTAATAGGAAAAATTTAGAGAATATTATGTCATGATGTTGCCCAAAGAACCGAAGTTGCCCAAGGATTTTCAAGTTTGAAATTTGGTCCTTAATTTTGATTTTACGCACACACTGAGCGTTTTAAGATTTGATGCTAATTTTATGAATAGATTGGCAAAGTTTTATAAATGATCTAGACATTTGTCAAATTTGTAACCTCATTAATTTCACCACTCACAACACTCAAACTCTTTCAATGTTACTGTCCATTAATTATGCAGGGGTAAATCATCTGGTTTCTGTGGCACATCGGAGTTTATAATAAGTTGAGATTCACTGAACTCAGCTATCAACTTTAAATTTTTTGCTTGCCTCCATTCCATATCTTTATAACTATAGTTTGTACATTATAACTTTACTTGTGCAGGCGGCCATGATATTTTTGTATTAGATTGGCACTTCTGAATTTTTAACTCTTATTTGCCACCCTGCTTCTTTAAGCCAAGTCCATAACCATGTCCATAGTGAGGTGGTTATCACACTCAATCAAAATCTTCCAATAAAATTGATTTTGATTAGGTAGTTTTATTTCTGAAACCTTGACCATTTCGCCATTACCATTTTTTCATTTCATTTAGTTGCTTTAGATCAACAAAATGAGAAATACATCAATACACGTCGCAACGTCGGGAGTTTTATGTTAGAACAGCTACAGTTAGCCATAGGGCAAGTTTCATGTAATTTTGATCCTATTGCAAGAATGAATCAGAAAATATCTTGGGGTTAAATAATCTGTCTAGACTAACCCAAAAAAATTGAATTGTACGAAATATTTAGTTAATTTTTAATTTAAATTATGTTTTTGTTTTTTACTTTGACTTTTTGCATACGTGTATATCGCTATATACATTAAAATTGGAAACAAAAACGGTAAAAAAATATATGTCCTTCTACTGTAAATATTTAAAAAATGCATTACTTTTCCTTGCAGCGCCTAGCGAAAGAAGGAGAAACGCAAAACAAAGAGAAAAAAACAAAAAAATTAAAGAATGAAGAAGACGGTACAAACGACATTCCATTAGAGTTAATGGAACGGAGTAAAGCAATGGCGCCAATGCGGAAAGAAGAATGGGAAAAGAAGCAGAGTGTAGTTAGAAGGGTATATGATGAAGGAACTGGCCGGCACAGGTACGTATAATGTGGTTGCAAGTCAGAAACATCATTACCTAAAAAATACCATCGCACTTTAGACTTATTAAGGGGGATGGGGAGGTAATTGAAGAAATAGTAAGCAAAGAACGACATAAAGAAATAAACAAACAAGCGACTAAAGGAGACGGAGAATATTTCCGCAACAAGTTGGCGACGAACTTAAAATAGCAGGATATATTTTGTGAGTGTTCGTGACTTGAAAGTAAGATTGTAAGCACGTTTATTTTAATTTAATTATTACATTGTTTACTGATAGTTAATGCGATTGTTGTAAAAAATAGAATAACGTCTAATATGTAGCTACATCTAAGTCATTTGGCCACCTTCGAACGGTTTGTTCCGGTTTGGTAATTTGTCATAAATGATTATCCCTATAACATAACAAGACCTATTATCGGATAAAGTTTCATCCGAAAGTACCTGTAATGAATTCTGTGTCAGTAGGAAAAACTTTCACAAAGGGTTGTTTAGTTACATGCCAAGGGCATTCTCTATGATGTGATAAAGCATCTATCAACAAAAGGTGCTTTATTTATAGAAAAAAATTGTCTATTTGTCGAAATCGAGCAGTAGTTTTCTGCTTCCTTGCTCGTAGTGTTCAAAACGCTGAGAATTTCAAGCTGCTCCAAGAGTCCTTGATAGAAATGTCTTGTTGCTAACGCGACACACGTCACAAATACATGAATAACTGATCTGCGTTATGTAAAAATAGGATGGCATTTTTGTCCTTCGCCATTATATCAACAAATTCTTAAAATCTAGCAATATTTCAAATCATCTCCATGGGGAAAGATAAATAAGTTTTTTTTAATATCTCGGAATATATTTATTTTGTTTTTCATTGAATCTCGAATCGAATGAGGAATAAAGTAAATTCTGGAAGTTAAGCCCAAGGACCAAGGAAGCCGTTAATGCCACTTATTAAGTGGCCTAAATGGCATTATAAGATTTACTTGATTAGTATATTTCAATTTTTGACCAATAGAGAACATTCTTCAGGTTGTTTTAAATAATTACCGGTTAGCGGACTCGACTTCCAAAAAGAAGAAATGCCGGGGCAAAAAAAAGACGTCAGGTACCCATATACAAATAGGAATATTAAGAAAGCAAGCTAGCACTTAGCTATTAAGCAAGCAAATATCTCTAGTAAAATACTAATATATTTTTTAGGTTTCCTTAATAAAATACTTTAATGGAGAAGGTTACTCTACTATAATAACTAAGTCGGGCTAAAAGCGTGTAGGTTCCCACATAACACTGAATATTTTTGTAATATTCCTCAACAATCTTTTATAGGCAATATTCTTTTATAAAATTCTGAGAATATACTTAGATTATTCGGAATATTCTTTAGGATTCCAGGAACATTTACTTGGAATATTTCTATAATATTTAAAGGTGAATAATTTAGGAATATTGAAAGTAGAATATTTTCGATTGTTTAAATACTCCATATGGAATTGCCCCGAAATTAATAGGATTTCCGTTTGATACACGAAACTGCGTGTTTCAAGTTTTATAATAATATTCAAGTCTGATGCATTTAAAAGAAATTAAAATGTCCTCTTTTATCTCACACCAAAGAAAATCCCGTACGTTCAATAGTTTGTAGTTTAGTAGGTTCAATTCTACAACCCATCTACATTGTAGTTACATTTAAGAACGAAATAATAGAGAGCACAGTGTGGATTGATTAAGGAAATGTTAAGAATAGAGTGCTGAAGAAACGTAGTCTGAAATAGGAAAAAAAAGAAAAACATGAAATCAATGAAATTGTAATTTTTGAAAATGAAAAGCAAGCCGACTGAAACTCAAATTATTGTCAATGATGAAGAAGTATACATTGAAATCAAATAGTGACTAAACCAGTAATCTGAAGAATAACCTAAAAAAGTTCAAGAAGTCGAAGTAGTACCTTGATAAAGTCATCATCATCATCATCATCAACTAGCCTCTCTGTGTCCACCGCTGAACATAGACCTCCGCTTTCTCTGCCCATTCTCTCCTATTTTGGGCCGTCTGGATCCAGTTGGTTGTGATTCTCTTTAAGTCATCCGTCCAACGCGTTGGAGGTCTTCCCCTATTACGTTTGTCGGCTCGAGGTCTCCATTCTAGTAGCCTCTTTGACCACCTGCCGTCTGTTAGTCGCGCCAAATGTCCAGCCCAGTTCCACTTGAGCCTGGCGATACGTGCAATAACGTCTGTGACGCCAGTTCTCTGTCGTATTTCTTCATTTCTGATATGGTCTCTCAACGACACGCCCAGCATTGACCTCTCCATTTTACGCTGTGTTCTTTTAAGTTTGTTGGCCGATACGGTGGTTAGGGTAAGTGTCTCGGCTCCGTACGTCATGACCGGCAGCACGCACTGATTAAAGACTTTTCTCTTTAGGCATATTGGTAGGTTGCCCTTCAGCACGTCCCTGAGTTTTCCAAAAGCCGCCCATGCCAAGTTTGTTCTCCTACTTAATTCGCAAGTTTGGTTGTCCCTAGAGATTCGGATTTCGTGGCCTAGGTATGTATATTTGTCTACCATTTCTATCACTTTGTCGTCCACTAAGATGTTTCCACTGGGAACCAGGTTTGTCATGAACTTTGTTTTTGAAATATTAATATGTAGACCGACCTCAGCACACACCTGCTGAAGTTCCTGTAGCATTGCTCTGGTGTTCCCCAGATTATCGGCCGTCAGTACTATGTCATCCGCAAAGCGCAGGTTCGTTAGCCTCTTGCCGTCTATGTGTATGCCTTTTTCCTCCCATTTGAGCCTCTTAAATGCGTATTCCAGGACTGCAGTGAATAATTTTGGGGACATCGTGTCTCCTTGTCGTACTCCTCTTCTGATTGGGATACGTTCGGTGTTTTCACGTAGCTTTACCACCATAGTCGCGTTCTTGTAGATGTTGTAGATTAACTTCGTATAACGATAGTCGACGCGACATTCCTGCAGCGTTTTTAAAATGGCGCTTGGCTCAACTGTATCGAAAGCTTTATGGAAGTCTACAAAGACCAGAGCTAGCGGTTTATTGTACTCTATGGACTTTTCAATCAGTGCCCTTACGGCTTGCAGATGATCGTTGGTTCCAAAACCGGTGCGGAATCCCGCTTGTTCCAGTGGCTGATAGAAGTCAAGTTTGTTCTCTAGTCTATTTGTTATTATTTTCGTAAAAAGTTTATAGAGGTGATTTAAGAGGCTTATTGGTCTGTAATTCTCTAGCTCGGTTATATCTCCCTTTTTGTGTAAAAGTATTGCTGTCGCGTTGTGCCATTTCTCTGGTATTGTGCTGTTAAATAGGCAGAGGTTGAATAGCGCCCTTATCTTCTTGAGTACGTAGGGACCTCCTATCTTAATTGCGTCGGCAACTACCGCATCCTCTCCAGGAGTTTTATTGTTTTTGGTCTTTTTCAAAGCAAACTTGATTTCTTCTAGGGAGATATCCGGTAGTTCCTCAGAGCCTTGATTTATAACACCTTTCCTGGCTGATATCATATCAGGTTCTAGATCCATATTTGTATTTTCCTCTCTGTGGCTCCTGTATAGTGATTGATAGAAGTCCTCCACAACTTTTAGTATTTCTTCTCTGTTTGCTGTTATATTTCCTTGTTTGTTCTTGAGTTTCGTTATCTCTCTTCTTCCACTTCCCAGATCTCTACGTAGTACTTTCATGCTCTTGTTCTTCTCTATAATCTGTTCAATTGCGTTTCTATTGTATGTTCTGATATCTTTTCTTATGGCCGTGGACACTTGTTTGTTCATTTCTTTGAGCTCTGCGCGAGTCGTTGATTTTTGACCTCTTCTATCTCTTCTCTCCTTCATCAGTTCTCTGGTGGCTATGCTGATTTTTTCGTCTTTTTTAGTCTTTGGGCAGTGTTCTTTCTGGCTCTCCTGTATGGCCGTAACTATTGCATTATTCAGTACGTCCATGTCGTCGTGATAATTAGAGTTTTTCAGTCTGTTCTCGATTGTCTGTTGGAATCTTTCTATATCCGGCGGGCTCGTCCAATTTTTGTAATCGCTCTTTTTGATCATTCTATGTCTTTCCTTGCCGATGTTAATTATTATCTTTGCTCGCACCATTCTGTGGTCGCTACCCGTTGTCAGCTTGTTCAGGACTGAAACGTCTTTGACTATTTGTTTTTTGTCGGTTATTATATAATCTATTTCGTTTTTGGTACGGCCATCTGGACTTTCCCAGGTCCATCTTCTGTTTGGTGTTTTCTTGAAGAAGCTATTCATTTGGTATAGATTATTTTGCAGCAAAAAACTCAGTAGGGTCTCTCCACGTTCATTTCTGCCCTCTAGACCAAACTTTCCTACCGCAATCTCCGCCTCATGGGTCCTTGGACCCACCTTAGCATTAAAGTCTCCGCACAGGATAGTAAAGTGCGTTCGTTCTTCTTCTAGGGCCATTGTAATATCATCATAGAATTTGTCTATTTCCTCATCGGTATGTCCTGTCGTTGGTGCGTATACTTGTACCACTTTGATGCTGTATCTTGCGTTTAGCTTAAGAACCATATATATCACTCTTGTTGATATTGCCTTTATGGCCACAATGTTATTGCAGTGACGTCTGTGTATCAGAAAGCCGGTTCCTCCTACAGAGGTGTCGTTCTCGCCTATATGGTAGAAGTCATGTCCGGATTTTAATTTGGAGTGTTGTTCGCCTCGTCTTCTTACCTCACACAAACCAACTATGTCCCAGTTTATCTCATCCAGTTCCATCTCCAACTCGACCAGTCCTTCGTCCGATAGCAATGTCCGTGCGTTGTATGTTGCCACGTTTAGTCTTCGGTGTTTTATAGGATTTGCCAATATATTGTCCCCCCCAGAATCCTTGGGACAGACCGATTTCTCATCGGTGCGAGATTTTGGAACTATTGTCCTACTCGCCTGGGGTAATTGAAGTTTTGTAACTGGCATTTTCATAGGGGGTTTTTAGCCATAACTCACCACGCTGGCCAGACGGGTTGGTAAGTTTGTTCAGCCGCTCCTAACATGGAGAAACAGACGCTGTCTGCAGCCGCCCACTCTGGGTCAGACGCTGCATATTTGCACTTGGCAAACAGTGTTGGTTCTTCCGCCTTCTTCACCGTTGGTATGTAAATAAACAATACTCTTCCGCTTCCAAAGCCGTTGGCCGGGTTTCACGTGTATCCTCGCCAGGAGCCCTCACATGGTACTATCAGCCGGGCCAGCTGAACCATGGTTTTTTAACGAGGTTGATACTCCTCCCCCTCCTCCTTTTCCATCCGGGCTTGGGACCGGCTTGATAAAGTAGTTGTTCAAAAAAAGTGGAGGGTGAAAACGTGTTACCAAGCAAGTGAAGCGCAGTGTATGGATGAAGCTACTCAAATAATTTTTTATAAAAATGTAAGCGGCTTGTAACAAGAGTTGTCGTGACAGAAGTAGAAAAATAGAAAAAGGTCCTCAAAACACCGTTTTAACTGCGAAAACTGATCTTTCGAAAGAAACAATTGCGCAACCTATTTATGTGGTTAACTTTCTGAGAAAATGGAATAGTGCGAAGAAGAAAAAAGTGCTCTCTCTCTCTCTCTCTCTCTCTCTCACGCACAGAAACGAACCATTTAGAAGAAAAGGAAGGATAGTAAAATGGGACTAATTTCACTCTTATTATGTATGGTACATTCATAGGGGATTGAAATCACCTCATTCCGATCAAACACAGCAAAAAAATATTTTTTTTTTTTCGAAATTGACCAGAGGGGGGAAAGGGGTATTTCTTCTTTTTTCTCAATTTTCAATTCTGACCGCCTGTAACTTTAGAATGACTGGACCGACTGGCTTAGATTCAAGGGTTTTTTGTTCTTTTTGATGTGCTTTTTTACCTCCCACCAAAGAAAAATCGATAGGTGCAATAGTTTGGGAGATTATTGGGGATGGGCCCTTTTGGTAGGACTTTTAGAAATGCGCTTTGGAGGCATTTAGAAAAACCCACTTATGGATCTACTTTCACTCTAACTGTTCTCCCAACGTTCATAGGGGTTTGCAATATACCCTCATTCCGACGAACAGCATAACAAATTGTTATCATAGTTTAGTTTTGTGGGGGAGGTGTTTTCTCTTTTTTCTCTATTTCAACTTTGACCGCCTGTAACTTTCGAACGTGTAGACCGAGTGGAGTGAATCCATGATCCAGGTTTTTTGTTGTTTTTGATGTCTTCTTTCACATCCCACCAAAGAAAGTCCCATAGATTCAATAGTTTGGAAGATAGACATAGTTAAATGTGCTTTGGAGGCTTTTAATTTTCTAATTCTGTCATCTACCCCGCTCTCTCTGAGGTTTTGCTCCTCAAACTTTATTGTTAGACTTGTGTCGTCATAATAAGACTCTGACTTATGTTATCCAAGGCTTTCGCGTCTTCTTAAATATAAATAGGTATAATTTAAAAAACCGATATAATACATAATTTCCAAATAATAGTCAAATAACCGTCACAGTTTGACTCTTTGAACCTGGTTGGTTAAGAGACATGCTTTTCTTGAAATCTAAATTGTTTTCCGGGCTTTGAAGCGGCATACATTATCAAAGGCGATGGGCGGTAATGGGCGAAGTAATCTCCCTTGCTTCCCGATGTTGACTGATTCGACTGTGGTGGGCTCCGTGGTATTTATTCCCCTGCCGCGTCGTCGCGTTGCAGTGGAGGGACTGGGGTGGGGGTAGTGGTGGCGCGGGGTTTCGGCGCACTTGCAGCGTGTCATAGAACTCGCTTCCAGTCTGCATTTACAAAAGTAATTTCCTCCTTCCTGTTGAAACTATAGTCGTGTTTAAAGATCTCAATGGCCTCTCTCGTTAGTATCGGAGAGAAACGCTGCGATTGATATAAGATATCCTCTTGTTGAAAAGGATGTCGTGACCTTCGGAGAGAGCGTGCTCTGCTATTGTTGACTGTTGTGTTAATCCCAGCCTGCAACTCCTTTGAACATTGTACTTCTTCAGTAGCCTGCCGATCCTATCCGTTACTGTGTGAAGACTACTCCATCTGCGCTTTTCGTCATCTTGTTCCTTCCTGGCGCTCTACATTCCTTGGACGAACAGCCGTATCGAACTCGTGGTTACTGTATCCATTCCAACCAAAGTCTCTTTCCAGATGCTTAATTTCCTGTTTCAATTCAGCTGACTCACAAATTTTCTTGGCTCTTACAGACAGAATCTTTACGACTCCCATTTTCTGTCTGGGATGATGATTTGATCCGTTATTGAGGTATTGGTCAGTGTGTTGGTTTTCTATAAACGGCGTGCACAAGCTTTCCATCTAGCCTCCTTGATACCAAAACATACAAGGATCTTTTAATTAATCGATAAGTGACTCTGGAAAACAGAGAAAATATCGAAAATAACAATAGTGTTGTTATTGCTAACCTGATACATAAACAACTACTATCCTTGTTTCCGGTAATAAAATATTCAATGATATATATTTACGAAAATAGGAAATCCAAGGATTAATAAGAAATAAGGGCTTAGATTAAAAGCCGGGGTTTTATGTCCACTTGAATTACACAATATATAATTACGGAAAGGATTGTAGATAGCAACAAATTGTACTAAATTAATAGAGGACGTTTATTAAGTAATCAATATTTTGGTTGCCAACTGATAAGTTTCGTTGTATTTTGTTATATCTAATATATCTTTGATGTTATGGCACAGCAAACATTTTAGAACGATAGTTGAAAGCCACGTGCATGGAAAACTTGCAAACCACACGGTCAAAGAACTTTCAGGCAATATTGATTATTTTTCAGGCGCTATATATTTCCCCCTAGTCTCGTTTTACTCTATGAACTATAATTTTCCTTCGTTACCGTTTTTCTGGGAAACTCATTCAGTTCGTCGCGACTTGGATTAATTTCAACAAAACCATTAATAGAGTCTTTTAGCAAAATTGTTTCGTTCTTCAATCGATATAACATATGGTATAAGTCATGATATTAACATGATTCAGATAGAAATTTGCTCAGAGTAGGTACCTATAATTTCTTTCTACGACGGAAAAATACTTTGCATCCTCGAGGATCAAATTGTTGCCTCAGAAATAATATTCTCAGATATAAATGTTTTACATAATAATTGAGTGAAACCTGCTTAAACCAGAATAGTTAAGAAAATAATTATCGGCCTAAGCAGGATTCCGCTTTATCCAGGTTAGTTCATATTTTTGTAGAGTGAATCATTTTTTTAATCCACATTCCTATTAAGGTCAGTTGTTTTTTTCCATTATTTTTTTATGTAAGATGATTCCATTGCCGGCCTTGATTCAATATGTTTTTCTCATTGGTTCGCTTTCCATATGTTGGAAAAATTTTTGCTGATGAGATATTCCTCAAACATTCTACATGGGAATGTAGAGCAGGTGGAAAACATCAAAACTCTAGGTATATCTTTAGATAAAGAACGCCGACGTTTCGACTAAATTTTAGTCTTTTTCAAGGCTCAGAGACATGTTCGATGATGCATAGGACGTGGTCGGTTTATCGAGTGGCCTCCCAGATCTCCTTACTTAAATCTCATGGATTTTTTCTTTTGTTTTGCCTACTAGTAGTAATTGTTTGTAATAAGATGGTACTGTCTTCTAAACGATTAGATTCCTGTTTGTAAGGCTTTTCTTATCGCTCTTGCTTTCGCTGTTCCCCTAGACTGACTCTTTATTGGTTTGGTTTGTTTTTCTAGACGTCTTTTTTATGTTCCTGTCTCTGGGTTTATTGTTTTTCTCGCTACTTTTCTTCTTCGTTTTTGTCTCTTAAACATCTCGTAATCCACGAGAAAAAGGATTTTCTCTAATTCGTCTTGGATTAATTCAACCAATGTCAAAATAAGGTCACTGAACAAAAACCAATGTATTTAATTTAGTAGATTACCAATGGGTATCAATTCGCATTTATTTACGCAGACTTTTTTTTGTTCTTGTCGTTCTTGCTTTCGCTGTTCTTCAACACTGACCCTTTCTTTTCTTTTGTTTTTCTAGACCTTTTTTTGCATATTCCTGTCTCTATTTTTATTGTTTTTGTTACTTCCTTTCCTTCCCTCTTTTGTCTCTTAAACATCTCGTGGATTTCCTTTCGGATTTTCTGTTATTCGCCTTCTAATTCAAGCAACGTCAAAATAAGACCACCGAACAAAAAATGAATATTTTTAAGTTAGTAAATTACTAAGAGGTTCCAATTCGCACATACATTTAGTTCTTACTTTCACTGTTCCTCTAGACTGACCTTTTCTTGTTTTTGTTTTATGTTTTTCTAGACGTTTCTTTTTACGATCCTGTCTTTGTCTTCATTGTTTTTTTCGTCTCTTTTCTTCCTCTTTTTTTGTCTCTTAAACATCTCGGGGATTTCCTTTCGGATTCTCTCTAATTCGCCTTCGCTTAATTCAACCAACGTCAAAATAGGGCCACCGAAATAAAAACCTATATAATTAATTTAGTAGTAGGTTATTATAGATATCAATTTGCATATATTTATACAGACTTTTCTTTTTCCTGTCGTTCTTGCTTTCTCTGTTCTTCTATAATGACCCTTTGTTATAGTTTTTTTTGTTTTTCTATTAGACGTTTCTTTTCATGTTCCTGTCTTTGTCTTTATTGTTTTTGTCGCTTCTTTTCTTCATCTTTCTTTTTGTCTCTTAACCATCTCGGGGATTTAAACGTCTTGGCTTAATTCAACCAACGTCAAAATAGGGACACCCAAACAAAAATCAAAATATTTAATTTAGTAGATTACTAATAGGTTTCAATTCGCATATATTTAATCAGACTTTTCTTTTTCTTGTCATTCTTACTTTCGCTGTTCCTTTAGACTGACCTTTTCTTGTTTTTGTTTTATGTTTTTCTAGACGTTTCTTTTCACGTTTCTGTCTTTGTCTTCATTGTTTTTTCGCCTCTTTTCTTTCTCTTTTTTTTGTGTCTTGAACATCTCGGGGATTTCCTTTCGGATTCTTTCTAATTCGCATTCGCTTATATCAACCAACGTCAAAATAGGGCCACCGAAGTAAAAACCAATAAAATTAATTTAGTAGTAGGTTATTATAGATATCAATTTGCATATATTTATACAGACTTTTCTTTTTCCTGTCGTTCTTGCTTTCGCTGTTCTTCTATACTGACCTTTTGTTGTTTTTCTATTAGACGTTTCTTTTCGTGTTCCTGTCTTTGTCTTAATTGTTTTGTCGCTTCTTTTCTTCATCTTTTTTTTGTATTCTTAAATCTGTAGATCTTAAACATCTCGGGGATTTTTTTTCGAATTTTCCCTAATTCGTCTTGGCTTAATTCAACCATCGTCAAAATAGGACCAACGAAGCAAAATTCAAAATATTTAATTTAGTAGATTACTAATAGGTTTGAATTCGCATATATTTAATCAGACTATTCTTTATCTTGTCATTCTTACTTTCGCTGCTCCTCTAGACTGGTCTTTTCTTGTTTTTGTTTTATGTTTTTTAGACTTTTCTTTTCATGTTCCTATCTTTGTCTTCATTGTTTTAGTCTCTTATTTTCTTCCTCTTTTTTTGTCTCTTAAACATTCGGGGATTTCCTTTCGGATTCTCTCTAATTCGCCTTCGCTTAATTCAACCAACGTCAAAATAGGGCCACCGAAGTAAAAACCAATGTAATTAATTTAGTAGGTTATTATACAGAATTTTCTTTTTCCTGTTCACTCTTGCTTTCGCTGATCTTCTATACTGACCCTTTGTTGTTTCTTTTTGTTTTTCTTTGGAGACGTTTCTTTTCATGTTCCTGTCTTTGCCTTTATTGTTTTTATCGATTCTTTTCTTCAGCTTTTTTTTTCGTCTCTTAAACATCTCGTGGATTTCCTTTCGAATTTTCTCTAATTCGGTGGTAAACGTCAAAATATAAATATATTTAATTTAATAGATTACTAATAGCAACCAATTCGCACATATTTATACAGATTTTGTTTTGTTTTTGTCGCTCTTTCTTTCGTTGTTCGTCTAGACTGGCACTTTCTTGTTTTTTTTTGTTTTGTTAACACTTTTCTTTCCATGTTCCTGTCTTTGTGCTTATTGTTTTTGTCCCCCCTTTTTATCTCTTAAAGATCTTGTGGATTTCCTTTCGGATTTTCTCTAGTTCGTCTTGGCTTAATTCAACCAACGTCAAAATAGGCGAACCGAAGCAAAAACCATTATATTTAATTTAGTAAATTACTAATAGGTACCAATTGACATATATTTATACAGATTATTTTCGTTTTTGTCGTTCTTGCTTTCGTTTGCGACTGCTGACGCTGAGACTTTCTTGTTTTTTTTTTGTTTTTTCTAGATGTTTTTTTTTCATGTCTTTATTGTTTTTGTCGCTTCTTTTCCTCCTTTTTTTGTCTCTTAACATCTCGGGGATTTCCTTTAGGATTTTCTCTAATTTTTATCGTATCATTATGAATTAAAAAAACAACATTTTTTCTTTGCAAATCAATTTATTACATTACAACTTTTCACGTTTTGGAAAAGCCCAAGTTTGGGTCAAAATTATTTCGCAAGAATAAAAACCTAATAAAAGGCCAATTTAGATCTATGAAAAAAATGTATACATATTGAAGAACAAAAACTTGAAAACAAGAATGATGACAAGAAATAAAAATAAAAAAAAAGTAAAGAACAATAGAACAGTAATAAATAAAAAAATAAATAAAAGCTACGATAAGCATCCAAAGTAATAAAAAATCTATTGGAAATCATAGAAAAAAAATATATTTCCAAAAAAAGCAGATGTTTAAAAACATAAATTCAAAATATATATTAAGTTAGACCAAAATCGTGTAAGAACTTGGAAGTAAAGAAAATTGCAACCACTATTCTTTCAAAAAAATTCGACATTTGACATTAAAATTTGACATTACTCATTGGAAAAGTTGCAGCAATGTTGGGTGGCAATGAAAAGTTCTATTTAGATCGTTAAAATAATTTAAAGAAGAAAAAGATCTTTACGAACTTGACATGGCGTTAACGAAACATGACAAAATGACACAATTTAAAAGAAACGTAAAAAATAAGGAAGAAAAACTTAAAAAAAGAAACCAGTAACAAGGAAGAGAGGGCAAGAATAGTTACAGTAGAAAAGTAAGATAAACAACCCCAACCTACCGAAAATTGTGTTTTGGTGTTTTGTTGGTTACCTAGAGGAGGAAGAAATACCTGACGAAAACGTTAAAAAATGTTACAATTCAAAACAAAATTATAGTTTTCGTTAGAAATTGTTCAAACAACCTGCTTTCCTGAAAATTTAGTTAAAGTGGTTTTAGTGGGTTTTGATTCCAGTAAACTCAATTGTAATAAAAGGAGCTAAAAAAAAGGAACTAAAAAAAACAAAAGTAATAAATGAATACAAAGGCGACAGAAAAATTGGATTTGTTACTTGCCAGATGAAAAATTAAAAAGCCTCAAACAACGAATTCAATTGAAGAATTTATCAAGACATTAGATTATGCTTCCGATGAAGTTGTTGAGCAAACATGAGAGACAGTTATTATTGAGGAAGATGTTCCAAAGAAAGCAATTAAAAAACGAATTTTAAAGAAGAAGCAGGACGTCAAACAAGAGCGACCAGAAGTTATCACAGTAGATAAGGCTCAAAAAAGCCACTCATTATAGTTATTGTTGAATGAAAAACCTGAGGAATATTATATTCAAGAACTACCCGAGGCTGTTCAAGAAATAATAGTTTTTTTGAAAACAAAGTGGCTGAGAAGCAGGTTGTGAAGAAGAGGGTATTTATTAAAAAGAAGGGTTGCAAACAGGAGAAAACCGAAATTGTGACAATAGAGGAAGAGGGTAAGAAACCTCAAACCACGGTCACTTTAGAGTATAACTTAAACATTCGAACTGCTTCCAGAAGAAGCCTGGGAGACCACATTTTAAGGTATTCCAAGGAAATAAACATAACAAAAAGAACGTTATCGTAATGTAAATAAAAAAAAAACATTTATGTTAATACTTTTGAAGGATTTGTCCTGTATTTTTTTTGTTTCTATGGTTTATCTACATGTTTTCTACGTATACAAATACAAGCGCGATATTGAAATAGGGTCACCGAACCAAAAAGCAATCTACTCACTTTAGTAGATTATTAAGACGGGCAAATTCTTTGCCCCGCAGCTTATCGTGCCTCGTATAAGTAAGTACAGGGTGTCTCAGAAAGGTTAGAAAATCTCGCAACTCTACAATTGTAAGTAGAAACTACATCTATAACCTGAACCTAAAATTGTAATTTGAATCTACATTTGTAACTTAACCTACAAGTGTAATTTGAACCTACAATTATAAGTTGAACTTATAGTTAACTACAACTTGACCCTAGAATTGTAACTTCAACCTACAATTGTATGTTCAAGTTACAAATGTAGGTTCAGCTTTTAGTTGTAGGTTGCAGTTACAGTTTTAATAAAATTGTAAAAAAAATACATTAAAATTGTCTTACAATTTTATTTCAATTGTAACTGCAAACCTACAACTGAAAGTTGAATCTACAATTGTAAGTTGAACCTACAGTTGACTACAACTTGACCCTGAAATTGTAACTTGACCCTAGAATTGTAACTTCAACCTGCAATTGTATGTTCAAGTTACAAATGTAGGTTCAACTTTTAGTTGTAGGTTACATTTACAATTGAAATTTAAAATTCCTTCCAAATGTATGTCTAGATTAATACAAAACTTAACTACAATCACTCAAAGTATTTAAAAATGAAAAGTTTTGGAAATATTTATAGGTTCAACTTACGTTTGTAAGTTCAAGTTACAAATGTAGGTCTAAATTACAATTTTAGGTTCAAGTTACAACTGTAGGTTCAACTTTCAGTTACAGGTTGCAGTTACAATTGTAATTTCAAGTTTCTGTTGTAAGTTAAATCCAGTCGACGTTTCGATAGTTTGCTATTAGCCATCATCACGAGCTAGAAGTCGCAATGGGTCGAAACCTTCCCCCTGGTATCAAAAGTTTAATTTTTTAAATTATCTATCGGAAATTATTATTGATTCAGAAATGACACTAAACTGGAAATACAAAACTATATAGAAATGCTAGTCGTTTATTATGCAAGATTTCTTGATTGTAGGTATACACCTCATAATGTAAGAAAAATTATGGTAGATTCTGGTTCATTCAGTAGATCTATTATTATTAATAGTATAGTAGGTGTTCCTCGGTATTGAATCGAAGCGTTGCCGTTGCTTTGACATTCAAACTCGCGTGTTGTGTTTGCGCTTGTGTGTTGTCCACGAGGGTCGACCTTTGCCGGCCGTAAAAATTAGTTTTCGTCCGATGTGATAAAAGTATAGTTCGTTTTTCATTCAAACTGTTTAGTTCGATCTTTTTTTTACGTATTGTCAAGTTATGCGCGAGTGTCAATAAGTTATAAAAAATAAAAATAAAAAAAAAGGTAAGTCTGTGCAGCATCAACTGTTTTTTTTTAAGAATTTTTGTTTTAGTTGTACTTTTTATTATTTTGGCTACCTCACCAATAACACACATAAGATTCTCAATAATTTTTTCCACAAAATTTTATCATTTATATCATTGTTTGTGAAAGAAATTGTTAACATTTTCTGGATGAATTATTATTGTTCTCTCAGCCTATAACATATTATTATTATTATTATCTAACCGCGACCACCCAAGCGTGCGACATGCAGCGTGAAAACAAAACAAAAAGATACGATCAGCGAACCTAAAAAATGAAAATGCGTTTCAGGTGATTTCCGGCCTGCTCGTTTGGTTGATATAGCATCATTAAAATGAGAAAACAATATTAAATCACCTTGAAAAATTATAAACCATTAACTAACATCGGTAGTTATTATTCAGTATGCAGCTTATAACGTCCATACACAGACGTAAATAAATAAGTACCAAATAACAAAAAAAATCCAACATATTTTTACCTTCATAACTATAAATAGGCGACTTTGGCCCAGTTTTCTAAAGGGATGGTGTTGTTTGCCCCGGAATTATTATAACCGTAATTGCTTCAGATGACCTTTGTCATGTAGAAAACAGTGGGGAGGCTTGTCAATTTTTGGCATTCCCAAGGAGACTGATAAGAGTCAGAACGGTTATAAAAAAGACTTAAAACGGTAAAAAATGCAAATTTGAAATTTTTTTAAGAATGCGGGGAAGCTAAAATTGATTTAAAATGACCCACATTCTCTAAAAAAGCAAATTTTGATGTTTTAGGAGAAACTCAAGTTTAGTACAAAAAGCAAAACTGATTCAAATATTCTCATTTATTGTCTTTGGTAAATTGCACTTGGTACTAAAAAAGTGAAATTTGGCTCAAAACGCCAATGTTACGATTAAGGCCATAATCAGTTGAAAATGACTACCAACGTATAAAAATACAAATTTGGAGTGTTTGGAGAGGTTCATTCTAAGCTTATTGCCAAAATAGATTAAAAATGACTCAAAGCATTTAAAGATGCAATCTTAAAGTTTTTGAAAAAATTGAAGGTACGATAAGAGCCAAATTGGTTTAAAAATACCTAAAGATTAGTACCAAAATCGGCTAAAAATTACTTAAAGCATCTAAAGATGCAAATTTGGAATTATTGGACAAACGCAGGTTAGGTTTAGAGGCAAAAATGTAAATTAGGAGTTTCTGGGGAAATTCAGGTTAAGATTATAGCCAAAATTGGTTAAAAATGACCGAAAGCGTTAAAAGGTATATATAGATTATGACCATGCAAACACCAAATTTTGAATTTTTGAAAATGTACAGCCTAAATTGATTAAAAATTATCCACATTCTCTAAGAACGCAAATTTTTAAGTTTTTGGAGAAACTCAATTTTAGGAAAAAAAAGACAAGACTGATTCACATCTCGTGATTTATTGTTTTTTGTACATTACACTTTTGAACTAAATTTGGCTCTAAACTCCTCAAAACTCAAATTTGGTATTTTTCAAGAAAGTTAGGTTACAATTACAGCTAAATCTTTAACCGATTATTTTTTACTTCAATTGACTCCAAACCTATAAAAATAGGTATTTTTAAATTAAAAATAGATTTGGAGTTAATTAATTTTAATATTATTGCCAAAACCGATTAAAAGTGACACAAAGCATTTAAAAAGGCAATCTAAAAGTCTCTGAAAAAATTCAAGAAATACCTGAAGCGTCTAAAAATAAAATTCTTCGAAAAATGCATGTTAAGGTTAGTATCAAATTTGGAATTATTGGAAAAAATGCAGGTGTATTATTGGCAAAATCAGTTCAAAATGACAAAGCATCTAAAAATGCAATTTCTGATTTTTTTGAGAAGTACAGGACAGAATTAGGGCCAGAATAGGTTAAAAATGGCACAACGCACCTAAAAATGTAAATTTGGAATCTTTGGAGAAATCCAGGTTAGAATTAGGTCTAAAATCAAGTAAAATGACCCACCTCGTCTAAAAATGCAAATTTTGCTGCTGTTTTTGGGAAATTCAATGTTAGAACCAAATCAGGCAAAACTGATTCATATGAATGGTAAATTTACATTGTTTGCCAAGAATAGAAGAAATTTTACTCCTAAAATCTTTGTAAAGAGTAAAAAAGGTGTCTTTCCAGAAGGTCATTCTAGAATAGGGCCAAAATCGGCCAAAAATTACTTAAAGCGTTAAAAATACGAATTTGGAGTTTCTGGGCAAATTCAGGTTAAGATTATTAGCAAAAATTGGTTAAAATGACTGAAAGTTGTTTAATAATGCAAACTAAAAATTCTTCACAGATCATCATCATTAAAAAACCAAAATTTGAAATTTTCGAAATTTTTTTCTGTTTTTGGAAAAACTCAATTTTAGGACAAAATAAGACAAAACTGAATCAAATCGTAGGATTCATCTTTTTTGGTAAATTACATTTTTGAACTAAATTAAATTAAATTTGGCTCAAAACGCCTCAAAATAAAAAATTAAGGTTAAGGCCAAACGTATAAAAATACAAATTTGTAGTGTTTAGAGTAATTAATTTTAAGATTATTGCCAAAATCGATTAAAAATAATACAAAGCATTTAGAAAGACAATCTAAAAGTTAAGTCAGATTAAGATTAGTATCAAATGCGGCTAAAAAATACTTAAAGCGTCTAAAGATGCAAATTTGAAATTGTTGGAAAAATACATGTTAGGATTAGGGGCTAAATCGGTTAAAAATGACAAAGCATTAAAAAATGCCAATTTGAAATGTTTTGAGAACTCTAAAAAATAGCACAATCTATTAAAAATTGTAAATGTGAAATCTTTGGAGAAATCCCTTTTAGAATTAGATCTAAAATCAAATAAAATAACCCAGCTAGGCTAAGAATGCAATTTTTTATGTTTTTGGGAAAAATCAATCTTAGAAGAAAATCAGGCAAAACAGATTCGAGTAAATGGGTTTTTTGCCCAGAATAGAATAAATTTGATTCCAAATTTTTGCAAAATGCAATTTTTTTGAGAAAGTCAGGATAGGATAGGGCCAAACTTCGTGCGCGTAAAAATACAAACTTGTAGTTTCTGGGGAAATTCAGGTTAAGATTATGGTCAAAATCGGTTAAAAGTGACTTAAAGCGTCTAAAAAAGCATGCTAAAAAGTCATCGCAATTTACGATTATTGATTAGAGCTAAAAATAAAAAATTAATCACATGTTCTAAGAAAGCAAATTTTGATGTTTTTGGTAAACTCAATTCTAGAACAAAATAAGGCAAAACTGATTCAAGTCTTGTGATTTATTGTTTTTGGTAGATTACACTTAAATGAGATTAAATTTGGCTCAAAACTCCTCAAAATGCAATCTTGATATTTTTCAAGAAAGTCAGGTTAGGATTAAGGCCAAAATTGATAAAAAATTACTCAAACGTATAAAAATACAAATTTGCAGTGTTTGGAGAAATTTATTTTAAGATTATTGCCAAAGTCGGTTAAAAATTACTCAAGGCATTTAAAAATGCCATCTAAGTATTAATTTTTTTTTTAATTTAGGTTATTATAAAGGCTTAAATAATTTAAAAAATACCGAAAGGATCTAAAAACGTAAATTTAAAATTCTAGGAAAAATTCATGTTAAGATTAGTACCAAAATCAAACTAAAAATGGCTCAAAGCGTCTAAAAATGCAAGTTAAACCTTTTTGTCAAATCTGAAAGTTGTGAAAAAATAAAAAATTAGGATTAGAGCTAAAAAAAATGCTGCTCGTTCTCGCAAAAGAAATTAAATTTGGCTCAAAGCGTCTCAAGATGCAAATTTGTTATTGTTCAAGAAAGGCAGGTTACGATTAAGGCCAAAATCGGTTAACAATGACTCAAAGCATTTAAAAAATGTAATCAAAAAGTTTTTGAAAAAATCCCGGTTACTATAATGTCCAAAACCAGTTAAATATAATACCCAAGCGTCTAAAAATAAAATTCTTGGAAAAATGCAGGTTAATAGTAGTATCAAAATCGAGTAAAATTAACTTAGAGAGTTTAAAAATGCAAATTTGGAAATTTTTGAGAAGTCCAGGGCAGAATTAGGGCCAGAATAGGTTAATAATGGCCCAATGCTCCTAAAAATTTCCCACCTAGTCTAAGAATGCAATTTTGTATGTTTTTGGGAAAAAATCAGTCTTTGAAGAAAATCAGGCAAAACTAATTCAAGTAAATGAAAAATTTACATTTTTTGTCCAGAATAGAAGAAGTTTGATTCAAAATTTTTGCAAAATGCGAATTTGATGTTTTTCGAGAAAGTCAGGTTAGCATAAGGCCAAAATCAGTTAAAAGTGATTTAAAGCGACTAAAAATGCAAATAAAAAATGATGCACAATCTCTAAAAAAGCAAGTTTTGATGTTTTTGTTAAACTCAATTTTAAAAAAATATAAATTTAAAATTGTAGGAAATTGTTGTAATTAGCGTCCTTAAGTTGTAAGTAGTTGGTGAAGTTAGCGGGATTAGGACAAATAATGCACCTCTTCTTTATTCGAAAATGGCCGACGTTTCGTCAGGGCTATTCTCACTTAGAGAGGGAAGTCATTTAAAATTTTATTCAAGATGGTTAAAATAGCAAACTCCATTCGATTGTTCGGTGACGAATAAATGAAATTAAAATAAAAAATGTTTCGCAAGTTTTGTACCTTGTGCGGCGGACGTGTAGTTTGTCGAGCCTAAGATACCAGGGTCACCGAACAATCGAAAGGAGTTTGCTATTTTAACCATCTTGAATAGAATTTTAAATGACTACCCTCTCTAAGTGAGAATAGCCCTGATGAAGACTAAATAAACAGTCGAAACGTCGGCCATTTTCGAATAAAGAAGAGGTGCATTATTTGTCCTAATCCCGCTAACTTCACCAACTATTGTAGGAAATATTAGACATATTAAGGTTAGTACCAAAAACGAACTAAAAATGACTCAAAGCGCCTAAAAATGCAAATTAAAAGTTTTTGTCAAATCTGGAAGGAAAAATAAAAGTTAGGATTAGAGCTGAAAGTGACTTAAAAACTATTCAAACTGATCAAAATATTTTCATTTTTTAATTTTTTGAGACGCTCGTTCTCACAAAAGAAATTAAATTTGGCTCAAAGCGTCTCAAGATGCAAATATGTTATTTTTCAAGAATGGCAGGTTACGACTAAGGACAAAAATCGGTTAAAGATGACTCAAAGCATTAAAAATCTAATGTAAAAGTTTTTGAAAAACATCCAGTTTACTATAATGTCCAAAATCAGTTAAATAATACCTAAGCGTCTAAAAATAAAATTCTTGGAAAAATGCAGGTTAATACTCGTATCAAAATCGGGTAAAATTAACTTAGAGCGTTTAAAAATGCAAATTTGGAATTTTTTGAGAAGTCCAAGACAGAATTAGGACCAGAATAGTTTAAAAATGGTACAATGCACCTAAAAATGTAAATTTGGAATCTTTAGAGAAATCCAGGTTAGAATTAGGTCTAAAATCAAATAAAATAACCCACTTCGTTTAAAAAAGCAAATTTTGATGTTTTTGGGGAAATTCAGAATAGAATAAATTTGATTCAAAATTTTTGCAAAATGCAATTTTTTTGAGAAAGTCAGGATAGGATAGGGCCAAACTTCGTGCGCGTAAAAATACAAACTTGTAGTTTCTGGGAAAATTCAGGTTAAGAATATGGTCAAAATCGGCTAAAAGAGACTTAAAGCATCTAAAGATACAAATTTGGAATTATTGGAAAAATACCTACAGGTTAGGATTAGGAGTAAGGTTGTGGAAGTTGGAAAACTACTCAAACTGATTAAAATATTCTCATTTATGGTTTTTGATAAATTGCACTTTTGAATTAAAAGAAATTAAATTTGGTTCAAAGCGCCTCAAGATGCAAATTTGTTATTGTTCAAGAGAGACAAGTTACGACTAAGGCCAAAATCGGTTAAAAGTAACTCAAAGCATTTAAAAAGACAATCTCAAAGTTTTTGAAAAAAAAATAAGTTACGAAAAGGGCAAAAATCGGTTAAAAAATATTCAAAGCGTCTAAAAATAAAAATGTAAAATTGTTGCAAAAATTCAGATTACGGTTAGTATCAAATACGGCTAAAAATGACTTAAAGCGTCTAAAGATGCATATTTGGAATTGTAGGAAAAATACATGTTAGAATTAGGGGCCAAATCGGTTAAAAATGACAAAGCATCAAAAAATGCTAATTTGAAATGTTTTGAGAACTCTAAAAAATGACAAAGCACAAAAAATTGTAAATTTGGAATCTTTGGAGCAATACAATTTAGAATTATGTTTAAAATCAAATAAAATGACTCGCCTAGTCCAAAAATGTAAATTTTTATGTTTTTAGGAAACATCAATCTTAGAAGAAAATCATGCAAAACTGATTCAAATAAATGGTAAATTTACATTTTTTGTCCAGAAGAGAAAAAAAAATGATTCAAAATCCTTGCAAAATGTTAAAAAAAAGTTAGGGTAGGGTTAAGGCCAAAATTAATCAAAAATTACTCAAACGTATAAAAATACAAATTTGGAGTTTTTGAAGAAATCTATTTTTAGAGTATTGCCAAAATCGGTTAAAAATGACTCAACGCATTTAAAATGCAATCTATTGTGATCTAATCCCAATCTAATGCATTTTTTTTGCAAAAGTTCAGATTATAATAAAAGCCAAAATCAATTAAAAAATACCCAAAGCATCTATAAATAGAAATTTAAAATTCTAGGAAAAATGCAGGTTAAGATTAGTACCAAAATCAAACTAAAAATGGCTCAAAGCGTCTAAAAATGCAAGTTAGAAGTTCTAGAAAAATAAAAGTCAGAATTAGAGCTAAATTTGCTTAAAAACTACTCAAGATAACTCAAAAAATTTATGCTCTTGACTCATGTGTTATCTTAATTCTAATTACATCCTAAAAGTACAAAATTCTAATAGAGTTTTTTCGATGTTTGTCGAAGATATCTCGGAAACTAGCAGAGTTACGAAGTGAGCTAAGTATTGCAGTTTTAGCAGGCCAACTCAAACTCAGTTTTCCATTTTTGAAAAACTTCATGACTTGCTGGATAATTTTCAAAAACCAAATTTTGACGATTTTTTTAAATCAATCTGGCTAAGTCGTTATTGGCTTTAGCAAAATGATGTAAATATCAATTTGAGGTTATCGTTTTTTGAATGATAAAATAAAATTACTTTTTTTTTAAATTATTTAGATAGAAAAAAGTAAATTATTTAAAAAGATTTTTTTTTATTTTAAATTCATGTTAATTAGTAGATGGTGGCTTTGGCCTTTACCAATTATCTAGTGAGTCATAAAGATTTTCAAAAATGTGGAAGTGGTTTTGAATTAATTTCCTAAATCTGCAATTCTTTTCCCTTTTAACCCGCTTCGTATCTCTGCTAGTTTCTCAGATCTCTTCACTAAACATCGAAAAAAAACTCACTCTGTATAATATCGATCGACTGCACATGTTATTTGTCTCAGAACGAATCATAATGCTGTATAGTGACCTAATTTATTAAATGGGGCAACCAAAAGTTATGTCATAATTGAGACTGATTAATTTCACTCAGCGTTAATAGTAATAATTGTTCTTACATAGCGGTCATTAGCGCAGAACGAATTATTAACAAAATTAATGGCTCAAAATAGTATATTTAGTTGATGAACCGTTCTAAAAAGTGCACTTTGCACACTCCTTGCATATATAAACCATTCACTCATCATTGCCGTCAAGCAGGCGTTGGAAATCTGACTTTTGACATTTTTATCGTATCTTCTCATCAACAAAGAGATAGGGATAAAAAAAAATAAGATTTCAAACTTAACGAGATACCAAAAACAAGTGAATGAGGAATACGAATATATTATGATTAGGGAATCAAGTTACATCTGCAGTTTTAACTTGATGCATGTTTCTCTTTAACCCGATGTCGGTATGTAATAATTCTCGGATTGTTTAACACAAACAACAAGGAAAGCTAAACAAACTGCACCATTATTTGAAAGATGTTCGCATTAAATGTGCAAAATTATTGCTTAATTCCCCACATCCTAACACCTTATGGCTTTTGAAGTTTTCGGAAAATGTGTGTGACGCAACCGAAGTTTTCTTCCGAGAAAAAATCGCAGGTTTACGTAAACATGGGCTTTTGTGTATTTTCGTTTTTGTAATATTGCTACTAATTGGAATGATTGATGTAGGATCTGGATTTGGCCTTCACACTGTCCGTGTTGGCTGTAACTTATCAATACCCTTTATTACCTAAGAACTCCGTCGCAGCTAATAAAATTGATAGAACAAGTCAATTTCTATAAATAGACTCAACAAACATCGAAGAAAAGCAGACTGGAATAATTGATTTTATTGGCGGTAAGCATTACTTTAATGTCACTAATCATCACCACTCTCTAAAGCTGATTACATTCTTAACTCAGTTAATAGAGTTCTGCAAAGAAAAAGGTCATTTGCTCCCAAAGAAACACTATTTTCTTATGATTTCTTTTGGGGAACTATAGTTGTAATTAATTAGTGACACTTCAAAGCCATGTATAGACTTAATCTACTTTTCCGTTTTAAAGATCTCACTTCTGTGTCAAGGTGGTTTAGATATGCAGGTGAGAAAATACTTTCAGGACATTGTACCTGCTTGTTTCATTGACGGTGTAGCAGTTGATTTGTTAAAAAATTATAAGCAAATATATTCTTGTTCTGTTCAAAAAAATTACTAATTTACAAGACAAATTTGATTGATTATTACAACCAGTAAGTGCATTTGAGGAAATAAAAGTATACACTGATTTGTTCTAAATTAAATGACCTTTCTTTGCGAAGGTGGTTTTATAAAAAAAAAATATTTTCAGAATGTTTCTCTTCTGAAAAATTAAAGTTCATATCGTCATATCTTTCAATTGTTATTTATAGTCTTGTCTTGAATTAAAAAAAAAATATTGAATAATTGCGAAACGGTGTAGGATAGGTATAGGAATTTTAAACTTGAATTGGCAACTCTGCACGAGTTTAGAAGCATTTGTGTCCACACAAAAAAACTTGAAATAAGTATTAGAAGCCGTTCTCTTGATACCTATGTCTAAGGTACCATCATCACCGTGAATCATCGTGTGCGCGAGTATCAATTTTTCTTATCAAACATACCCAACGACACGTGGGTCGGCGAGCCGCTGGAGGATCAACCAATATATTTTGAAAATTATGCGCCTTACATTGTTAGGCTTACCGAATTTTATTAGAATAATATGCAGTACTTTTAAGGAAATGCGTTTTGAAATTCAACTTCAAAGCCCTGTACTTCACAAAAAAACACTTTACGTTGGCGAAATTGCCAACGTTTCAACCTTTATTGACGTCTTCCTTAGGGCCACAATACAAGTATAATTACATATAGAAAAACTATAATCAGTTGCAAGTACTTAACAAAATAAGATGGTGGGTTTTGTTTTAGTTCTGGGTTATGCCAAAAAAAGATCTGTGCATCTCTGTTTTTAAGACTGTTTTCTTCATAAGGTTTCTGTCTCACTTTTTACTACTTAGAAATGGTTTCAAAAACTGTTTTCTCGCGAGATATTTCACTTTTATTTTTTTGGCTCTATCAAACGCCAGAAATAGGTTTTTCTATCACAGTCGACATATTTGTTAATTGTATTTATTTCTTCCGAATTTATAATAAGAATGGCTATTGAAAAAAAAAATCTTGGGAAATGACATAAGTAGATTGAAGCTAGAAAGTTTCGATTTAACTCTTCCATCCTCATGTAGGCTTTGACACTAATGCAAAAAAAGATCAAAGCATCTTTTTTTTAAACGCTATCTTCTCCATAAGTCTGTCTCTATCCCACTCAATATTATTTAAAAACAGTTTCGAAAACGATGCAGATTACTGTAAAATACAGAAATCGATTTTTAGCCGTCGGTACTATGAAAACGCTGTTTTCGACCTTTTAAAACGACTGATACCATCATTTCGCAAGCTCTAATTGTGTCCATCCACAAACTAGTTTCGCCGTTTACGGCTCATCAGTGAGGCTTTGACACAATTAGAGCTCCCGAAATATTTAATGGTCAAGACACGCTTCGTGGCTGTACCGAGAGAAGGTTCCCGGTGGTGCCATCCGTGTCCGTTTGTTGAACTAACGAGATTACACCCGTCCAGTTTCAACGTCAATGCCCGGTCTAAGGAAAAATGATGCAGATTACTGTAAAATACAGAAATCGATTTTTAGCCGCCGGTACTATGAAAACGCTGTTTTCGACCTTTTAAAACGACTGATGAACCATCATTTCGCAAGCTCTAATTGTGTCCATCCACAGACTAGTTTCGCCGTTTACGGCTCATCAGTGATCTGTTTCAGTTTCGAAAACTTTTTTTTGCGGGATATTTTTGGCGAGATATTTTGGACCTTACGGGCCTGCCTTTTGCACTAACGCAAAAAAAAGATCTATGCGTCTCTCCTTTAAACGCTGCCTTCTCCATAAGTCTTTCTCTATCCCACTCATTAAGAACGGTTTCAAAAACTTTTTTTTTCTTGAAAGATATTTTACTGTAACTTTTGGCTTTATCAAAAAAGCTGAAAGCAACTACCCTGAACTAACCTAAATTAACTAGGTATAACTTGTTTACACAATTATATAAAGACGGCCCCTTCTTTCGCATAATGCAAAAAATATCTATGCATCTCTTTTAAACACGGTCCTCTCCATAAATATTTCTCTATCCTACTCATTATTATTTAAAAACGGTTTCGAAAACTTTTCAAAACAGCTGAAAGCCACTAACCTGAACTCACCCAAATTAATTAGATATAACTTGTGCAAACAATTATATAAAAGCAGGCCCTTACGGGCCTGCCTTTCGCACTAACGCAAAAAAAGATCAATGCGTCTCTCTTTTAAACGCTGCCTTCACCATAAGTCTTTCTCTATCCCATTCATTAAGAACGGTTTAAAAAACTTTTTTTTCTTGAAAGATATTTGACTGTAATTTTTGGCTTTATTAAAAAAGCTGAAAGCAACTAACCTGAACTAACCTGATTTAACTAGATATAACTTGTTTAAACAATTATAAAAAGGCGGGCCCTTCTATCGCACTAATGCAAAAAATAAAATCTATGCATCTCTCTTTTAAACACGGTGTTCTCCATAAGTCTGTCTCTATCCTACTCACTATTATTTAAAAACGGTTTCGAAAACTTTTTTCTTACCAGATATTTTACTGTAATTTTTGGCTTTATTAAAAAAGCTGAAAGCAACTAACCTGAACTAACCTAAATTAACTAGGTATAACTTGTTTAAACAATTATATAAAGGCGGGCCCGCCTTTCGCACTAATGCGAAAAATAAAATCTATGCATCTCTCTTTTAAACACGGTCTTCTCCAAAATTCTTTCTGTATCCTACTCATTATTTAAAAACGATTTCGAACACTTTTTTCTTGCGCTATATGTTAATGTAATTTTTGACTTTTTCAAAAGAGCTGAAAGCAACTAACCTGAACTCACCCAAATTAATTAGATATAACTTGTTCAAACAATTATATAAAGGCGGGCCTAATGCAAAAAAAAAGATCTATGCATCTTACTTTTCAACGCTGCCTTCTCCATAAGTCTTTCTCTATCCCACTCATTAAAAATGGTTTCAAAAACTTATATTGCTTGAGAGATATTTTACTGTAACTTTTGGCTTTATCAAAAAAGCTGATAGCAACTAACCTGAACTAACCTAAATTAACTAGATATAACTTGTTTAAATAAGTATTTAAAGACGGGCCCGCCTTTTGCACTACTGCAAAAAATAATATCTATCCATCTCTCTTTTAAACAGGGTCTACTCCATAAGTGTTTCTCTATCCCATTCATTATTATTTAAAAACGGTTTCGAAAACTTTTTTCTTGCGACTTGCGAGATATTTTATTGTAATTTTTGCTTTTGTTACGTTTTGAAATTCAACTCAACTTCAAAGCCCTGTACTTTTACCTCAGACCATCGTACAAAAATTTGTTGGAGAAAAAGACCCTCGTAAAAGTTCGTAAAATGCAGGGTTTGAACTGTGCTCAACACTTATGAATCACTCTGTATAATTTTTTTTCCACTACTAGACTCGATCATTCTAAACAGAAAATTGCCTAAATTGGGAAGACTCTGCATATCTTTTTTTGCATGGATAGCCGACCGATTAGTTGTCCATGCGAAAAACCCCGGGCGGCCAAACATTTTTATTTTATGTCGACATATATAAGAATGTTTACTTTAACAAATGTGACGATTAAGTATTACAAATATAAAAGGTGAACAGCTGATGTATGACATAAAAAAACACTTCACGTTGGCGAAATTGCCAACGTTTCAACCTTTATTGACGTCTTCCTTAGGGCCACAATGCAAGTATACTTACATATAGAAAAACTATAATCAGTTGCAAGTACTTAACACAATAAGATGGTGGGTTTTGTTTTAGTTCTGGGTTATGCCAAAAAAAGATCTGTGCATCTCTGTTTTTAAGACTGTTTTCTTCATAAGGTTTCTCTGTCCCACTTTTTACTACTTAGAAATGGTTTCAAAAACTGTTTTCTCGCGAGATATTTCACTTTAATTTTTTTGGCTCTATCAAACGCCAGAAATAGGTTTTTCTATCACAGTCGACATATTTGTTAATTGTATTTATTTCTTCCGAATTTATAATAAGAATGTCTATTGAAAAAAAAATCTTGGGAAATGACATAAGTAGATTGAAGCTAGAAAGTTTCGATTTAACTCTTCCATCCTCATGTAGGCTTTGACACTAATGCAAAAAAAGATCAAAGCATCTTTTTTTTAAACGCTATCTTCTCCATAAGTCTTTCTCTATCCCACTCAATATTATTTAAAAATAGTTTCGAAAACGATGCAGATTACTGTAAAATACAGAAATCGATTTTTAGCCGTCGGTACTATGAAAACGCTGTTTTCGACCTTTTAAAACGACTGATACCATCATTTCGCAAGCTCTAATTGTGTCCATCCACAGACTAGTTTCGCCGTTTACGGCTCATCAGTGAGGCTTTGACACAATTAGAGCTCCCGAAATATTTAATGGTCAAGACACGCTTCATGGCAGTACCGAGAGAAGGTTCCCGGTGATGCCATCCGTGTGCGTTTGTTGAACTAACGAGATTACACCCGTCCAGTTTCAACGTCAATGCCCGGTCTAAGGAAAAATTATGCAGATTACTGTAAAATACAGAAATCCAGAAAATACTATGAAAACACGCTGTTTTCGACCTTTTAAAACGACTGATACCATCATTTCGCAAGCTCTAATTGTGTCCATCCACAGACTAGTTTCGCCGTTTACGGCTCATCAGTGATCTGTTTCAGTTTCGAAAACTTTTTTTTGCGGGATATTTTTGGCGAGATATTTTGGACCTTACGGGCCTGCCTTTTGCACTAACGCAAAAAAAGATCTATGCGTCTCTCCTTTAAACGCTGCCTTCTCCATAAGTCTTTCTCTATCCCACTCATTAAGAACGGTTTCAAAAACTTTTTTTTTCTTGAAAGATATTTTACTGTAACTTTTGGCTTTATCAAAAAAGCTGAAAGCAACTACCCTGAACTAACCTAAATTAACTAGGTATAACTTGTTTACACAATTATATAAAGACGGCCCCTTCTTTCGCATAATGCAAAAAATATCTATGCATCTCTTTTAAACACGGTCCTCTCCATAAATATTTCTCTATCCTACTCATTATTATTTAAAAACGGTTTCGAAAACTTTTCAAAACAGCTGAAAGCCACTAACCTGAACTCACCCAAATTAATTAGATATAACTTGTGCAAACAATTATATAAAAGCAGGCCCTTACGGGCCTGCCTTTCGCACTAACGCAAAAAAAGATCAATGCTTCTCTCTTTTAAACGCTGCCTTCACCATAAGTCTTTCTCTATCCCATTCATTAAGAATGGTTTAAAAAACTTTTTTTTCTTGAAAGATATTTGACTGTAATTTTTGGCTTTATTAAAAAAGCTGAAAGCAATTAACCTGAACTAACCTGATTTAACTAGATATAACTTGTTTAAACAATTATAAAAAGGCGGGCCCTTCTAGGGCACTAATGCAAAAAATAAAATCTATGCATCTCTCTTTTAAACACGGTGTTCTCCATAAGTCTTTCTCTATCCCACTCATTAAAAATGGTTTCAAAAACTTATATTGCTTGAGAGATATTTTACTGTAACTTTTGGCTTTATCAAAAAAGCTGATAGCAACTAACCTGAACTAACCTAAATTAACTAGATATAACTTGTTTAAATAAGTATTTAAAGACGGGCCCGCCTTTTGCACTACTGCAAAAAATAATATCTATCCATCTCTCTTTTAAACAGGGTCTACTCCATAAGTGTTTCTCTATCCCATTCATTATTATTTAAAAACGGTTTCGAAAACTTTTTTCTTGCGACTTGCGAGATATTTTATTGTAATTTTTGCTTTTTCAAAACAGATGAAAGCAACTAACCTCCACTCACTCAAATTAATTAGATATAACTTGTTCAAACAATTATATAAAGGGGGCCTTTGCGGGCCTGCCTTTGGCACTAATGCAAAAAAAAGATCTATGCATCTCTCTTTTAAACGCTTCTCCATAAGTCTTTCTCTATTCCAGTCATTAAAAATGGTTTCAAAAACTTTTTTTTCTTCAGAGATATTTTACTCTAACTTTTGGCTTTATCAAAAAAGCTGATAGCAACTAACCTGAACTAACCTAAATCAACTAGATACAACTTGTTTAAACAATTATATAAAGGAGGGCCATTCTTTCGCATATTGCAAAAAATATCTATGCATCTCTCTTTCAAACACGGTCTTCTCCATAAGTCTTTCTCTATCCCACTCATTATTATTTAAAAACGGTTTCGAAAACTTTTTTCTTGCTAGATATTCTACTGCAATTTTTGCTTTTTCAAAACAGCTGAAAGCAACTAACCTGAACTCACCCATATTAATTAGATATAACTTGTCCAAACAATGATATAAAGGCGGGCGCTTGGGCCTGTCTTTCGCACTAATACCAAAAAAAGTTCTATGCATCTCTCTTTTAAACGCTGCCTTCTCCATAGGTCTTTCTCTATTCCTCTCATTATTATTTAAAACGGTTTCAAAAACTTGCGTTTTTTTCTTGCAAGATATTTTAGTGTAATTTTTGGCTAAAAGTAGATTTCTTTTAACACTACTGCATTAAAGTAGTTAACTTTTAATACTAATGCGTTAAAGCAGTTTATTTTTAACATTAGTGTTAAAAGTAACTTACTTTCACACTAGTGGTTTAAAAGGCTATTTTTAACAATTTATTAGCGTGTTAAAAGTTGAATTTTTAAGGCGTTTGTCGAAAAACTTTTTTTTTCATGAGAGATATTTTACTGTAATTTTTGGCTTTTTCAAAAGAACTGAAAGCAACTAACCTGAGCTAACTTAAATTAACTAGGTATAACTTGTTCTAGTGGTGAAAGATTTCCATTTTTAACAACACCTTTCTAAGTTTGTAAAATTGTAACTTTCAAAAAATTTTATTTTAAATTCCAAAAAATCTGAAAATGCGAGAAGTTTAGTCTTTGTTCTAACACATACAAATATTTATTTAAAAAAGTCTTTATATACCTAATAAAGCTTTTTTCCATAATTAAGTACACTCAAAAAAGTATTTTTTACTTATCTCAGAAAATTTAAAACTTGCTTGCTAATCTGAGAAATATTAGAAAAGAAAAATTGATTTTTGTATCTATTAGGAATATACTCAGAAAATTTTAAACAAAAATCATGTAGGTAACAAGAATTGTGATTTTTTTCTGGTCCTAAAAAGATTCCTCCATTACCAAAATAAAATTATATCGCTCAGCATTAATAAAAGTGGTAAGAATCGGTGTTGACCTCACAAAAATTTATTTAAATTCTGAAAGAGCCAAAAATGTTTTTGAGCATTTTATTTTTCGTAAAATTTGTTCTGGTACCCACTAATATGCAAGTGGAAAATATCTTCATATAACAGAGGTGATTTTTTTCTAAAAATCAGAAACTTGCCTAAGGATGCTCAGAAAATTAGAATGGAAATTCTAAGAAATATTAGATTTTTTGAAAAGTAAGAACCCATTTTTCTGACGCCATGCAAACTTCCTTCACTTTGCGAAACTTGAATTATGATAGAAATTGGTAATTGAAACGCAGGCCTGAACTCCAAAACATAACTTTTTCAATTAGCATACTTTTTACTTATCCAGGGTCACACTGTATAGTGTGTAGTCATTCGAATATGCATGCCGGAAGTAACCACAGAACCTTAAGTGTACTTATTGTGCCATGTGGCTAATTTAATAATAAACTGGATGTTCCATTCAGGAACATACGGTGTAGAGACTCAATAGATGTTTCTAAGCAACTTATAATAAACTTTTCTTAATAACTTTGTGTCGTATGTCTCGTAGAAGATAAAACTTAAATAACAGTATTAAAAAAGGTTTTCTGACACTATTCAAACTTCCTTCATTTTGCGAAAGTTGAATTATGACAGAAATTGGTAATTGAAAAGCAGGCCTGAACTTCAAGACATACAATTTTCAATTGGCATACTTTTTACCTCTCCGGGGTTACACTGTATATAGTCACTCGAATATGCATGCAAGAAGTAACCATAGAATCTTAGTGTACGTATTGTGCCATGTGGCTAATTTAACAATAATCTGGATACTTCATTCAGGAACATAGGTACGGTGTTGATTAGAAAACGTCATTTACAAACCTATGAATTTTTGACAAAAAAGGTTGACGTAATCAAAGTAAATGACTTGTTTCTTCATCCTTTGCTTTTGACATTTTACAGCCAATTAGATGACGTTTGCAAGCGAACACCCCCAACTTAACTGACACATTCTCTATGGATAAATTTTCATATCCCTCTCATATGCTAGTGGTTGTCCAAATCACTGTACAATAATCATACATGAAAAATTAATTCATAATTTATAGATGTGCATAGCATAGGTATTGAAACGAATATACTTATGCAGAAAGCATCTGGTCTGAGCGTGCAAGGGATATGCACATTTCGTTTTATATAGGTATTTAATTATGCCACGGTCGATTTTACTTTTATATTTTTTTTTAATAAGGTATACCTATATAAGCCATTCACTTATTAATGTCGTCAAATAGGTGTTGGAAATTTGACTGGCAGTTTTATCGTATCTTCTCAACATGTGCTAAAAAGAGATGAGTATAAAAAAAAGTAAGGTTTCAAAGGTAACTAGATGAAAAAAATAAGTAAATGGGTAATACGTACCTACCACATAATTTTTATTTTTAATAAGTTTTCACAAACTTTCCAATTACACACATAGAACAACAAGTATATTCACATTCTGTGTATATTCACTGCATATAGGTATACATATAGACAGTGGTGTCTGAAGCAGGATATATTTATGTTTTATCTACGGAGTGTTCATTATAATTCTTCATCTAGTTGCCTGTAAAATGTCAAAAGAAAAGGATGGAGAAACAAAAGTCTATTTATTTTGATTATGTCATTGCCTTTTCTGTCAAAATTTCATAGCCTGCTAGATGAAGTTTTATAATGAACATCGTTTATAATGGCCGTTTATCCTATGTACTCTCAAATATGTATTACTGCCAATATTCTTTTGGAATATGCTTTGGATATCCTTTATATTTTTTTTTTAAATATTTTGATAAAAAAATACAATAAATAAAAATTGCATAAAAAATACGAAAGTTCTCTGATTATAATATATAACATAATCTTTCCTTTTCTTGAATTGGCTAATTTTCATAGCATTGCATAATGCATATATACATGGCATATTAAAGCGAATATTTGCAAACGAAAATGAATGCTTGTAAAATATTAAGTACCACCGGATTTCATACCCACCTTATAATTGGCATAATTATAACAATTATTAAAACTCTGATTTCGCATTAGAGTAATAATCGATAATATGACACATTACTGACTCTAAACAAAAAGGGCGATCAGCAAGAGCTCCGATTTTTGCTGTATTTACCGAGGGGTGTCTCCGTACCCTAAAGTTTTACATTAACCCGAGACCCCTAACCAAAACTTTTTGCAACAACCTAAACCAAAATTTATGTAGTTGCAAGAATGGGCCAAAACAGTTTAAATTAAAGACAATTTAAAAAAAGTCTCTCTTTTAAACGCTGTCTTCTCCATATCTTCTCCATAAGTCTTCTCTATCTCACTCATTATTACTTAAAAACGGTTTTGAAAACTTTTTTCCTTACAGGATATTTCACTGTAATTTTTGGCTTTATCAAAAAAGCCGAAAGCAACTAACCTACATTAGCCTAAATTAAATTTTAACATTTAGGGGCGGCCGGAATCGACCCGGGCGGCCCCTAGTTTAGGATCGCCCCTGCCGATTGAAGTAAATCCAATTTTTAAATCCAAAATTCAAAATTTTTTCTTGAAAATAATTAGCACTCTTTATTTTTCAATTTGCAACTGTGACGGCCATAACTTTAGAACGAGTAGACCGATTGGAGTGAATCAAACACTTTTTTTGTTCTTCTTGATGTCCTCTTCCACGCCCACCAACGATCCGATTGGTTTAATAATTTCGGAGATAAACACCTCTTCGGGGATCGATTTTTGGGCACTTCTAAAATCGACTTTTTTACTGCTTTGAAAAAACTCACTTACGGCACTATGACTCATTATCGAATTTGTTACCGTTCACAGAGGATTGAAATCGTCTCATTTCGATCAAAAAAGGCATACATTTTTTTTTTAAATATCCAATATAAATTTTTTTATATTTAACTTTGATGGTCTATAACTTTAGAACGAGTGGATCGATTAGAGTAAATGCAACAGTTTTTGTTCTTTGTCATGTCCTCAACCACTTTTGACCGGAAGTTCCATTCAATTTCGGAGATAGGCTCCTCTGATGGTCGATTTTTGGGCACTTTTAAAATCGACTTTTTTTATTATTTTTTAAAAAACCTCACTTATTGGCTTCTCTGACTGTTACGCCTGTTACGTTCATACGGGATTAAAATCGTCTCATTTCGATCAAAGGCAGTGTAAAAAAAAATTTAAACACATTTTTGAAAATGTTCAAAGGGTATATACTCTCTTTTTCCCAATTTTCAACTTTGATACCACCTGTACCAACTTTAGAACACCTGTACCTATTGGAGTACCCAACAGTTTTTTTCTTCTTCTGGATGTCTTCTTCGAACTCCCACCAACGGAAGTTCCATTGGTTTAATAATTTCGGAGATAAGCCCCTTTGGTGGTCCATTTTTGGGCGCCTCGGTCCAATAATTTCTGGATAGACCCCTTCGGTGGTTGATTTTTGGACACTTAGAATCGACTTTTTTACTATTTTTAAAAAACACATACGGGACTTTTCTGACTAGTATTAGGCCTGTTACGTTCATAGAGGATTGAAATTGTCTCTTTGCAATCAAAAGCAGCATAAAAAAGTTTTCAATATTTTTTGAAAGTTTGATTATTTTTAAAAAAATATTCAAAATAATCAAAGGGGAGTAAAAATACACGTTATTTTTTTTCAATTTCCAATTTTGACGGCCTATAACTTTAGAGCGAGTGGACCGATTGGGATGAATCCAACACATTTTTGTACTAAAAACAGTGCTTCCTCAATCCATATTGATGCTTTGTTTCCCTAGTAACCGATAAACAAAACCGCCAGTATGACGACTTAACTGAGTTTAATGCGTTTAGAAGCACGCTGACAGCTGATGTTTTTGACCAGTTAGGTAAATAATCGGCCATAACGTCATCACTATCGACTGCTTACGTTCAATTGTTTTATAGACAAAACGAGGATTAAAAAACTTTAAAGATTAAGAGTTTTAGAGGGCCATTTCTGATATATTAGTATATATTTATAATAATTTCAATTTTTATTTAGTCCTGAAAGTATTTATATACGGGGTGTTTATTATAAAACTTCATCTAGCAGGCTACGAAATTTTGACAGAAAAGGATGACATAATCAAAGTAAATGGACTTTCGTTTCTCCATCCTTTTCTTTTGATATTTTATAGCCAACTAGATGAAGTTTTATAATGAACACCTCGTATATTTGTTCGCAGTCTTGATATTCAAGGTAAAAGTAAAGCTTCGGGCCATTTTATTTTCTAGATTTAACGAATACATAATAAGAGATTATACAATAAGCTGCATAAGCTGCTTCGGAGGGATCTAAAATCGTGTTTTATTGTTATGTACCCATAATTGTAGAGATTCGCAAAATCTCTTTATCATACTATTAATAGAGATATTTCATTATTAACAGAAAGCCGATGGGTAATAAAACAATGAAATATATTGCTGGAATACATTTTAGTATTCATTAAGCTACCCAACCTATAGGTACTTAGTTTGTATCCCTGTATCCAGGTAAGACATTTCGTCTTTAAGATGACAGCACCTGGCCCAAAAGACGTCATTTAGGAGGCGGGCTTGGACGTTTTAATGACGAAAGTAAGACACATCCATAAAACGTTATATTTAAAACGTCGCATGGCCATATATAACGACAAAATCTGGACGTTTTTTGACTTAATTCTGCTGTCATAAGGACGTCACTTTTACCAAAAAAAAAGGTCCTAACACAGGTTAAAAAATAAATAAAATTTTCCTAATAAAATTGTTTTGTTTAATTGTTAATGCATCTACTATATATAACATTTAATTAATCATGTTACATACATTTTTTTAATTGCATTATAGCAGGCAATAAATAAAAGAAATAGATTCGCCGCATAAAATAGACTGGTTACTGAAAAACAAAAAATGTATATTCTGTGCAAATAATTTTTTTGAGAATTATTCTTTTATTTTACTTTTCGTTGGTTGTTGCTGCATTTCTGATTTTAAATTTTCAATTTCTCATTATTAATTTTTGCTATTTCAGGTTGCACATTTCATCTTTCAGACGACAGCACTTTGTCCAAAAAACGTCATTTAGGTGTCAACTCTGATTTCTTAAGGACAAAACTAAGACACATCCTAAAGGTGTCATATTTAAGCCGTCGCATGTCCATATGTAAAGACAAAATCTGGACACTTACTGACTTAACTCTGCCGTCATATAGACGTCACTTTTACAAAGAAAAGTGCCCCGAAAAAAGGCCAAATTTATTTAAATATTTTTATTTAGCTGTTGCTGCATCTACTTACATTTCTCATTTGTTTACTATATTTCTAAATGGAGTTTTTTTTTGACGAAACTTACAATTCACAATCATTTATTTACCGCGTGACTTTAGATAATCTTAAGTTTAGATAACCTAAACTAACCTGAATAGGATCCTGAATATCACCACATTTGTGGAACAAAAATGACGTCGTTGAGAGGACGTCATGTTACTGACGCCTTTTGGACTACGTATCTATGACGTCTTTAAGACGTCGTTTTATGGTTTACTGACCAATATGACCAAATTGAAACAAAATAAGACGAGTTTTCGACGACCTATATGCCAGACTGGTTATCAATGGAATTGACTATTGCAGGAATAGTGAACGTTGTTTACCGATGCTTCCGCAACTATTATGTAATTTTACAGATGTTCAAAAATGTAATTAGTATACACAGTGGACCATAAACAAAACGTTATAAAATTTGTACGCTCATATCCTTGTAAGTTATTAAGTTTTTATTAACTAAATGAAAATCCAAATTTTTAGAGCAAAGATGAGCCACAAATATTAGTCACTCAATAGTTCTATGACAAAATCTATAACAAAAACATTTAAACAAAATGTTTTCATTCAAAGTCTTTCATTTGCATTAGATATCAAGTGTAGGCGTCTTCTTCACTGTCCAATGGCAGAAGCTGTTTGACTTGAAATAGACGATTTTAGCTTTCCCTTATTCGTTATTTTAAGTGATTAATACCATCAAATCGTATTCGATCGAAAACCGATTTCTAGACCTAATTTAGAACGAAGTAATTTAAAGGATTCAAGTCTGGACCGTAGGGTGTCTATAACGAGATATCTTAAAGTGCCGTTATGGTATTAAAAACCCATTCCTCAGAGATATAAAGTAAACGAGGTTTGAGAAGGCAATAAAATTACTACTTGTAAATACATTCTACATAATAAGGAATAAAAATCGAGTTCTTTCGTATTTCTTGCACAAGAACTTTTAACACTAATAAAAACAATAATAAATGAGCATCTGCCTGTTAGCGCATCACGAGTAAGTTCCAAGGTCTTAACACTTCCTAACTGATACGAAAATACCTATCCACCTTCGCACATAGAACAAATAAAGGTCTGTTATCTTTCTCTTGTTTAACATACGTACTGAACACAATAGCGTGCAATTCGTCTCAATTCGGCTACTAAGCATACAAACCTCGTACGCCATCATGTGATGAAGTGATTATTGCAATCAACATTCAACTTAAAGAGTAAAAAGCCATCCCACCATCAGTATTCAAGTGGAAGGTGTGGTGGCTGTGGGGAAGAGTTTTAAAAGGTTGGTGCGGTAAGATTAATTCATATAATTATTAATTTACATAAACTCCTTATATATTTAATCTCTCAGTACCTTCTTCTGTCCATTTTTCTAATTTTTTTAAAGTTATAATGGAAAATAAAAAAACCAAATCAGGCTTGATGGATATTGCAAAGACGCAGACTGATTAATCCGTTTTTTTTTATCAATTATCTAAACAAATATTAGACTCATTAACTCCAGTTTACAAACTAATTTTCCAGCTAAAACTGCTTTGTTGGGTTCGTTTTTGGTTAACGGAAAATCACATCGGGATTGCCATATGATTGATGTGATGTAACAGACGTAAATCATGCTAATAGCTAGCTAATCATATGATCCATATAGGTTTTCCCGATTTTTATATAGCAGCCAGACTTTATTAGCTTTTAATTGACTTATCATCGAGGATTAATCCTTTAACTTCTAAAATGATTAATATAATTACTTATTAACATTCTAGGACCATGTAGTTTAATACGAACCATCCTTGAGTGTGAAACTAAGTTATAAGAGCACTAAGAATGGTGATATATGGTCGTTGATTAATTAGAAGTGTTAGGAGTCACGAGACTAGGGTAATACATTCTTTATTAATGTGATAAATTTGTAATTAATAATTTCAGTGTTAGGCACCTAACCCTCCAAAATGGGGACCATGTTCCGGAGCGAAGAAATGGCCCTGGCCCAGGTATTTGTCCAGCCAGAGTCGGCCTACTACTCAATTTCCGCGTTGGGAGAAGTCGGGTGTGTCCAGTTTAGAGATGTAAGCCCTTTTTGATTTTTTTTTACAAAACATTGTTTCTAAAAACGACTGTTTTTAGTTAAATAAAGACGTAAACGTGTTCCAAAGAAAATTCGTAAGCGAGGTGCGAAGATGCGACGAAATGGAGAGAAAACTTAGATTCATTGAGTCCGAGGTGCGCAAGGACAACGTGAGGATCCCCGACGTGAGCGAACTGCCCAAGGCACCTCTCCCTAGGGAGATTATTGATTTGGAGGTACGAATAACAAAAAAACATATTTCAGAAAAACTAAGTATAACGCACGCATTAGTGTGACTCGGCTTCGACCGTGACAAGCCAACATGTTGCACTAATTCCTGCGTAATTTTTATTTATAAAACTAGCCCAAACAGCACGGTTGGCATTAATTTTAGCTGAAAAAGTGACGTTTATAATTTGCAGAAAAACCATTAATATTGTATGTTATTAGCCCCAATATCCTTGTCGGCGGTGCAATAAACATTCGATAAATAGTATCTTTATACACCTTTTTAAATATTTAAGTTCGCTAACCAGATGAGAGGGAATGTAAATAATACTCTTAGCATTGTCGCAAATTGGTATTCTATGTATCTGGAAAACTACAGGAGTACGTACAAGTACAATTTGTGCGGAGCTCTAAGTATTTAGATTCACCGCGATACTCCAAAACACATCAACAAGTAAAACTTAAGCTCAAATTTAAAACTGAATCGCTGTAAGATGTTGAATTGATTTTTGTAGCCGTTTGAGGCCTCAAATTGACGCAAATTGTCTCCTTACGTTTCGAATACACCAAAGATTTAAATTACTCATTCTGGGTAGTAATTGTGACCGCCATCTAACATACATTTGTTACTCTCTTAGGGTATTGATATCGTTCCATTTCAAACAAAAAAAGAAGAAAATAATACAATTAAAAAAATATATATCAAAAGGGGGGGGAGGGGAGGGGCGTCTTGAGAACCCATTGCACGACTCATGATGTCCTCTTTCACCCATTTTTTTTTTAAACTCACTTATGGGAATGATTTCATTTAAATTACGTTTCTTACGTTCTTAAGACATTGCTATAGTCCGATTCCGGCCAAAAAAAGAAAAACAAAATAATTGTTTTTTAATAGATCAAAGGGGCTTCTTTTCCCCAATTTCCAATTTTTACTGCCTGTAACTAGGGGATGAAAGGATCGATCGCAGTGAATCCAACTGTTATTTGCTATTCTTGATGTTCTCGAAGCAAACACCTTCAGTTGTCGATTTTGAGTTATTTTCAAAATCGACTGTTGCAATTTTAAAAAAAATTCGTTTATGTGGCTGATTTTATTCGAATTATGTATATTACGTTCTTAAGGCATTGCAATCATACATTTCGATCAAAAACACGAAAAAAAATATTAAATTTTTTTTTTTATTAAAAATTTCTTTTTTCTCAATTTCCAATTTGATCCTTTGTAACTTTCGAACGAAAGAACCGATCGGGGTCAATACCACTGTTTTTTGCTATTCTGGATGTCCGCTTTCACCTCTCTCAAACGGAACTTCCGTAGTTTCAATAGTGTCGGAGATATTCCCCTTCAGTTTTCGATTTTGAATCAGTTTTAGAATGAACTCTTTGCGATTTTTAAAACACTCACTTATGGGGCTAATTGCTTTTGAATTACATTGGTTACGTTCTTAAAGCATTGCTGTTGTCCCATTCTGATAAAATATAAAAAAATGTCTCAACTTTTTTAAAAATTTACCAATTTTCATTAATTTCGTTTTTTCCTCAATATCCAATTTTGATCGCCTATAACTGTGGAATGAAAAGACGGATTGGAGTGAATCCTACTATTTTTTGCTATTCTCGATATCCTCTTTCACCTCCCATAAGCGAAAGTCCCATAGGTTCAATAGTTTCCGAGATAGATCTTTCAGTTGTCGATTTTGATTCACTTTTGAAATCAACTTTTTTGCCATTTAAAAAAACTCACTTATGGGGCTGATTTCATTCGGATTACATTTGTTATGTTCTTAAAGCATTGCAATCGTACCATTTCGATTAAAGACAGAAAAAAGAAATTCGCATTTTTTTTAAATTGATTAAAAAGGGGGATATTATTACGTTTTTTGTCGTTTTTAGAAAACTCACTTATCGGGCTCACTTATGTCCTCTTTCACCTCCCCCAAACGAGAGTCCAATAGATTGAATAGGTTCGGAGATAAACCCATCAGATTTCGATTTTGAATCAGTTTTAGAATGAACTTTTTGCGATTTTTAAAACACTTACTTATGGGGCTAATTGCTTTTGAATTACATTGGTTACGTTCTTAAAGCATTGCTGTTGTCCCATTTCGATAAAAAAAAAAGAAAAATATCTCAACTTTTTTAAAAATTGACCAATTTTCATTTATTTCGTTTTTTTCTCAATATCCAGTTTTGATCGCCTATAACTGTGGAATGAAAAGACGGATTGGAGTGAATCCAACTATTTTTTTACTATTCTCGATATCCTCTTTTACCTCCCATAAGTGAAAGTCCCATAGGTCAATAGTTTCCGAGATAGATCCTTCAGTTGTCGATTTTGATTCACTTTTGAAATCAACTTTTTTGCCATTTTAATAAACTCACTTATGGGGCTGATTTTATTCATACCATTTCGATCAAAGACAGAAAAAAGAAATTCGCATTTTTTTTTAATTGATTAAAGATAGGGACATTATTACGTTTTTTTGTCGTTTTTAAAAAACTCACTTATGGGGCTCACTTACGTCCTCTTTCACCTCCCCTAAACGAGAGTCCAATAGGTTCAATAGTTTCGGAGAGACCCATTCAGGTGTCGATTTTGAGTCACTTTTAGAATCGACTTTTTTGCCATGTTTAAAAACTCATTTGCATGCAATCCCCTCATTCCGAACAAAAAAAAATCAACATTTAATGTTATCTAAAAATTAACATTAATCAAAGGGGGGGTATAACGTTTTTTCTAAATAGGAAAGACTTCTACGACCAGCTGAAGATTCTAACAAAGATATTGTCCTTACTACCCAAAAGTCGCCGTCAACTAAAACCCAAAAACTGCATATTTGTTCAAAAGAAAACGACCCTTTTCTTTCGAAAAAGTGGTTCTTTTCGAAAAGTGGGTCTACTTATACTGGGTAGTAATTGTGACTGGCATTTAACATACGTTTGTTACGCTCTTATGGCATTGCTATCGTTCCATTGCGACCAAAAAAAAAATTAATGAAAAATAGATCAACGGGGGGGGGGGGGGGGGGGCGTCTTCTTCTCAATTTCCAGTTTTGACCGCCTATAACTGTAGAACAAAAGAACCTATTTTAGGACTCTTGATGGATCCTCTTTCACCAATTTTTTAAAAACTCACGTATGGCAATGATTTCATTTGAATAACGTTCTTAAAGCATTTCTACAGTCTCATTTCGGTCAAAAACACGAAAAAATATTGTTTTTTTTATTAATTGTTTTAAAATATTACGTCTTTTTCTGAATTTCAAATTTTGAGCCTCTACAACTTTCGAACAAAAGAACTGATCGGAGTCAATGTCACTGTTTTTTGCTATTCTTAATATCCTCTTTCACCTCCCTCAAACGGAGGTCCCGTACGTTCAATAGTGTCGGAGATGTTCCCCTTTAGTTTGCGATTTTGAATCAGTTTTAGAGTCGACTTTTTGCCATTTATAAAACAGTCCCCTATGGGGCTAGTTGCTTTTGAATTACGTTGCTTACGTTCGTAAAGCATTTCAGTTGTCCCATTTCAATAAAAAAAAAATGTCTCAACTTTTTTCAAAAATTGACTAATTTTTGTTTATTTCGAGTATTTCGTTTTTTTCTCAATATCCAATTTTGATCGCCTATAACTGTGGAATTAAAGGACGGAGTCTAGGGAATCCAACTTATTTTTTGCTATTCTCGATATTCTTTTTCACCTCCCATAAGTGAAAGTTCTATAGGTTCAATAGTTTCTGAGTTTTCCCATTTTAAAAAACTCGCTTATGGGGCTGAAATCATATCAGTTCGTTACGTTCTTAAAGCATCGCAATAGTACAATTCCGATTAAAGACAGGGAAAAAGAAATTCCCATTTTTTTTCAATTGATTAAAAAGTTCATAAAAAACATTATGTTCTTTGTCGTTTTTAAAAAACTCACTTGTGGGGCTGATTTTTGCTATTCTTGATGTCGTCTTTCACCTCCCCCAAACGAGAGTCCAATAGGTTCAATAGTTTCGGAGATAGACCCATTCAGGTGTCGATGGTGAGTCACTTTTAGAATCGACTTTTTTGTCATTTTTAAAAATCATTGCGAACAAAAAAAAAATCAACATTTAATGTTCAATCAGCCCCATAAGTGAGTTTTTTAAATTGGGAAAACTCAGAAACTATTGAACCTATGGGACTTTCACTTATGGGAGGTGAAAAAGAATATCGAGAATAGCAAAAAATAAGTTGGATTCCCAAGACTCCGTCCTTTAATTCCACAGTTATAGGCGATCAAAATTGGACATTGAGAAAAAACGAAATACTCGAAATAAACAAAAATTAGTCAATTTTTTAAAAAAGTTGAGAAATTTTTCTTTTTTTTTATCGAAATGGGACAACTGAAATGCTTTATGCGAAAACAATTAATAAAAAAAAACAGTATTTTTTTCGTGTTTTTGACCGAAATGAGACTATAGAAATGCTTTAAGAACGTTATTCAAATGAAATCATTGCCATACGTGAGTTTTTAAAAAATTGGTGAAAGAGGATCCATCAAGAGTCCTAAAATAGGTTCTTTCGTTCTACATTTATAGGCGGTCAAAACTGGAAATTGAGAAGAAGACGCCCCCCCTCCCCCCCCCCCCCCCCGTTGATCCATTTTTCTTTAATTTTTTAGAAAATTAGATTTAGGATTTATCCGAATTTAGGAATATCCGTACAATTCCGATTAAAGACACAGAAAAATGAATTCCCATTTTTTGGTGTTGATTGATTAAAAAGTTCATAAAAATCATTATGTTTTTGTCGTTTTTAAAAAACCCACTTGTGGGGCTGATTTTTGCTATTCTTGATGTCTTCCTTCACCTCCCCCAAACGTCCAATAGGTTCAACAGTTTTGGACATAGACCCCTTCAAGTGTCGATTTTGAGTCACTTTTAGAATAGACTTCTTTGCCATTTTTTTAAAAACTCATTTGCATTGTAATGGGCTCATTCCGAAAAACAAAAAAAATCCAGCATTTAATTTTATCAAAAAGTTTCAAAATCAAAGGGGGGTATAACTTTTTTTCCTACATTTTCCATTTTAATCACCTATAACTGATCGGAGTAGTAAATTCAACTGTCTTTTGCTATTATTAATGTCCTCTTTTTTTTTCACAACTTTCAGAATTGACTTTTTTGCCATTTTTAGACAACTCACTTATGAGGGTAACTTCATTTCGTTTGTTAAGTTCATAGATTAATGCAATCAGTTGTCTTTTTGGAGATCAAAATCGTGCATTGCAACCTTTAACAGCTCATATTTCGTTTCGATTAAGATTTATTTACAAATCTATAAGAGGTAAGAAAGTAGAAGAACAGCACCACAACTGGTAGCCCAAAAATGGAGTACACGATTTGCACTTTTTTTTAATTTTCTCGAAAACTTTAAAATGCAGCTCAGTTCTGATAGATGCACCTGATAGTCCTCAATGGCTTCTTCATACAACATATTAACCAGCATATTGAAAAACTTTACTGTTTCCAATATAAACAGGAAAATGTAACGATTTCAAAAATTTTAAAGGGTAGGTTTCGAAATTTCCGGCCGAATCCAATGTCATAGATTTTATCAAAAATAGTTACATAAGAGAGAGGGGACAAAAATATGTACAAAAAATGCAAAATTGGAATTTTCAGTAATTTCCTTCCTCTTCGAAATGGCGCATAAAACGTAATTTTTCCACTTTTTATTGACATTTTAATACTTATCTCTATATAATTCGAAAACTAAACATGATATAACGATACTATTGACACCAATGAATAGAGCAATCAGGACCACAAAATACTTGCATCACAAACAAGAAAAAAAAAAGTTTTTTTTAGAATTGAAAAAAGCTCTCAACTTAAGGATTTGCTACTCTTAATGTTATAAAGACACCAACTCTAATTTTGACCTTATCTGAATTGTTGTGGATATATCGAAGAGCGACGTTCTTCTACGACACTTTGGAGGGATTCTGAAGGTCTTCTGAAAGGTGCTCTACTTTAATGGAGCTTCTTTAATTTCATCCTTATCTGAAGTTTTTAATTTTTTAGAGACGCATCAGAGTTGTTCCATCTTTTCTATTTTCATTGTCATATTTAACATAATTTCTTCTGCATTATTAGTTATTTTTTGGTACTTACTTCGACTTACTCGAGTTATAGAGGGTATTTCAAGCCGTTCTCTTCCATCTCATTTTGTGAAAGAGTCAAAAAGACAAATTTTTTGTTTGTCATAAATAAGCACTTACCAAAGGACTGAAAAGGATAAAAATTTCTTGTATCTCTACTCATGTTTGTGATAAAAAAAAACGTTATTTTTAAAACTAATCCTAACTCTTTGTACTCTTTGTAATGTTTTTCGAATAATTAAAGTCAAACATCTTACTTATTGTTAGATTTGGAGCAAGAAGTAAAATACGAAAGTTGTAGGATACACTTTACCGCACAAATTTTAGACAAAATTACAAGCTGCAATTATTTTTTCATATTTGCGTTCTGTAATTTGTTCTAAACCTTTGCAACAAACTGCTTTTTTTATAAACAATTTTCGAAACTTATTTTTATTTGTTTTCCTATTAAACAGCGTCAAAAATTGTACATTTTCCAACTATGATGAGGAGTATGTTTAATTCAATGTTAAATGTGATATACATTTAATCAAAATCAAATAATCAAATCCAAATAGGCATTTTGCTGAGTCAACTGAACGAAGTTTTGCGTAAATTCATTAAGAAACCTCACTCAGAAAGCTATGAATTTTTAACAGAAAAGAATGGCATAATTAAAGTAAGTAAATGAATTTTGTCCACGACCACTTAATAATATACTGATATTCAGCTTGTTGACAAAAGTTAAATAGGGCTCATATAGCGTCAGAGGGATATATGAGTTGAAACAGCGGGAATAATATCATTATTCCCGCTCGCCATTTAAGTTATATATGTTGCCTTGGCAACCAGTAGGAGTAGGCAACAACGCAATATCAAATGCATCAGCGTAAAAAATGCACTGGTGGCACCGGTTTTACCGTCAAACGCGAGTGTCACTTTGACATTTCAATAATTTTATTTACACTTCCTATAGATTATATAATTTACTGTAATTATTAGACAATGGCCGTGGACAAAGTACAGTATTACCTATACTCGCTTTTTATGGCCATTATTCCCACGGGAGACTTGCGCCCCTCGCCTACGGCTCGTGACGCAAACGTCCCCCTAAGGGAATAATGGCTATCATAAAAAGCTCGTTTAATAATATACTATTTGTTACCTACCTCATCCTTTTATTTTGATATTTTGCAGCCATCTTGTAGACTTTTTTAAATGAACGCCTATATTACTGAAAATAAATTGGCACTTTTTCAGAGATTTTAATGCCATAAAAGGTAATTCAGCTCCATTTTATTGCACTTATTCCACGAACCATATCCAGTCTTGGGGAAGAAGAAAGAGAGAGCGATATAATATTTTTTCAAAGATAGCTATTTGTGTTACCAGTTACACACTTAGCCTTTTAATAGTTACCAGTTACGAAAAGTCCGATTTTGTGTAACGAATGAATGTTTGCGGGACGAGCGCAGCGAGTTCGCAAATTTTAAAGAGCTCGTGTCTAGATACTCGCTTTTTATCTCTCTTTAAAATTATTAAAACGGTGGTGACAAAGAGAACGGAATATTAGCCGCTTCCGGAGTTCATCTTAATGTTAAGCGATTCGTGCTAATTAGGAAAGACTTCTATGACCAGCTGAATACTGTAAAAAAGATATTGTCACTACTACGTGAAGCTCGTCTTCAACTATAACCTAAAAACTGAATATTTGTTCAAAAAAAGCGATTCCTTTCTTCCGAAAAAACCGGCTCTTTTCGAAAAATGACGAAAAGAGAATTATCCCAAATGTGTCATCAAAGAAATGATACTAAAAGGCCAAAGATTAAAACGGCAGGATATAGCAAGGTATGACCCAGGGGTGATAAGATACCGGGGATTTCCTTGGTCTGCGAGATGGCTGATTTGTATGTAAAAAAGATCAAATACATGATAACCGAGGAGGAGTGCGTTCTGGAGTTATCAGGACTCGGGATCGATTTAATTGGGTCGATTGCAGAAGGAATCTAGAAGACTGGTACAAGCTGTGTGACTCATGTTCATCAAGGAAAACAAATGGTGGCTGTGAACTTCTTGCTAAAGTTGCCTGAAGTAGTGCCTTTACCAAATCATGAAGCAGTAACAGTGGCTGAAGTCTTGCAAATTCAAAACATGGAGTACTGGTAGAATTCCATATGAATCAATTTTTTAAAGTTTGGGGTACCTTTCATGTACATTGATAGATCTCCATATGATGGCTGGCCCATAGTCTTATTTTAGTTACAACTTCTCTCTGCCACTTCCAGAGTATAAGTTCTGGAAGATGTTAAAATTACGTAGAGAATGAAACGATACTCCAATGAAGACCGACATATCATTTGGTATATTATTGAAGCACTTAACTTAGATATTCCTTCATGTTGTATGTTGGACTACGAAAGTGTATGGTCCTCTTAATCGCTTTCTATTTTGATATCATTGTTTGCAGTTTGAAATTAGGTTTAGAGTCGATTGCAATTCCCATTTTATTTGGGTTTGAGCCTCAATTGATCTATTGTACAGCTTGACTGTAGGAGAGTTGCTTGAGAGAGAATAATGAAAGATAATGAAATGGGTCTTCAACGACTTCATTTTGATGCGCCATCTGTTCATCCCTAAAGCCATCCGGTTAATCAAATCTTGTAATTTAGGCATAACATACACTTTAGATGGAGTGTCCGCGCGCAATTAGGGATGTGTCGTCTGCAAATGGAAGAATCTATGAAGATAGTTTTATTTTCTTAAGAGTTTTTAATATGGCTGTATATGTTGAGGAGGAAAGGGGGTATGTGCAATACTTGTGGAAGTCTTTGCTTCCAATTTAAAACGAACGAAAAAGTGTTTTATTCTCACTTTCAGCTTCCTGACATTCAGAAAATTCCTGGTTAACTTTAACAAAAATAAGGGGCATTGTTAGGTATGTGGTTTATACACAATACCATCATGCCATGCGTCTGCATATCCAAAAACAGGGCCGCTATATGTATTATATGATTGAACATTTGACGAATTTTTTTCTGTAAATCCGATTTGTTAAATGGGGATAGAGTGCTTTAATCTATTAAGTAAGCTATTTTGCTTTATCTTCTCAAATATTGGTCTAATAACTGGCAGCATCGTGATTGGTTGATAATTTTCAGGTAAGCTGTGATCTTGTTGGGATGCAGGAAATAATGTGATGATATAAGAGTCTGTTATTTTCTTATAAACATGTGATTTAATATGATTTTATTATTGCGTCCTTTGTTTATGCAGTGTCGCAATCTCCTTCGCTCTCGTTTTCTTTTACAAGAAGTCACTCAAATTCCTGAACAAATAACAGTCTTAGGCAACTTATTTGATTTAAAAATATTTTAGATTTAAGTCTAGGTCAATACCTGAAAGAATAACAAGGGAGAAAAAATATGCTGACGGTGGTTTCAGGTTATGATGATTAAGTAGATACATTATCTGGTTGCAAGTGTGAACAAAGTTGCCACTGTTTTAGGAATTTTTCGTAATAGGAGTTTTATATATCAGTATAATAAACAGAATTTTTACTGTTTGTGCTGGTAGGTAAATGCATCGAGTTACTTTTGCTGATGCAAATAAAAAGTCTATTATTACCAGCCTGCTTCAGGTCGTAAGGCTGTTGTTTATAATTTTTTCACTTACCCCGGAGGGATAAAAAGTACACTTCTAATCTACAGGGAAAAAATCACCCTATACACAAATAGCAGTAAACTGAACAGATTATATTTTTTATGATTTAACGTTTAAAAAAGGTCATACAACCAGCAGATAAAAATGCATACCCCTCGGGACTAAATGGCCTTTTTATCCCTCAGCAATTTAAAGCTTCCTCTGTGGTCGGGTTATAAACTATTTATCTTTCCGTGTGCTGGTATACCATTGTATATCAACTGCAAATAGAGAATGGATGGTCCAATAGCTCTATTCACTCAATTCAAAAATATTATTCCGTGATGAACCCTATACAAAACTCTCAACTTTTGCTGTTGCCATCAGTTCCATCATTAGTTTGTGTTAAACAGTTTCTTATTAAGAGGAGTTGATTTTTTCTTTTTTTTGTCCGTATCATCATATGACATATGACCTTATCATCATTATTTTGTATGATTCGTCCTTTTTTTGTACATAGAATTATTGCTTAAAGAACTGCAAAAAATTCAATCTGTGACTTGAAAATCATGTTTTTCTAGGCCCATCTCGAGAAAACGGAGGGAGACATCAAGGAACTAACTGAAAACTCCGTAAACCTGAAATCCAACTACCTGGAATTGAAAGAGTTGCGCCATGTACTGGAAGAGGCGCGCCAGTTCTTCAACGAGCACGACGAAGCCAATGGATATGAATCTGCCCATAAGGTCAGTATCAAATATATTTTGTGTGTGCACAAGTGATCCAAATCAAATTTGCAGAATTATCGAACAATGTGTTTTTAAAAGACATCTTTTTTGCTTTTGTAACCTAAATTTTCTTACGGAGAAAATTCAAGAAAGTTGTCTTAAAAAAAATTCTACTAAAACGTTTCAGGCCTTATCAGTGTGTTTATTTTGAAAGATATCAAACGGGTAATAGTTCTCACCTTCTTGTTTCTTAGCCACTGAGCCAGAAAGTTTTTTTTTTGGACTGTACGCTTTTTGGGCCAACATTTTAGTACTTCTTTTTTTTTTGTTCTAACCAACCTCAATCTTTTGTCAATAAGTTCCGGCCCTCATAATCTCTTGGCAATTCTATATATAGTATAGGGTAAAAATTTAATTAACCAATAAGGAGCTAGGATGTCTGTATGAATTACACCATTAGTTCATTATTTACTTTAGAACATCGGCAACATAATTACATATGTTACATTTCAACTCCCTTTAGGCCCTTATTCCTGATGATCATAACGCTTCGCTGCGGGGCCATCTTGGATTCGTCGCCGGGGTCATTAATCGGGAAAGAGTCCCTGCATTCGAGAGGATGCTTTGGAGAGTGTCAAGGGGCAACGTGTTCATGAAGCAGGCGGAAATCGAGAAGCCCCTTGAAGACCCACACACCGTAAGTCTTGAAGATATTTTCTTCATAGGGCTGTAGCAGTGCTTAATTTTAAAACACGTTCGAATTTCATATACATGAATACCTATTATTTTGGGAAGACCAACCATCATGTATCTTAAAAAATAACTGATTAATTCTGTCGTATTAGGGCATTGAGCACAACAAAACTGTTTTCGTGGCATTCTTCCAAGGAGAACAGCTCAAGACTCGCATAAAAAAGGTCTGTTCGGGTTTCCATGCCTCGCTCTATCCGTGCCCTAACACGCAGAAAGAGCGCTCAGAGATGCTGCAAGGAGTGAAAACCAGGTTGGAGGACCTGCAAATGGTTTTGAACCAAACCGAGGATCACAGACAGAGGGTGTTGGTAAGACCGCATTGTGGTCAACTAAAATCGTTGTGCTCAATGAGAACAATTATTCATTCTTGCAGGCAGGAGTGGCTAAAGAGTTGCAAAACTGGAGCGTCATGGTCTGCAAGATGAAAGCCATCTACCACACGCTGAACTTGTTTAACATGGACGTCTCTAAAAAGTGCCTTATTGGTGAATGTTGGGTGTCTTCTTCTGATATTCCTGCCGTGCAAAAGGCTCTAGCCGATGGCTCGGTAAGTTACCCATTAGGACAAATAAATTCCTGTCAAAATACTTTTACAAAAACCTCATTTTTATGGCAATCGAATATTCACAACCATCTAAACAAAACTTGAAAAATAAATAACCCTCGTAGTGTTCAATAAAAGTGTTCAGTCACAATCAAATGTCACGTAACCTACGTTCCTGTGCTCATTTAACACGGGTGTTTCTAAGGCTCACTTCTATAGGTTTAGTTTAAGCCTTAATTTGACAACTAACAAAATATTTTGGCAGATAAACACTGTAATGTTCGTCAAATCTGTAGTTTAAACTTCAAACTAAAGTTTAAACTGAACTTGTAAAAGTGGCACTAAATAATGTTTCCTAATTAGGCACTTATCCGTTTTTTATTAATTCTTATATTTATTTTTAGACCACTAGTGGCAGTTCGATACCTTCTTTCCTGAACATCATCAACACCAACGAAATGCCACCTACATACAACAAAACTAATAAGTTCACCAGAGGTTTCCAGAATTTGATTGACGTCTATGGAGTTGCTTCATATCGAGAATGCAATCCAGGTAATTTTCTTTATGTATACCATTCATATAGAGGCATACGTCCAAAGTAGTTATCGAGTTATTTAGATAACGGTAATCTTAGAATAGAGAAAACACTTACTCTCCTATGTTTAACGACTATAAAAATAAAAAAAAAACACAAGACCCAAAACTATTAATAAAAGGGTGCGCGTTTTGCCTATTCTAATGAGGCAGAAACTACCGAAACGCGGAATTGAGAATTAGATCTTTTTCGATCCATTACATATGACTTGCCGTTTGTTGTCATGATTAGGAGATTGTATAATTATTTTTTTTACACGAAGTTGGGTAATTCCTTGTTTGTTCCAACCCACCAGGAAACCATACCAGAATCTCTTTGAGCAAGCCTAGATAGTGCTCATATTTTGAGTTCAAAGCTTTATTGAAAGGGTTGTGAGTGTGAGTTGCCCAAAGGAATTTTAAACCATCCTAGGATGATTTCCTCGTGAGTTGGAACAAACCTTATGTATCTGTATACTCTTCATAATATAACCACTATAAAATGTGTAGTTAGTAAGAATAATGTTTTAGTGGCAAAAAGTTAGTCATAAACTAGCCAGGATTTGGTTATTATTTTTTATTTTAAAAGCTCATCTATTGCAAAAAATTTGGTCACAAAACAACATGTTTTTTGGTGGCAATAATGTAGCTAAATTGCAGATTTTATTTCGCCATTTTTTGATTTGAAATAGTTTCTCCAAAATTTTAGTAAACATTACGTTTTCTTGCCTGGGTGAAAATGGAGTCACTGGATAAAAGTCTATTTTTTTTGCAGTCAACTTGTGGCTTTCCTGACCAGGAAATATAGCTAAAATTTGCTTTAGCTAAAATGGCAGTTGGCTTCGTCCACAGCAAGTCTTTTCGGAAATGTTGACAACTCAGTTCATTAGTAACATACAAGGTGGCCCATCGAAAAGGATCCACCTCGCTTTTCTTCCAACCGAATTAGACATCGACAATCGCTCAGACACGTCAACTTTAGTTTTTTAGGGAAAACAAAATTTTCAGAAAGTTTCAACCGTCTAACCTGAACCTCCAAGTGGGACTAAGCGTTGACCTTGAAATTGTAAATAGACATAGAGGATGAGTAACACCTCGTTTTGAGAGTCTCATCAAAGCTTGTTAATTTGCCACAATTCATGTCATTTTATCAATCCAATCCAAAATAACGGGCGGTTAAACTTTGAAAATTTGTAAATTTAACAGGCTTAATTTAAGTAATTTGATTTGGTTTTCAATCTCTTGTCAGATTAGGGGATTGAAAGGAAAATGGAAAATGTATTTCTTTTACCTAAAGTGAAGCGATTTTAGAAGTATATAGTAAACATGGTGGGTCCATGAGCCTCCCTGTATATCCTCAATGTGTTACATATCTGTCAATAATCAGTTACGTAATTGGTAATAAGTAAAACTGGAGCCTGGAACTTGTAAACTCGAAAAGCGACAGGGAACGTCAAGAATTAAAATTATTGTTATTTTATTTTATTTTAAGTTCCTGAGATTACCAAGAAACATTCCCAAGACTACATAGCTTTACATTTTGCTTTACGTTGGGGGGCGTAAAAACATTTTGTAAATGGCATGGTCGACATGAATAGATTTTGGCCATCGTTTGATTTTTATGGCGGAACGGTGGCCGTAGTCATTAGAGCATCGAAGAACAGATAAACCCTCTACATTTATAGTAAATTTACATCACGACGCCATTTTTAATTTCTATGCACAGCTGCTTTACTTAAGAACATAGACAATAAATAGCAAAATTACAGTTTTTAAAACAAGAAATTGGCTTTAAAAATTAAACATTTTTAGTCATAAAAGCTACTTTTCAGCTTCTTGTAAAATTGTAGTTAATATGTTGCCAAAATTTTGATCAGAAAAGTGACGAAATAAAAGTCCGATTTTAGTAACGATTACGAAATGAAGGACTAATTATGACTTAGAATACCACTTGGCAATGAAATAATTTTAATTGAATATTGTTTTAGCTCTGTACACCATAATTACTTTCCCGTTCCTCTTCGCCGTCATGTTTGGCGATAGCGGCCACGCGGTCATTATGGCCGCCTTCGGTCTCTGGATGATCACCTCAGAAAAGAAGATCGCAGCTCAGAAAGGCAAAAGTGAAATTTTCAGCATATTCTTCGGAGGTCGCTACATTATACTGCTTATGGGGCTGTTTTCATTTTACACCGGGTAAGTGATTGATCTATCGACAAAATAAAAGTGATCAAAAGTAATTTTGCTAATAGGCTGGTATACAACGACGTCTTTTCGAAGGCGCTCAATATCTTTGGGTCCTCTTGGTATATAAATAGTACCTCACTACTTGAGACAAATTTCTCGGAGAATACTGAAAGTGACTCATCACTGGAGTTCGAACTGATTCCGAACAACAACTACGTCGGTACACCGTACTTTTTAGGATTGGATCCAGCATGGCAGGTATAGTACTTTTCTCAAGGACTGTCTCTTATTCGCAGCCTAAAATCGATGATTTTTCAGGTGGCATCAAACAAAATTATATTTTTAAACTCCTTTAAAATGAAGTTGTCTATAGTTATCGCCGTGGTCCACATGATCTTTGGTGTAATCGTCAGCACTTTCAACTACATGTAAGGTTTAGCTTGACAAATTAACATTTTATTTTTTAACACTGAATTTTTATTTTTTTTTCGTTCAGTCACTTCCGCAAATATCACCGACTGTTTCTTGACTTTCTGCCTCAAATTCTCCTGCTCTGTTTCCTGTTTTTGTGGATGGTTATCATGATTTTCATCAAGTGGATCAAGTACGCCGGCACATGGGATGGCGTGGGTAAGTAACAGAAAATTTACTGTTCGGCAGACGTCTTAATAAAACCAATTTTAGACATCAAACGTGGTAGTGCGTGCGCTCCTTCGGTCCTCATCTACTTCATCAATATGATGTTGTACAAAGACACAGAGCAAACCCACGAAGATTGTGACATTTATATGTTTGAGGCTCAAAGTACCGTTGAAACTGTCCTCATTTTGTTGACTTTAATTTGTATACCTTGGATGCTGTTGGGAAATCCTATTTACATTATGTGCACGAGAAAGACCAGGAAACCCGGAGTTGTTCATGTAAGTAAATAAGTCAGCTGTCAGTGGTATATAAGGCAAAGCATTCTTGGGAAATCTACACATGTATGCAGTTATGCAACTACTAATTAGCAAAACTGTTTTCGTTTTCAATCAAAACTCTGATGGTATTTACTTTTACTATAAATGTAATAAAAATAACTTTTTTTTCAAGCGGACTAAAAGTACGTCATTTGTTTTCTCCATACGTACACCTAAAGTGGGCTTTCAAATCCAGAGACCAAAAAAGTAGCAAAAAAGTCCTAGGCAGTAAAAGTAAAGTCAAAAGTCACCGCTACTGTCATGGTGGCGCATATATAAACGATTTTTATTCACCAAAATTATTTGAACACTAGATGACACCAGATAAACCGATCTCAGTGTATTGCCATCTTTACATTCTTATTGAAAAAACAAAGGATAGGAATACTCTCAGAGCATCACCCAAAACCGTTATTAGTCGAAATCGCATAGGTTCCCGAATTTTGAAATTGTCTGTTAAATGTCATGCGCGTCATCATATTTATCTGTCAATGTGACTTATATTAATTTAGCATTGAAAATATTGCTACAAATTCTTAGTTACCATAACCATTGGTTATGATTTAATATCATTAAAACCATGGACCATCATTAAAACCATTGAACATTGAAAACCACCATTCTAACACATTCTATGTATTTTACAAATAATATACACCACTAATTGGGTAAGTACCTAGACCCGCTTAAAGAAGATGAGAGAAAATTGCAAAACTGAATCACTCTGAAATAGATTTATTATATCCTGCATGCTCGAAAAAAAAATAGTATATGTTACTCGGAGTAAAAGGTCTTTTTGTGCTTCGCCCAGTTGTAGGCCTCAGCTTCGCTTCGGCCGTCAATCTCTGGGCTCAGCACGAAAAGACCCACTTTTACTCCTAGTGACATAATCTACTATAGGTTCACATATCTCTTTGACCTTATAGTTAGTTATGACTTGATGCAGTAATTCAAATGACTTGATGCAGTAAATTGCAGTTATTCAAATGGATTGCAGCTGATGAGAATACCACATCCATTCCTCTTTTCTTGACTCTTCCGGTAGCAACATGACCTCTTTGACGTGAATGTTTCGGTCTAACGACGTTTACGGGACCTGTTTGATGACGTCGAATTGACGTCCTGGTAACGTACATAAGGCACAACTAGAGACGGAACTCGTGACTGACAGACTCGAGACGACTGAGTTATGAATTTGAGAGAACCGGTCACATAACTTTATCTTTTATAAAAACAGCATAAAAAAAATCATTATTATATTTCTTTTCTTTGCGGGGGGGGGGGATACTCCTACCCGAAGGGAGAGTATTCCTTTTTTTTCTCAAATTCTAATTTTTGACGGCCTGTAAGTTTAGAACGAGTGGACCGATTTGAGTGAATGCAACAGTTTTTTGTTCTTCTGGATCTCCTCTTCTACAACCCGCCGTGGAAGTCGCACCCACGGAAGTCCCATTGGTTTCATTGGTAATTTTAGAAAAAAACTCTTCGATTGTCGATTACAACTTTTTAAAAAACTCACTTACGGGACTAATCTCACTCGTGTTGTTTGTCACGTTCCTAAGCGATTGAAATCGTCTCATTTCGGTTAAAAACAGAAACAATCTTTTTTTTAATGATTAAAAGGGTGTGGAGGTGCTTCTGCGGTCGATACTTGGGCACTTCTAGAATCGACTTTCTTACTATTTAAAAAAAAATCACTTTCATGTCGATCAAAAGCAGCATAAAAAAAACAAAACTTTGACGTCCTATAAACTTTACAATAATTGGACCGATTGGAGTGTCTCCAATAGTTTTTTGTTCCTCTCGATGTCATCTCGACACCCATCAACGTAAGTTTCATTGGTTCAATAATTTCGGAGATATACCCCTTCGGCTGTCAATTGGTCACTTTAGAATCGATTTTTTTACTACATCTATTAAGTTTGCTATGTTCAAAGTTCAAAGGGAATTTAAATTATCTCATTTCGATCAAAAACAGCATAAAACTAATTTCGAAAGTTTTTTAACAGTAGCCAATGCCTTCTTTTTCTCAAGTTCCACCTTTGACGGCCTATAACTTTAGAACGAGTGGAAGGATTGGAGTAAATCCAACAAACAGTTTTTTATTCTTTTCGATGTCTTTTTCCACCTCCACCATCGAAGATTCATTGGTTCAATAATTTTCGGAGATAGACTCTTTCAGTGGTCGATTTTTAGGAACACAAAATCGACTTTTTTACTGCTTTAAAAAAATCCTTTTATAGGACTACTCTCACTCGTATTAAGTTGGTCACGATCATAGGGGATTGAAGTGGTCTCATTTCGATTAAAAGCAGCATAAAACCGAATTTTCAACATTGACGGCATGTAACTTTAGAATGAGTGGACCGATTGGAATGCAACAGTTTTTTGTTCTTCTCGATATCTTCTTTTACCTCCCATGGGAGTTTAATATTAATAAGACGGAAGTCTCATTGGTTCAGTAATAATTTGGCAGATAGACCCCTTGGGTGGTCGATTTAAATCAGCCACACAAGAGCGGAATTCCTAATTAATTATTTTCAGTTATTATAACATTTTTCGGCATACTCGGATCATTTTGATCCCTTCAGCAATTTATAGTTTTCAAGGGCTTGTAATCTAAAAGTCAAGAAACTGGTTTTTATAGGGGCTTGGAGATAAAATTTTCAATAAAAGTATCACTCATTACTTGAACCAGAGGTCAGACAAGAAGTTAAACAAGAGGAAATTTCTTTACTTAGAGGTGCCAGTTACCCTAATTCTGAAGTCAGATGACTTTCTATTTTTTTAAATACTCTTACAAGGAATACTTTTGAGATATGGGTTCGGTTTTCTACATATGAAGAGTGGAAGTAAAAAAGGGGTATTATCAGAAAAAAGCTTTAAATATACTTCAGCATTGATATTCATTTGGATCCTCACTAAATAAAGATTTTTTCCAATTCCTTCCTTGTATACACAAAAGGGCCTGATCCATAATAATTTGGTGCGCTAATGAAATATTTCAAAGTCCAGGACAGACACGACTGAGATATTTTTCACCAATCTACAACACTAATCGTCAGTTAATAATAATCCGAGTGACGCCTGGCTTTAACTGTAGAGAGACATTGGTCAGCCTACAACTTATTGTTAGCCTTTGCGGCGGGAAGTGAGTTCCTATTGGTTACAGAGATGGTCTCCTTGGTAACCATGCTGTCAAGCCGTATCAAGATTTACTAAACTGCCTTGCTTCTAGACTTGGCCTATAGAATGCATGACTAGTGAGGAAAGTCCAATTGTTGATAAAGTTCCGTGGTTGCTCTGACGTAGATTCATATGACAAAAAAATCCCAAAAATCATACAAATGGCCGAGAAATATTAAAAAGGATAGAAAAATCGTAGTAAAAAGAAGCAACATTGAATAGAGCCTAAGGCCCACCAAATTAATCTCCTGGTAACTTACGATAAGGATAATTTTTTGAAGCTTTTACGTTTTATATTTTTTCATTTTTCGACTTTTCTCAATAATTTATGATTATAGAGATTTAATTTCCAAAGTCTTAAATTTTCAGATTGAAGATAATAATTGAAGATAAGTGGTGCAAACATGGATGAATACCATAGGCCCAATTTTTTCAATTCCACGAAAATTATATTTTTGATAAAATTACCACTGCACTGACTTAATGGGTCTAAGAGGGTTAAATAAATGTGAGTATGCAGATTAAGTGAGAAGTAAATTCTATTGGCTACGCACTCGATAACCTAGGCAACCAAGGCGTCAAGCCCTGTCAAGGTTTATTATCTAGCCAACGAAGAAAATCGATTAGTATGCTTCAACTCTTGTTGAGAAATTTCCGTGCTCACTCTGACGTACATTAACAAGACGGAGAGAAGTAATAATTATCTCGAAATATAAATTTTGGCACTTACCCCCTTTATTACTTCCACTTTTCATATACAATAACTTTGCGGTACTTTTTTAACTCCCTGACATGAAATTCCGACATAAAAGTTTCATCCATAGATGAAGAGGATTTTGAGTTTTTGGACCTTTTTCTGTCCATTGAAATTTGTAACGAAAGATTATCGCCCCACCTCCAATTTTCACGGGAATTTCATATATTATGAGACCAGTAGCTCAATTTGTAACTATGAGGAACTCTAGCAGGGTATTTAACCACTGAAGAGCTCTAGTTCCCAGTTTTAACAATCTTGCTCGCAGAGGCTACCATTTTTTATTCGCATCATTCTCACCATATAGGTGAGGAGTAACGGAGATCTTAACCAAGGACTAGAAATGAACGAGGTGGAAGCCAATGGCTCAGACGCAACTGCACCTGTCAGTTCCTACCTTCACGAAGTTGAAGAAGAGGAAGAAGAAGAAGAACCGATGTCCGAAGTGTGGGTGCACCAGTCCATCCACACCGTCGAATACGTGCTCAGTACCATTTCCCACACCGCTTCTTATCTGCGTCTATGGGCGTTGTCTCTTGCGCACGCACGTAAGTCCCTTTTACCCTTTAGTATATCAATTCAAATCATTAAAAAACGTTATCTAGAAAACCATGAAATTTTGACAGAAAAGGATGACTTAATAAAAGTAGATACACTTTTGTTCCCTCATCCTTTTCTTTTGGACTAATGGACTAGATGACGTTTTCCAATCATCACCTCCTATAATATGATTTTTTTTTAACAGAACTGTCAGAAGTGTTATGGGAGATGGTCTTTTGGAAATTTTGACAGAAAAGGATGACTTAATAAAAGTAGATACACTCTTGTTCCCTCATCCTTTTCTTTTGGACTAATGGACTAGATGACGTTTTCCAATCATCACCTCCTACAATATGATTTTTTTTTAACAGAACTGTCAGAAGTGTTATGGGAGATGGTCTTCCGCATGGGTCTTCAAAAGGAAGGCTTTGTGGGCACCGTTTATATTTACATTTTCTTCGCCGTTTGGGCTTTGTTCACCTTGGCCATTTTGGTGCTGATGGAGGGCCTGTCCGCTTTCCTACACACTTTGCGTCTCCACTGGGTCGAGTTCATGTCCAAATTTTACGAAGGCCAGGGCTACGCTTTTGAACCGTTTAGCTTCAAAAAGATACTGGACGAAGAGGAAGAAGGCGCGGACTAGATGAGTACTTTTTTATAAAGTTAGCAAGACCTTGCAGTGGCGTTTATTGATTATTGTTATGTTATTATTGTATGATTTTAATTTCTTGTATCTTTCAAATATTATTTTATGAAGAAATGAACCGATAATAGTATTTTTTGTAGAGATCTATAATAAAGCTTTTAGTTTGTTGCAATTAATAAAGGGTGTTTAATTTTCTCATCTTTAAACTCACGTAATTTTCATTTTAAGAAAACATGATACTTTCAAAGTACAGCATTAAAAGTATAGTAATAGTGTAATCAGAACTGTAACTAGAAAAGCAGGAAAGTTTTTTTTATGTACCTAATTTCTGATATCTCTTAATATGTACATTACATTCCCTTAAAAATTATTGCAATACTTTCTAGTGCATTTTCATTCTCTTGAATTTTCAATAGATGTGGACCAACTTATCCGGCCTACACAGAGTGTTATGAAATTCGATTGCATTTTTTTTAACAGCATATTCTACGACAAAAAAAAAGACAAAAAGTTCATTAAAACTAAATAAAAATTAAGGTGTTAGTTTTTCTTTATATTTAGGGCGACTTTTACAAGTTCTAGTAAAACTTCAGATTAAAGATAAAACACCAGACTTGACGTACATTGCATTGTTTACCTGACATAAACAATGCAATGTAGGTTATACCTGGAGTTTTATCTTCAATCGGGAGTTTTACTTGAACTTATAAAAGTCGCCCTTAGAAGATATTGAACTCAAATTCGGAATGTAACTAACTACTCATAGATCAACATAAAGAATACAAGAGCTTCTGTGGGCCTTTAAAGTTACTAGAAAAAAAAAGCAACAGAAAGAGAAATCCCTGAAAAACAGGTTATTAAGACGCTTTTATCTGAACAAGTAATAGCTGACACGAGGTAATCCAACGACTTCCATAAAGTCATATACCATATGTGCAATTCATTATACCACGTATTAAAGCAGTTCCACTACATATTTAAGAAGAATCTAGAGAAAGTCCAAGGACGTCTTTCTCCTGTTTAGGTTCCCTGAAAAAGAAAAAGCAGAAAAAGTGTTGAAAAGGAAATTTTCATCTTATCTCAATAACTTGTCGCTGACATAAAGAAATCCAATGACTTTTGAAGCAGGAAGTTGCGATCTACCATCATGTACGAGTCACTATGCAATAACATCTCAAGCAGCAAGGTGACGTCACAATTACGTCATTAATAGGTTTTTTTGAATTTAAGACGTCACCTGACTGAAAAGTGATTCGTCAATATTGCTAACATATTTAAAATGTCGTGTAAATGTCGTAACAAAAACGACATTTTTTGGTCGTTGCATGTTAACTATTATATATATAAACGTGAATTAACTGCGCTAAAAAAACGACATTATTTGGTCATTGTGTGTTACTTATTGGTGTTTATTGCTAAAAACAAAAATGCAAATAAAACAAATTAAAAAAAAAGTTAAACCGAAATTGGAACGTTTCTTGCTCTATTTTAGAAATTTTATTTGCGATATTTGACTACAAGAATGATTTATATTTATTTGAGTATGTCGTGCCTGAGTATATTATCAACTAATTCCTTTCCAAAGAAATACCTAAACTTTCTTGTTGAAGAACTGCCACAGCAAATAGAAGGGACGACAACTGTAATAGAAATAGAAGTGACTAAAAAGAAAGTTTTTTTCTAGTCAAAAAAACTAGAAAAAAAAGAAATAAAAATGCGTTAAAATTATAAAAAAAGATAGAGGCACAAATTTAAAATAGTTACAGGGTGTTTCAAAAATGTGCTGGCAAACTTTGCAGGGTTATAGAAAACGTTAAGTCATCCAACTTTTGCTTAGTAGGCATTATCTGCAAACGCACTTTTTTTGAGATACATCAGGGTGTCAAAGAAATATTTTTGGCATTAAATCGTTATTAACATCTCGAATCAAAACGTCAGTACCAGTTATGCATTTAAAAAACAAATTTTAAACATTAGAATTGTTAAGAAATGCCTACGCTTATGCGATAATAAATAAAAATTATAAGAAATAATTTTTGCTGTTGTACCCGTGTTTTTCATCATAAAACATCATTTAATTCAAAAACAGCGCACAATGGCGCTTTTCAGTAAGAATACCTTTTTCGTGTAGAAAATATTTGCCTTTCACAATATGCTTCCAAATTGCATTTTATTTGGCGTAGACGTTAGAGGCAAAACAATTCCAGGCGACTTCTAAATTTACGCTACTGGCACATAAAAATTGCGCTTCTTAACACAAATAAAGTACCTCCAAGCAATGGTAAAACGTGTACACAACTTCAATTATCTATTTATGTAAATTTGTTCCTGATATATAATCTAAAATCTCATAAAAAATATTTCTTTGAGACCCCCTGTACTTGGCGTCTTATATAGTCCCCTAAAGTTTGTCAACATCTTTTTGAAACACCTTGTATAAATTTAGGACAAAATTGTCTAATAGATTTTTAAAAACATGCTAAAATATTTTTCTTTTTTAGACCAAAATTTTCTCAATGAAAATCGGAATTGAAAAAGTACAATTTTTAGGTCAAAGCTATCTCAAAAGAATGAAAACGCATAGAAAAGTCCAATTTTATAACTGATCATCAATGAAAAAAAATGTGAAAGTAAAGGAATTTGAATGAAACATGATGAAACAAGAATAATAGAAAAATATGAAAAATAAAAATTACAATGCAAAAAAACTTGAAAAAAGAAAAAATGGGACAATAAAGAGAAGAATGGCGGAAATAGATACACTAGAAGAGCCACCAAACAACTATTTTTGTTGATTGCTAGAGCAGGAAGAAACATCTAAATTGCCGGAATTTCTTGTTGAAGAACTGGCACACCAAATATACAAGGGACAATAGCTGTAATACAAAAAATGTACGCAAAGAAAGTTGTAAAAACACTTGCAATAAAGAAATAAAAAGACGATAAAGAGGAAAAATCTCAAACAACGGTTATAGTTGAAGAGGTTTTCAAGACATTAGAATATGCTCCTGAACAAATCTTTAAGCAAATACAAGAGACTGTTGTTATTGAGGAAGGTGTTTCTCTGAAAATAAGTAAAAAACGATTTCTAAAGAAGAAAAACTACTTCAAAGAAAAACGAGCGTAAGTTTTAACGTAAGTTACATATATATGTAAGTCTCCAGATAAAAAAGAGAGTTGAGAGAGAAATAGTTAGATCAATCTTATCTCATCAAGTTGTGGCTGAGATGAAGCAGTCCAATGACTTCCTGAAACAAGAAGTTGAAGTTTATAAGACTTATAGCCAAGTACCTTCATGAAATAGCTCAAGTAGAAGAAAAGCTGCACAAATGGCTCAAAGATCTCGTTGGTTTCTTTAAAACTTTATAGAAGAAAAGCACCAAAAACCTGTTCACCATTAGACCTGTTCACTCAAAAGAAGTAGTGGCCCACATAAAGCTTCTGCAGGAAGAAAGACAACATGAGGTTCGTTTCATGATTTCTTAAATATAGAAGTTGACATTTTCTATGATATCCGATCCGCTGTTGTTGCTAAAGGCTTTACTGCTCCACAATGTTATATACAAATTTCTTGTCTATTCTTTGTCTATTCAGATCTCCTAAAAAGGATAAAATTGGATATAGCAGACGAGACCTGAGGAACTCAAAACGACTTCCCTGTTTATGTATAAATGGTGTTTGATGGGAGAAAGATCTTCAATTATTATCTACTTCATCGAAGGCCTCTCCCGGGGGAAGCTCGAAAATATGCTGACTGACAGCATATAGGGAGTGGTTTGAATTTCGGTTTGCCTAAGTTACGGCTGTCAAGCGAAATCTTTTACGAATGCTATTCGTTATTATTATAATAATGTCATTCATTAATTATTGTAATAAATGGCATCCAACCTGACGAAGAAGACGACTGTTTGACGAACTAAGATGTAATATATATTATACGTAAATAGTGTGGGTCAAAAAAAAGTGTGCCATTCTCAAGAATATGGCTAGGTTTGTTCAGGTGCCTACAAAGGAAAACCTGGACGAAGAAGTCAAGAACCAAAGGCATGTCCGAATAGGGTTTCTACTATCAAGAAGGAATGTTTAGAAATTTAGTGAAGACCTACGTCAAGATCCATTCCCTGACGGCCCTGTCGAACTCGTGCTTGCTGTATCTGACATACTTCAAGTGCGCTGAAACCCCGCGCCACTTTTATCCCCCACCCCAGTCCCTCCACTCAAGCGTGACGGCGGGGGAATAAATACAACGAAGCTCTCCACAGTCGAATCAGTCAACGTCGGGAAGCACGGGAGATCACTTCGCCCATTGCCTCATTGGCATTGATAATGTCTGCCGTAGCTGTAGACGAAACATCAGGAAGAAATTCCATTGGATCGTGACTTCAAAACCCTGAAAACATCCTTGACTTTAGATTGCAAATTTTTAATTATAAATTAGCAGAAATGAGAAAATGGGTATTTAGGATATTGCACTGACTGAAAACATGAAAATACATAAACAAAACAACAACTTCATAAAAGGTTTGTTCTCAAGTCGACTTATTTTGGACAAACGTATTCTATTATATTTTGGAGAGAGCATTGGAACTGTCCAGCTAGGACTGGACAATTGTCGGCACTTTTCTACAGTTTGTCCCATCTTTTGGACGGAAGCCTGCCATTTTTGTGTGATCTATGACGTTATATGTCTTCGTCAGAGCCTCTCTGAGCCCTACTGAGGTTACAAGTCCAGGACAGATACGACTGAGATTTTTTTTACCAATCTACAACACTAATTGTCAATTAATAATAATCCGCGTGACGCCTAGATTTAACTGTAGAGAGACATTGGTAAGCCTACAACCTATTGTTAGCCTTTGCGGCGGGAAGTAAGTTCCTATTGGTTACAGAGACGGCCTCCTTGGTAACCATGCTGCCAAGCCGTGCCAAGGTTTACTAAACTGCCGTGCTTCTAGGCTTGGTCTATAGAATGCACGACTAATGAGGAAAGTTCAATTAATCATATGCTCTGAGACATACTGAGGTTACACGGATAAGCGCGGTGGAGGTCGCGGTAGGGACCGAGATTTTACATCTTTCAGTGTTCTTTGAGGTTTCTGAGAATATTGACATGTTTCGGAAAATTTTGCTGAAATTGTCCATGCAATGGTTAACTAATAACAATAAATATGTATAGAAGCAACGATAGTGAGGACGATCGTCTGTAAGTGTAAATTGGTGGATTATATGTAATTCTTCAAATCGCCTGTTTAGTGCTAACAATAAATATGTATAGAAACAACGGTAGTGAAGATGATGATTCGTCTGTAAGTGTAAAGTGGTGGATTATGTGGAATTCTTCAAATCGCCGGTTTAGTGCTCATCCTATAACACGTCACAGAGCTCCAGGGGCCGCCACGTGGTTTGATGAACACCAATAAACGTGCAAGTTTACCACGCGACTAAGGGTACAGTTATATGGCCACTTAAGATGACTCGGTGTTATTAGATCATAGTATACACTGCATTCTGCTAACACAGCAATTGTAATATTATAAATGCAGGTGTATTCAGTAATGTTTTTCAGTCTTTAAGATAGTCTATACGAGTAAACTTCAATGTAACTTCAACCTTTTATAAATAAAATCAATTTTTAAAAACAGAAGTTTCATTAATAAGAACAAAATTGGCGCAGTCGGTAGGATCCTTTCGGAAGTTCGGTTCGGTTTCGAGAAAGCACACGGAAATCGAGTGAAGTTCGAAGTGAAGTTCCATAGTGAATGTTCAATAGTGAACTGTGAAACCCGGTGATCCGAGGAAAGTGAAACCAGTGACCAACATCCTCTGTGTTTACAGTTAAGAAAGGATTCGGAAACCTCGCAGGACATCTTTTAACTCCTGGCCAACATCGTTTTCTGGTCCGCCACAACGAGAGAAGCCAGCAGGACACATTAGCCGTGCTAGTGTCCACTACAAGCAGTACTACCCTAAGCAGTGCAACTACCTAGCGACGTACCGTTTGATACAGGACGAGATACTGGGAGACAAATTGTGAGTCGTTTGTTTCTTATAGATGGAATGCCTGTTAGTTAGGAATAACCAGTTAATGGCAAATGAATAAGTTTAGTAGTAAATCTAAACGAGTATTCGATATAACCTATCCAAGAGGAATTACTAGTTTAAGTAAAGTCACAGAACCAAAACCTCAAGAAGCTTCGACTTCAAGTTTAAACGATTTGTATTCAGAAATTGCTGCAAATTGTGTATTACAACCGATAGGAAACAACACTATTAATTTAGGACATACATTATAAGTAGGAAGTATTAATCCCACTGTTAAAATGGCCGATGCTTTAAGATCTACCGTTACTCTTCTAAAAACATTCGACGGAACCCCTTCTCGACTAGAATCTTTCATTAATCAAATCAATACATTTCATGCACGTTACTTTAATGCTGACCCATCACAGCAAGAATATGTACTTTTGGCAATAAAATCAAAAATATTAGGTGCTGCTGAAGATTTCCTTTTAACTCGCCCAGATTTACAAACCTGGAACGACATTAAAAATGCACTTCAACAAAAGTTCAGTGACCCTGTCACCAGAGCTAACCTACAGCAACGACTAATATTCCTGTCTAAAAAGAATGAATCCACTCAGGACTACATTCAAAAACTTAAGGCTTTAGTTACAAAAATAAATACGAAAATATGTACGGAAGTAGCTAATACTGAGGCAAAAGCGATACTGATTTCACAAAACGAACTTAACGCGACACAAAATTTACTAGCCAATATTTCAAGCGAATTACGAACGTTATTGATTGTTCAAAATCCACAAAATTTGGACAGTGCAATTGATATAATAACTAATTATGAAATTTTAACTAGCCAAACCACTTTTAAGAATAACTATCTACAAAATCACAGTAAGCCAATTAATAGGCCTGTTAATCAAGTAGCTTCAAATACTCAGAGATCCTTCAATACACCAAACCTTCCAAGACCCCAAAATCAATTTTTCTCAAATTACAGAAATCAAAATAATCAACCACCCAATCAACAAAGACCACAAATTCGACCACAAAACCAACAACAAAATTTACCAAATCAAAGAAACGTTCCAAAACAACAATATCCACAACCAATGTCCGGTGTAAGTACTGTGAAACGAAATCTGACCCAAATAAGACCTCAATTCCAAAATAGACCGCAAAGACCGCAATCTCATTTCCAACCAACGGGAAACCCAAACTTTACCTCTCATTAATTAACACATCTTGAAAACGAAGATAATGGTTACGACTACCAATTTGAATCTGACAACAAATACCCTAATGAAGACTACTACCCTGAAGTTGAAAATTTTGAAGACTATCCACCTTCATCTTCATCATTACCTTCGGAAGAAAGTTTAGTCGAACAGCTTGAAAATTTTCAATTACAAGCCTCGGACAAAACCAACCCTGTTTAAGCCTAAACAGTATGCAAATTAATCAATTACCCTACATTGAAATACCAAATTACAATATTCGACTACTCATTGATACTGGATCACATGCCTCTCTTCTCAGACCTTCCATAGCAGAGACATACTTTCCAGATTCAATTAAACCATATATAAGCACGTTACAAACATGTGCAGGTGCAAAAAAGGCTACAAGTAAAGCAGAAATTCCTTTGTTTCTTTGTTTTGGCATAACAGAGCCAATAGAATTTATACTTTATCCTTTTCACGAGTATTTCGACGGAATTTTAGGAATAAAAGATATCCGTAAACTAAAATTAAGCATCGATGTAGAAAACGAAAGACTAGTGAACCGATATCTAAAAATCCCATTTCAGTATAGACAAGACTTTGATCATTATGTAATTGAAATCCCACCAAAAACTATTCAGAAAACAACCTTTAGAACCAAGTTACCTAATAATACCACTTGGACAATGCCCTATCACTACGACGAAGATATTGAAATTCAACCAACACTGGTATCAGTTACAAATAACTCTTACACACTTGATATTTTCAATCATTCTGATAAAACCATTACTATTGAATGCGACACAAGGGATGATCTTCCCTTAGAACCAATAGATCTTAATAATTTTGAAATTTTTAATTTTGAAATAAATAACCTTGTAAATAAAAAACAATTGATTAAAACTGAAAAAATTGATTTTGAAAATCTAATAAGGCAACAACATTTAAACCAGGAAGAACGAGCTCAACTCTTTAAGTTAATGAAAAATTACCCCCAAGTTTTACATAAACCCGGTGACAAATTAACATTTTCCAATAAAGTTAAACACGTAATCAATACAACAGATGAAATACCAGTTCATTCAAAAAGTTACCGATATCCCTATGTTCATAAAGACGAAGTAAACAGGCAAATTAATCAAATGTTAGTAGACGGAATAATCCAACCTTCTAGTTCCCCATGGAGCTCACCAATATGGATCGTACCAAAGAAAATGGACGCCTCAAATCAGAAAAAATGGAGACTAGTCGTCGATTACAGGAAACTGAACGAAAAAAGGATCGACGATAGGTATCCTTTACCAAACATATCGGATATACTGGATAAACTTGGCAGATGTCAATATTTCACCACCCTCGATTTGGCTAGTGGTTTCCACCAAATCGAGATGGATCCAAACAGTGTGTCAAAAACAGCCTTCAATGTAGAGCATGGACACTATGAATATACAAGGATGCCGTTCGGGTTAAAGAACGCACCTTCTACATTTCAACGAGCCATGGACAATGTTTTACGTGGATTACAAGGAAAAATTTGCCTTGTATACATGGATGACATCATAATATATTCTACCAGTCTTCAAGAACATCTAGACTCTTTAAAACAAGTTTTTGATCGTCTAATTTCACACAACATGAAAATTCAGCTAGATAAATCGGAGTTTTTACAGAAAACTGTTGAATTTCTAGGACATGTCGTAACCCCTAATGGAATCAAACCAAACCCGAAAAAGATACAAGCAATAAAAGACTTTAAAATACCAAACACACCAAAAGAGATAAAATCTTTTCTTGGCCTGGTCGGATATTACAGGAAATTTATTAAAAACTTCGCTAAGATCACCAAACCATTGACAAATTGTCTAAAGAAAAACGTAAAAATAATTCATGACAAACCATTTGTAAACTCCTTTAATTTGTGTAAAAATCTTCTAATGAATGATCCGATTCTTCAGTATCCCGATTTTCAAAAACCCTTTATTTTGACTACGGACGCATCAGACTATGCAATTGGAGCTGTTCTATCACAAGGACCTGTTGGAACTGATCTTCCTATTGCATATGACAGTCGAACCCTTAACCCTTCTGAAAGTAATTACTCCACCATCGAAAAAGAACTTTTGGCCATCGTATGGGCTACTAAATATTTTAGACCCTATCTTTTCGGTCGAAAATTCACGATTGTGACTGATCACAAACCACTTCAGTGGCTTTTTTCAATAAAAGAACCCAATTCGAAATTAGTCCGATGGAGATTAAAATTACAAGAATACGACTATACAATTCATTATAAAAAAGGAACTCAGAATTTAAACGCAGACGCACTTTCGCGCCCTCCTAAAGATTTGAACCCCATTGATTACGTAGAACCTCCATTAACACACATGTCTGCTGCATGTGAGACTAACAAAGAAAACGATAACGAATATTCCTGGCATGATAAAATTAAACATTTCTTCGAGTCACAAGAAAATTTATTCGAAAACCCTAAAAAAATTCCAAAAGAAGTGAAGCCACAGCAAAAGATTAATATCATTTCCGATATCCAAGTTAAACCCCCAATAAAATCACAAACGCCGGTTCAACCAAGAATAGAATCAGAAAAATCATTTAGTACCGAAACGGCTGACGAGTCTGACACAAACCTGGAAATTCCTCAAATCGATAGGAATCTGTTAAAACAAGATAAATCAGACACAATGACAGTTCATACATCACAAGAAAACCCTATTTTAGGAGCACCTTATGTCAACAAAAGTCTAAATACCTTCAAAAACCAAATAATATTCAAATGGACAGACAAAGAGAAAGCATATACCACTTCAAAGAAACTTTTCGAAACAAAGACAAGAATAACTGTATTTATAAACAAGGAACCAATCACGGAAGAAGTCCAACAACTTTTTAAGGATCATTTACCGCCAAACACTTATTGTCTACATTTTCCTAACAAAGAACTAGAACCAGTAATTATTCGAATCTTTCAAGAGACATTCAAGGCCAATTCCTATAAACTTTTTATTTCCAATACACTATTAGAGGATGTCACCAACGAAGACGAAAAAAAAAAGACGTAATCGAAAGATACCATACTACGAAAACATCCCATAGAGGAATGACTGAAAACATAAAAAATATAAAACAAGTATATTACTGGCCAAGCTTAGAAAGGGATGTAATCAACTACGTGAACACTTGTGACATATGTCAAAAGACTAAGTACGAAAGGCACCCCTATAAGGTAATATACAAACCCACACCAACTGGAACTAAACCCTTCGAACATATATACATGGATACTTATTCCATATCAGGTCAGAAATTCCTGACAATAATCGATAACTTTTCAAAATTTGCTACCGCATATCCTATAAACGAAACGTCAATTGAAGTATGTCAAAACTTGATTAAATTATTTTCACACCATGGTACTCCGCATAAAATAACCACAGATAACGCAAAAACATTCAAAAGCAATTTAGTACAAGACTTATGCAAGACTTATCAAATTGAGCTACACTTTACAACGCCATACAACCCAAACTCAAATTCTCCAATTGAGCGCTTTCATTCAACACTCAAGGAAAGTCTTGTTGCACTAAGAAATGACCACCGAACAAAAACAATCCAAGAATTAGTTGATATTGCAATTTTAAATTACAATAACAGTATCCATTCGTCACACGAATATACACCTTTTCAAATTCTTAAAGGAAATCTCAACTATCAACTAAATTTTGAGAAAAACCTAAATCAAATTCAAACAGATTACGTTCATGAATTAGCTGAAACCTTTAAAGAATTAAATGATAAAATAAACTTAAAATTGAATGCGAAAAAAGCTAACATTTTATCAAAATTAAATGAAAAACGAGAAAACGACCCCGAGATACCAGAACTTACAGAACAATTACTGACAACACCCCTTAAATTATCAAAGAACCTAAAACCCAAATATAAACCAGTTATATTTAAAAACCAAAGACATCCCAAAGACATTAAAAGACGATTGTAAATTTCAGAGTGACACAATGAAGATCGTGCTAGTACTACTCCCACTATTGGCCAACGCTCAATATAAAATTGAAGAAATTTCAAACCCCTTGCTGCCAATCCACGAAGGAATAGGCTATGTTGTTACTAACTATTATCATGTGTATTATCATATAAATTTAACCAACATTCGGCATAGCTTAGAGATAACTGAGACGACCCTTTTACAGGTAAATCAAACGATAAGATCATCAACTGTACCTTTGTGCAATCTTTTAGTTACTAGAACAAATGCCTTATCGGATCAAGTAAATTCAATTAAGAATTTTATTACTCATTACACTACTAACCCAAAACTGAGAACCAAAAGAGGATTATTTAACTTCTTAGGTAAAGCTCATAAATATCTGTACGGAACATTGGATGCAGAAGACGGCGAACGCTATGATAACTATATTAAAATAATTCAAGAAAATCAAAATACCTTACATGACGACATTTCCTCGACTCACACAATTGTTAAGCAGTTAACAAAGGACATCGACATTCAACTATCTAACATAAAGTCGAATCAGCATGAATTGCAAGAGCGCGTTAAAATTATAGCTCAAATGTCCCAGTCTATGTCAACCACCATTTATCTAATCATATTACTCGACAACCTGGAAAACAACATTCGCATTCTTAACGAAATTCGAAACAATGTGCAAACTGCAATTAACTTCGCGGAAACGAACGTGTTACATCATAGTATTATAAAGTACAAGCAATTACAAACAATTATTCTTAATCTGAAACCAGAAACTCGAATCCCTTTTGACAACATCATCAAATATTACGAGGCAATTCACACTGACGTAACAATAAAAAACGACTTAATAATTTTTTATATTGCAATCCCTCTGATATCAGGAAAACCTTATACATAGAGTTTACCCTATTCCGATTAATAATCAGATAATAACTCTAACTAACCCGTACCTAATGAAGTCCTCAGATGATTTCTTTAATTTAAAGGAGAAATGCCCAAAAATTGAGGAAATATCTCTCTGTTTAGAAGAATCTTTAAATTTAAACGAACCGTGCATAATGCAAACCATCAACCTAACTAATCATTGTCCAATGGTCCCAATAAAATTCGAAAAATCCTCAATAACCCAGTTGAAGGACAATTCAATTATAGTAATACCTGCCTCAACGGAAAAAATTCAATTCCAATGTCCAAATCAAGAATCAATCGAAACCATAGGTCAACCATCTTTAATTTTACCGTCAGACAGTATGACGAAAATAAAAAATAAAACTTTTGAATCTCAAAAACCAGAAACAATCAATTTACGTTTAAAGCTACCAGAGATCAGTATTGACGAAAAATTAATACAAGATATTGAACCTTTGCAATTAACGGAAATTAATTTAAACGACATTCACCAAGACTTAGAGAAGTCAAAACGATTAATTGTACATCCTCTGAAGAAATTTGATGTTATTAGTTCTAGCTTATCTGTAGTGTCGATATTAATTATTATTGTATTTATCATTATAATTATTTCAATATTCTATTATTACAAGAAAGGTAAAAATAATGTGAAGGTGGACATAAAACTAAAACCCCTCGAAAATTTACCCCAATTTTCTCACACTTAGGGAGGGAAGAGTTATATGGCCACTTAAGATGACTCGGTGTTATTAGATCATAGTATACACTGCATTCTGCTAACACAGCAATTGTAATATTATAAATGCAGGTGTATTCAGTAATGTTTTTCAGTCTTTAAGATAGTCTATACGAGTAAACTTCAATGTAACTTCAACCTTTTATAAATAAAATCAATTTTTAAAAACAGAAGTTTCTTTAATAAGAACAAAATTGTACGAACATACCGAGGCTACATGGATGAGCGCGGTGGAGGTCTAGGTAGCGGCCGATGTTTTAGATCGATGCTGGGCAAAATATACCGAAGAGTCCTTCCTTTCAGTGTTCTTTGAGTTTTCGGAGAACATTGACATGTTTCGGAAAAATTTGTTGAACGTTTCCATGCAATAGTTATGTAATAACAATAAATATGTATAGAAGCAACGATAGGACGATCGTCTGTAAGTGTAAATTGGTGGATTATGTGTAATTCTTCCGACAGTCTTTCCTTTCAGTCCTTCCTTTCAGTGTTCTTTGAGTTTCTGAAAACATTGACATGTTTCGGAAAAGCTTGCTGAAAATGTCCAATGGTTAACTAATAACAATAAATATGTATAGAACCAACGATAGTGAAGACAATTATTTGTCTGTAAGTGTAAATTGGTGGATTACGTGCAATTCTTAAAACAAACCAGTTTGTTTTGCCATCGAGATCGCTATTAACAGCAATGATAAGCGGAGAGGGTGAACGAGTGAAGCATCCTTGGAATATGCAGTCTCATAAAGAAATAAGGGTTTTTTTTTGACATTGGTGTAGCGATCGCGACTGCGACAACCATCATGTAGCTTCGGTATGTCCGTACGGTAAAAGATGACGGTCTCTCCATATGTAATATAGTAGATTGTTAATTGGAATAGATATACTCGAGATTTAATGCAAAGGAACACATTGAGAAAGATGGAATGGTTGGGGACACAAGTTTGATAAACAACCTTTATAAACATTTATGTAATGTAGTTTTGTTGTGAATTTTAAAATGTTAAGTGTTTTGTGATGATCACAGCGATATAAATCCAGAAGGTGCCATTGGTTCAGAAGCTGATTACGAATTATCTGTAAAAAAAGTGAAACAATGTAGCCATATGGTGCAAGTCATAATATGCTTGCATCATAAGTTTTTATCGTATCTTTTCAACATATATACTCAAGAATCTTGTAAACGATTATTTTCTCCACATAAGTTAGTTAAGAACACGTAAGATTACGTTACTCATTTGGGTGAGATTTATTGGAGTTACTTGTACCCTTAAATATATAGGAAAAAGTCTGTTCAGGGAAAAACTAGTTTCCTTTTAAAAAAGATTGGAAACATTTTCCGCTTAAGTGGGCGTTAATGACGTCATAAAAAAGCCCAGTCACGATAATTGGATTTCTATACTTGATTAGTTGCACAAAAACTGGCTGTTTATACTGTTTTATGATCAAAGCTATTGCGGTCTAATAAGAATCCTGGTTTTGATATGAAATCCCTTTATATTCGGTACAGAAATTAAGTTCTTTATATTTAAACCTAAAATACGTACATAGATGTTTGAAAAGTACGTAATTAGTGTAATGAATCGCCTATACCTACCCACCTACGTCGATGCGAGATGATAAATGGAAACAAAAGAACCTGCCTCGTTAAAACCAAACTGACATCAGGAGTTCCGCTAATTAAGTAGGTGCTACAGCTTCCAAATGAAAACCGATACTATTCAATTTGAGTTAAACTAATTAGATGACAAAAATCATATTTTTTTGGCAACCATCCTCTGCGGGACAAAACAGCCTAACAGCAACCTTGACCGTGCATGGTGCATGCATATATAAATAAGACGGAAGTAGTTTGTGCCAATTTACCACTTTAATTAATGGGCACCAGTTGACCGTGCTACGTAATGTAAAGTAATTGATTAAATGTAAAGAAGTGCGACTTATTACGCTTACAGGCTTTTCTAATGTTCGTTCTAATTATGGTTAGTAGTTTGCGTCCCAAATGTTGTAGAATGTAGCGTCGTGGAGTGTAGCGGTGTTTCGTTCTAACTTAATTTCTCATATGAAACTATATGTAATGATTCTTTCGACAACTAATAATAACGTAAAACATAAATAATTTTCAAATAACAAACTCATTACGTTCATTGGCAAATTCTACCATTTCGTAGCACTTAAATTTATGGCAAATAAATCTGTATCGTGAGACCGACCATAAAAATGTGACGATAGTTTTATTGGTATAAAAATTAAACATTGAGTAAAAATACCAATAAATACGTGTAGACTTAGCATCATAGTTCCAAACCTTCAATATACCGGACCCATCTAGCCTAGACAAAAAGGGGTGTACGATCGGTCTATTATGATTAAGGGTGGGAAAGGTTAAACCGAGGGCCCCATTGTGCTTCGACAACGGTTACAAACCTTCTGCTTCTTATTTTTTAGCTTCTTGGTGTATCTCGCTTGAACTTTAGTGACACCTGGTAACAGTCACGCCGTTTGCTCTAAATTACAAATCATCGACATAAGTTTTTGCGTGCATGTTTGTCAGTGAGGGAAAAGCATGAGTCACACTGCACTTAACCCCCACGTTTTTCCACAAATTTATTCCTATGCATTTTGTTATTGAGCAGTTGCTGGATATTTATTGCTTATTCGCCTTCGGTGTCCAAGCCGTGACCCTTTAATGAGTCTTGTCAATAACTGGGGCCAATCTTATATAATGTAGACCATTCAAAATGCCCTTCGATGTGGGTACGTGTGGCATGATTGATGGTAAGAATTTTAAACAAGGAGTTTAACATTTTGATATGACAGACATGACATGGCAGTTTATTTCTTATATGGTATATGAGTATTATTAAATATAAAAGAAAGATCCTCTATAATTAGTTTTATTCATGACCGTTAGAAGTGGGTCATGATATATATTGTTTTTTCTTCAACTAAAGTAATGTGAGAAGTTTTGAGGTTTGTCTGACCATACATGCCACGTAGCCAAAATTATTGCAGATATCGACTTTTAACAATCTTGCTGCTTGACAATCTTAACAAATCTTTTACGATAAATATCTTCAGAATTGTTATTTTTTGGGTAGTTTTTATGCAACAAGTACTTCTCTAGGTTATACATCCTTATGTTATCATCCTTATCTTACACAGTGTGTCCAAGATAAAGATGTTCTGCATGAAGATCTTCAAAATGGTAAGAGATACGAAGGGGGTTAATGTAAAAGAAAGTTGTTCTATGGGGAGAACTCATACAAGGGGTTATTTACAAAAATGTGTTGCATGTTTGAATTAAAAAAAAATTATTAATGTATCGCTTTTTGAAATGGCCATACAACGTACTGGTTAACGCAAGTTAGCTATGTTATTCATTCAGATAGTTCACTTAGGGCCGGTATTTTGAATTCTGATTAAATTATTTGAACACATTTCATATTATTGTTTTCGTTGGTTCCAGGAACAGAAATTTTTTTATGTGGGCGATGCAAAAAACGGGACTCAGGGACTTGCATTCGGCAATAAACAACCAACAACTAATATTTAAAATCAAGAATGGCAACATCAAATTAGTGGTAAAGTTATCTGATTAGCTAATCGAACACCCAAAAACATATCAAAATACTTAATCGGACGGTAAGATTTGACCGATGATTACTACTTGTTCAGGTTACGTCACGGTTTGCTCTGACTTCATTATTATTTGTGTTTTATGTGGAATTGCGATTTTATGTGCAAACGTGCTGGAAGGATTGGTATTGGTGGTGATATATGCATAAAGGAAGGGACTCATAATGGCAGTTACAGCAACTGCTAATTCTTTTTCTTTCAGTCCCTCCTCCTTCTTTAAATAGGGAGTAGTTTATCAAGCGGTTTCCAAAAACTCTAAATAACCCCGAAGTTTTTTTCGATGCCCAAAGCAAGGGGAATGTGAAGAAGCAGAAGATGCGCTTTATAAGGAAAACCCAAGAAGAATCTGTAGACGGGACAGGAATACAAGCCAATATGTCTTCTTGACAACGTGGGCAAACTTTTCAAAATCTTGATAGACAACAGACTTGTAGAGAAATCTCAGGAGAAAGCAGTGTTTCATGACACAGGGAATTTCTGCGTCATGGTGCTCCTGGATAAACGGGTGAAGTATAAGCGAATAGTTGAAGGCAATGAAATCGGCGATTCTCGATGTATAAGCTGTTATTGGCTTATATACTGGGCACTGTCGATTAAAACACCACATGCCTAGGATAGGCCTGGCAGACAATGCCGAATGCAGACTGTGCATGGAGGATGATGAGATTGTAGAATACATCCTGAGTGAGTGTATTCTACAGTCTCCTCCAGAGAAGCAGCTGAAAGACTTAGATTTCAGAACTTAGGGAGAATACACATCTGACCACCGGAATTCCACAAAATCTCACTCAAGAAAATAATGGACTTTCTAAAAGGACTGAGTCTTCTAAGCACAATAAATCTTGTAGATCGCCGTGCACGGACCCCTCTCTTGGGACTACTCATTTGGAATCAATCAATCAAGTGAATAGTTGATCAATACTGTGAAATCCTACTTGACGCAACAAGCCAACGGGTAGAAAAATCCGATAGGAAGCGAGATACCACTAGGCTCGATACTAGCTCCACCCTATAGAACTTATTTTATGACCAAACACTTCAGCTGAATCAGGAAGAGAGGGTTACTATAATCACCTATACAATAGTTCAAGCGATATCGGCAGGAAAAGCGAAATGGAGAATGATGAAGAGAAAGACAGGTCGAATAAAAGGCCACAAAAGGGAGTTGCTGGAGGCGTAGCAGGAAAGGGGATCGACCTTTCCTCTCCACTAACAAAAGAAGGCAAAAATACTTATGAGGGACATCAACACGTGGACCAGTGAGAACTGGGGTGAACCTTAACTGTTTACTGTCCAATTCTTCACAGGACACGGAATCTTCGGCAAGTATTTCACGTTCTCCAAGACACAGTCGAGCGTACTCTCTTCGAATACAAAGAAGAATTCGTTACATTGGGCTTCAACCCTTCTTCTTTGTATTTTAAATGCAAAGAGGATGGGATACTCAGAAAAATAGAGATAACATACTTAACTTAAGCCATGCTTCGGAAGAAAACTGTAATGCAGACAAAGCACTTAACGAAGAGCATGGGAATGAAGAAGCAGGAAAATGAAGAATCATACGGGGTGTTCATTATAATACTTCATCTAGCAGGCTATGAAACTTTGACAGAAAAAGATGACATAATCAAAATAAATGGACTTTTGTTTCTCCATCCTTTTCTTTTGACATTTCACAGCCAACTAGATATAATGAACACTCCGTAAATGAAGAACCAGGAAAAAAGGAGATCATCTGATGAACAAAAAATGTTCGTACGCTCCTCCTGAAGTAGTGCTTTCCGGGTGGTCCCGTGGGGATACAGGGCGAAGAGAGGTAGTCTCGCACGCTCTTCCTGAAGTAGTGCTTTCCGGGTGGTCCCGGAGGGATACAGGGTGAAGAGAAGTAAATTGTTTTAGGGAGTTGAATTTGACCTATTGATCAAGTCGTCGGTAAGACCCACACTCTCAGGCCGATTAACGATAGAACAATCGGGGCTGAGTAAATACATTTCCTCAACCTCCTGTAAAAAAAAGGTTAGGTCAGGTTAGTTCAGTTATGCGTTGGCATTTTTTAGCATCACAATCACATTACAAAATCAGCAAAATGTAACCTAAAAGTTAATAGATACATGTCGAATGCAGAATTGCAAGCAGATTCAGAATCCAATACAACAAATCCAGAACCTTTTAAAAAAAAAATAAAGTTTATGAAGGTGGCGCGAAAACAAAACGTCGCATTTTAAATGTGAAAATACCGGTAGTTAAAGAGGGCAATAAAGTTGTTATGAAGAAGAATCAATTATTTTTAATTAACCCTTTAAATTAAGAAGAAGGATTAAGAAGAAAAAATAAAAACGTTTCTTCAAAATTTGGAATTTCTTCGAAGCGAGTCAGAATTTTTGAAATTTGAAAATGTAATTTTTATAGACTTCCAATTGCGCAGCTTTGCCCCAATTTAGGTTAAAATCTTAAAACTGCTCCTACATAAATTTTTAGAGATAGGTCTTGCTAGACTTTTACACTTACTGTAAAAAGTTTTATAAATAGATATATATTTTATATATAATTTTATAAATAGCACAAAAAGTACAAAATGTATGGAGTTAAAAACTAAGTTTATTTTTATTTTCTAAAACACACAAAAATTGGCGCTGAAATAAATGGCCTATACATACTGAGTGCTCATTAGAAAACCTCATCTAGAAGGCTATGGATTTATGGCAGAAAAGGATGAAATAATTACAGTAAATGGGCTTTATTCCTTCATCTTTTTCTTTTTACATTTCACAGCCAACTAGATGACTTTTTGTAGTTTTATGTAGTTTTTAATACAAACCTTTTACTGGCGAATCTGTTTCGATATACCTACAGGCCATCATCAGAATCCAAAATTTGTCGAAATCAGGTGACAAGAGAGAACACAGCGCGTCATGAACCCCCAAATGGAAATAAATTGTCGGGTAAACCATTATATAAAATACAGTGTGTCGCCGGATAGGTTAAAGGACTTTTGTCAAAAATAAAAAACTCAAATTTCATGTTTTGGTGTTCAGTCCTGCTTGGTCAAAAACCAATTTATAGAATAACATAAATTTTTTAAAAAGATCAAGAGAGCTCTGGAAATTTTCAAAAAAAAACTTCTTTTTCTCGATAAACTTTCTGATGTATCATAGAATTGAAGTTGTTAAGAAAAATCGCTTATAATAAAAAATTAGAGTACTATTTCCAAATTTCAAAAAATGTTGCTTTTAATGCATTTTCAATTTTTATTTTCTTAATAGGTACCAATAGGTATATCAAAAACTCATTAGTAAAATTTGTTCAATATTAAGAACTTACTTTCAAATTTGCAATTGCTCGGAGAACTCCAATCAGTAACATTTTTTAATTTTTTTTAAAGGGTTGTATAGCGTGGAATAATAAAAGTAATGCATGGTAGCCCCCTGCCTTATACGATGGGGTGAGAGTTTGTAGTTGGAATTTGCATTTGAAGACAAACTCGACGAAGGAAAAGCGGTGTAATGTTATGAAGGACTTCGACTAAAGCTGCCACCTGTGAGTCGGTGGGTGAAGTTTCCGTGCTGCCACCTGTGACTCGGTGGATGAAGTTCCGCCACAATACTCCCGTCCCAGTGACAACTAGACCTATACGTTGTATGATGGAAGAGAAGTGAGGCTCTTTTTTGTGAATTGAAAGGACGAAGTTGTGTTGCTGTTGCTTGAGCGAGGTGTCACCAATTATGGCATCTTATAATGATGTGGCATTGATGGGAAAGTATTCCCAGAAAAGATATTTGTTATTCAGGGAAACAAAACTGGGACGACCTGAGATCGTTAGAGCCTATGTATGTGGTGTTGCTACCTTTTGGACTCGACAGTACGGCGTAATAGACCCCTTATATGACGGGGTGAAAGTTTATAGTTGGAATTTGTATTTAAAGACAAGTTCGACGAATGAAAGGCGGTGTAATGTTATGAAGGATTTCCAGTAATGCTGCCACCTGTGAGTCGGTGGGTGAAGTTTCCGCGCTTCCACCTGTGAGTCACTGGATGTTCAAATTCTGCCACAGCTGAAAGGTGATAGTCGGCTGAAGATTTAGAAATTTGGTGTAGAGACTCAATTAATGATTCTAAGCAACTTAGCAACTATTCTCAATAACTACACTCAATTAAAGATTCTAAGCAACTAATTAATGACTTTCTGTCGTATGTCTTGTAGAAGATAGAACTTAAATTACGGTATTAAAAAAAGGATTTTAAACTTGAATTATGATAGAGATTGGTAATTGGAACTTCAAAACATAAAATTTTCAATTGGCATACTTTTTACCTATCCGGAATCACACTGTGTAGTGTATAATCACTCGAATATGCATTCAGGAAGTAACCACAGAATCTTAGTGTACTTATCGTGCCATGTAGCTAATTTAACAATAAATTGGATGTTCCATTCAGGAACGTACTGTGTAGAGACTCAATTGATGATTGTATGTAACTTCTGATAAACTTTTTCTTAATAACTTTCTGTCGTATGTCTCGTAGAGATAGAACTTAAATTACAGTAATAAAAAAAGGTTTTCTGACACCATTCAAACCTCCTTCATTTTGCGAAACTTAAATTATGATAGAAATTGGTAATTGAAACGCAGGCCTGAACTTCAAAACATAAAATTTTCAAATGGCATACTTTTTTTCTTATCCGGGGTCACACTATATAGTGTGTAGTCGCTAGAATATGCATGCAGGAGGTAACCACAGAATCTTAGTGTTCTTATTGTGCCATGTGGCTAATTTAATAATAAACTGGATGTTCCATTCAGGAACATACGGTGTAGAGACTCAATAGATGTTTCTAAGCAACTTATAATAAACTTTTCTTAATAACTTTGTGTCGTATGTCTCGTAGAAGATAAAACTTAAATAACAGTATTAAAAAAGGTTTTCTGACACTATTCAAACTTCCTTCATTTTGCGAAAGTTGAATTATGACAGAAATTGGTAATTGAAAAACAGGCCTGAACTTCAAGACATAAAATGTTCAATTGGCATACTTTTTACCTCTCCGGGGTTACACTGCATATAATCACTCGAATATGCATGCAAAAAGTAACCATAGAATCTTAGTGTACGTATTGTGCCATGTGGCTAATTTAACAATAATCTGGATACTTCATTCAGGAACATAGGTACGGTGTTGATTAGAAAACGTCATTTACAAACCTATGAATTTTTGACAAAAAAGGTTGACGTAATCAAAGTAAATGACTTGTTTCTTCATCCTTTGCTTTTGACATTTTACTGCCAATTAGATGACGTTTGCAAGCGAACACCCCCAACTTAACTGACACATTCTCTATGGATAAATTTTCATATCCCTCTCATATGCTAGTGGTTGTCCAAATCACTGTACAATAATCATACATGAAAAATTAATTCATAATTTATAGTGCATTTATGTGCATAGCATAAGTATTGAAACGAATATACTTATGCAGAAAGCATCTGGTCTGAACGTGCAAGGGATATGCACATTTCCTTTTATATAGGTATTTAATTATGCCACGGTCGATTTTACTTTTATATATATTTTTTTAATAAGGTATACCTATATAAGCCATTCACTTATTAATGTCGTCAAATAGATGTTGGAAATTTGACTGGCAGTTTTATCGTATCTTCTCAACATGTGCTAAAAAGAGATGAGTATAAAAAAAATTAAGGTTTCAAAGGTAACTAGATGAAAATAATAAGTAAATGGGTAATACGTACCTACCACATAATTTTTATTTTTAATAAGTTTTCACAAACTTTCCAATTACACACATAGAACAACAAGTATATTCACATTCTGTGTATATTCACTGCATATAGGTATACATATAGACAGTGGTGTCTGAAGCAGGATATATTTATGTTTTATCTACGGAGTGTTCATTATAATTCTTCATCTAGTTGCCTGTAAAATGTCAAAAGAAAAGGATGGAGAAACAAAAGTCCATTTATTTTGATTATGTCATTGCCTTTTCTGTCAAAATTTCATAGCCTGCTAGATGAAGTTTTATAATGAACACCGTTTATAATGGCCGTTTATCCTATGTACTCTCAAATATGTATTAGTGCCAATATTCTTTTGGAATATGCTTTGGATATCCTTTATATTTTTTATCAAAATATTTTGATAAAAAAATACAATAAATAAAAATTCCATAAAAAATACGGAAGTTCTCTGATTATAATATATAACATAATCTTTCCTTTTCTTGAATTGGCTAATTTTCATAGCATTGCATAATGCATATATACATGGCATATTAAAGCGAATATTTGCAAACGAAAATGAATGCTTGTAAAATATTAAGTACAACCGGATTTCATACCCACCTTATAATTGGCATAATTATAACAATTATTAAAACTCTGATTTCGCATTAGAGTAATAATCGATAATATGACACATTACTGACTCTAAACAAAAAGGGCGATCAGCAAGAGCTCCGATTTTTGCTGTATTTACCGAGGGGTGTCTCCGTACCCTAAAGTTTTACATTAACCCGAGACCCCTAGGGGAGAGTTTTTGGCTCAAACTATTTCGTCTATTTATTACACACATAAACTATGCCATAATAGAGAATTCAGTCCACCCCTCGGCAACGCCAGGCATGAAGAAACAGACACGTCATAGAGAGGGCATACGAAAACTCCCAATTGAGGATCCGGATCGCGCTTTATACTGAGAGAGATGAAGAATTCAGTTGAAGTTTAACCGTTGAGCTCGCAACTTCATTGAGCCAATTTGTGCGAATAAAAGGGCGCCAAATTCAAGTTCAGTGCAGGGGTCACGGCTATGGCGGAGGCGCTGACCAGTGATTTGTGATACTGAAAGAAGTCATGACATTTAAGTAAACTTTGGTAAGCCACCTCTAAATATACCTAAAATCAATTTATAGAATACCAACCCATGTGCTTCTTTTGGTGAACATTAATTATACAATAATATAAACTCCTACATCAGAGGCATTAATTTGGTTATTAGCTATAAAAATAGCCACGGCGATTGGAAAAATAAATAGTGCAATTTGCAATCCTCGTAACTCAAATCTGGGAAATTAAACATCTGGCTGATTGGGCATTTACACTAAATAAAAACAACATTAAATCACGAAAATAAATAAAGCCCATTGGTAAACAATGGGCGTTCAAATAAATATGATAAATATTATGGTCAATAAAGGAAGTGATTTATTCCAATGTGGTAAAAATGAAGATTTAGAAGGATTACCGCTCTCTTTAGAAGCAAATTATACACAGTCATATTATGATGGGATAAGTAGCACTTGAAGAAATGCGTTAAACGTACAAAAAGGTTGCAAAAATGTATTTAAAACTCATAGATTATTATATAAAAAAAACGCTCGTACCCGTCAATATTTATTTTTTGTTGCGCATTTTGCGAAGCAAATAACATTTAAACAGGGTGAGCCAAAATCAAGTTAAGACTTCATTTTTTGAAATGGAAACCCCCACTTTTTTATTTTCGGATTCTAAGCGAAATTGTAATCATAACTATCTCTAAGTTAAATAGTAGGGGACTCAGGACTCAACGTCAAACAATGGTGTCAGTGTAAACTAATTCAAAATGGAATGAGTTTTAAATTTAATATGCACAGTTTAAATTAATCAAAATAAGTTATGAGACGTGGAATATGATCACAATTTCGCATAGATTCCAAAAACAAAATAAAATGTGGCAAGTTTTTATTTCAAGAAATTAAGTAATTCGTCATAACTTGATATTGGCTCACCCCATGTGAGATTTAGTTAAAAAAATGCGCAACAAAAAATAAAAATTGGCTGATTTTGATCACACTATATTAAGGAAATTTCAACTAAAAATCCGTTATAAGACATAATAATAACTGTCCTAAAAATGGTTTTTCTACAAACCCATTAAAATATCAATTTTAATATGCTAATAAAACATTAAAAAGAGCGTTTTAAGTTACTAGCTAAAAGGTACTTTTAATTTTTTTTAAATAAACAAAAATATGAGAAAATAAAATAAAATATTGGGGGTTTTCATTGAAAACAAAGAAGTAATTTGTCATAACTTGCCTTTGGCTCACCCTGCTTAAATGATATTTACTTTACAAAATGAGCAACAAAAAATAAAAATTAAAGAGTCCGAGTGTTTTTTAAAATAATAATTTACTATTTTTTAATGAATTTATTCTCTTTGGTAATTAAGGTGAATCGGAGAATTTCAACTAAAAATTTTCTTCGTCAACAAATAAGACACAATAACTATCCTGCTATAAATATTTTTTCTACAAACGCATTAAACTATCAACTTAAATACGCTAACAAATTATTAAAAAAATAGCGTTTCAAGGTACTAGTGTTAAGCTACTTTTTTTTAAATAAAAAAATAACCAAAAATAAAATACAAAATGGGGTTTTCATTTAAAACAAAGAAGTCACATGTCATAACTCTTTTCTACAAACTCATTAAAATATCAACTTTGATAGGCTAATAATTAAAGTATTAATCAATTTTAAGGTAAAACTAGTGTTAAAAGACATTTAAATCTCTTAAAAATGAAAAAATAACCAAACTTTAAATAAAAAATGGGGGCTTTTTATTTAAAAATATGCCTAACAAAAAATAATAATTGAAGGGTCCGAGTGTTTTTTTTAATGATATTATATGATTTTTTAATGAATTTATTCTTTTTGGTTTTTTTTTTCTGTTTGGTCAAACTATATTAAGGTGAATCGGGGAATTTCAACTTTTCTTTGTCAGGGCCAAAGACATAATAACCATCTTGCTAAAAATATTTTCTCTACAAACTCATTAAAATATCAACTTTGATAGGCTAATAATTCAAGTATTAAAGAATAGCGTTTTAAGGCACTAGTGTTAAAAGACACTTTCAAAATTTTTTAAAAATGCTAAAAAATCACCAAATTTTGGGGAGAGGAAGAAGGGGCGACTGACTGATAAACGCAAACCCACAACTAAAAATATTCATTTTGACGACTTTTGAAATCGACCTCCGAAAATATTGCACCTACGCAACTTCCTGGTGAAAGAGGGCATCAAGAAGAGGAAAAACCAGTTAGATTCACTTCGATCGGTCGAGGCGTTCCCAAGTTACAGGCGGTCAAAGTTGAGAATTGAGAAAAAAGTTGTAATACCCCCTTCCCCCCCCTTTGGACATTTTCGAAAATATTTTTTTTATTGTTTTTGATAGGAATGGAGGTTTTTTAAAAAATGGTAAAAAAACGCGTTTATAAATCGACCTCCGAAGGGGTCTATATATCTCCGAAAATATTGCACCTACGCAACTTCCTGGTGAAATAGGATATCAAGAAGAGAAAAAAACCGTTGGATTCACTCCAATCGGTCGAGAGCGTCTTACGTTACACGCTGTCAAAGTTGAGAATTGAGAAAAAAGTCGTAATACCCCCCCCCCCTTGAACATTTTCGAAAAATCTGAAACATTTTTTGCTGTTTTTGATCGGAATGGCACGCTTGCAATACCCTAAGAACGTAACAAACTCGATTCGAATGAATGTAACCACTAAAGAGGTTTTTTTAAAAATGGTAAAAAAACGCGATTATAAAAGTGCTTAAAAATCAACCTCCGAAGGGCTCTATCTCAGAAAATATTGCACCTAAGGAACTTCCGATGGTTGGAGGTGAAATAGGATATCAAGAAGAGAAAAAAACCGTTGGATTCACTCCGATCGGTCGAGGCCTTCTCACGTTACAGGCGGTCAAAACTGAGAATTGAGAAAAAAGTTGTAATACTCCCTCTTTTGGACATTTTCGAAAAAATTGCGGAAACATTTTTTGGCGGTAATGAAGTTGTTTTTGATCGAAATGACATAATTTCAATCCCCTAAGAACGTAACAAACTCAATTTGAATGAATTTAACTCTTAAAGAGGTTTTTTTTTAAACATGGTAAAAAAAACGCGATTCTAAAAGTGCTTAAAAATCGACCTTCGGAGGGGTCTATCTCCGACAATATTGCACCTACTCCTTGTGAACCTACAGCCTCTTTCAAGTAAGTAGAGATAGAGAGAATATCGTGGTAGATCACGACTCATCGATAGCTGCGATGATGATAGGCCAATAGGGCACTGACCATAGTAATGGCAACCAAGAAATCGACTTTTTGTCTATCTGCAATGACCTGTTATCTCTTGAAATAATTGTGTCAGTGATCTGGATTATTATCTACCAAATGATCATGCTGATGCATTAGTGCTCTTTTTTTATGAATTATTGTCAGGTAATTGGCTGGGTTTTCTGCACCAAATACGTCTAATGGATTCACCATATGGCCCCAGCTTCTCAAAATAACGTAGAAGCAAACAGGGACAATAATACCCTGCACCAGCAGAAATAAAGCAAATTAAACCAAATTTGCAAACAAATGACACTTGCCCCAGAGACCTAGTGAAATTAAAAACGATAGTTTATGAGGAGATAACGAACCACCTAGAACACCATTGATGCTGGGTAGCAAACATCCTTCGAACAAGCCTTGGACTACCCTCAGAGTTATCGGTCCACTGGACTCTACATATTCTGCAGCCACTGGAAGCTACAAATTATTTCTTTCTACTTTTTTGTGTTCAAACGCTGATAATTAGTAAACATCAAACCGAAACAAATGGCACGACCTTTGTCAATGTAGCAACTAAGAGCAGCAGTTTTTTGGTCCCGAACCAAAGGACAGAAGTTGATTGCTACAAACTGCAAAATAGTGTAACTTCAGTAGAAGGAAAAGAGAGATATGTTGGTGCTTTAATACTTTAGAAGAGTGTTAGAAAAGGCAGTAAAATTTTTCTGAAATCCTACTGGCTCACGAGAAATGTTGAATGTACCTCTTGAAGTCATATGGGCTATTGCCACTGAGAGGCTAACACTGATTGAGAAGTTAATGACTAACATGAAGAGAGTTAGTACCACTTGGAACATCTAGTGAGCAGCTGTGAAAACTTTACCATAACAGTTTTTAAGAAGATTTACTATCTTAGTGCACCAATCTTACACTAAGCTACTGAAACTAAAAAACAAAACTTTGCATGTGAAGTTAAGATTATATCTTTAAACTGCGTCGTTCCGTTCTTCACTGCTCCCTCTCTTCACTGCCTTCATATTAAATAACTTTCAGAGGATCAATAATTTTAAATTTTAACGAAAATGTTGGAATCAGTAATTACCATTAGACCATTGAAGGGGGAAGTAAAATAATTTTTCTGATCCCAAGACGACCAGAGGGATATATGAGTTGAAACAGAGGGAATAATGATATTATTCCCGCTCGCCATTTAAGGGATATATGTTGCCTTGGCAACCCGTAGGAGTAGACAACAATGCAATATGAAACGTCGCAGCGTAAAAAATGCACTGGTGGCACCGGTTTTGCCGTCAAACGCGAATGTCACTTTGACATTTCAATTATTTACTTTACACTACCTATAAGATTTTATAATTTGTAATTATTAGGCAATGGCCGTGGACAAAGTATAGTATTATACTCGCTTTTTATGGCCATTATTCCCACGGGAGACTTGCGCCCCTCGCCTGCGGCTCGTGACGCAAACGTCCCGCTAAGGGAATATTGGCTATCATAAAAAGCTCGTTTAATAATACACTATAATTACATCGTTATTTGCTCTAAACCATTATTTTTCTAGCATCAATGTGGGCGCCAAATTTCTGCTTTCTCTAATTCTGATGGGCAAGAACGGAATTTCTGACCATCAGAATTGTATTTTCGAACGTCAGAATCGTAAAATTCGTGAAAAGTATACGTATTAAAGAGCCATCTGTAACTTATTATATTTTATTACATCGTTATTTGCTCTAAGCAAATATTTTTCTGGCATCAATGTGGGCGCCAAATCTTTGAATTGTGAAATGAAAAAAACACTTGGATTAACTCTGATCGGTCGAGGCGTTCTCAAGTTGCAGGCGGTAAAAGTTGAGAATTGAGAAAAAGACGCTTGCAATTCCCTAAAAACGTAACAATCTCGAGTCGAATGAATTTAAGCTCTAAAGAGGTTTTTTTTTAAAAATGGTCAAGAAACGCAATTCTAAAGGTGCTTAAAAATCGACCCCTCCGAAGGGGTCTATCTTCGAAAATATTGCACCTACGCATTTCCCATGGTGGGAGGTGAAAGAGGACATCTAGAAGAGGAAAAAAACAGTTGGATTCACTCCGATCGGTCGAAGCGTTTTCAAGCTACAGGCGGTAATGAAGTTGTTACTGACTTGCTTATTACCTGCTTACTATTACTGACAACGTGGAATTTCCGCTGTAATTTTTGAAAATTACACTCTTTTTATTGGAAAATTGATGCATGAAAAAAAAGTGGGCGTCGCACCTCAAAAAAATTTTGCGCTATTTATTTTCTCCCCCCCCCCCCTTCACAGAAAGAGCCAGATCCGCCACTGAAATTGGGACTCGTCATTTAAAAGAAAGAAGTAATTTGTCATAACTTAATTTTCTCTCACTCTGTTTAAATGATATTTAGTTTACAATATGCGCAACAAAAAATAAAAATTGAAGAGTCCGAGTGTTTCTTTAAAATAATCTACGATTTGTTTTTACATTTATTCTTTTTGGTTTATTTCTTTTTGGTCACCCTGTATTAAGGTATATCAGGGAATTTGAACGAAAAATCTTGTTTACAAATGCAGTAAAATATCAATTCTAATACGCTAATAAAGTATTAAAAAAAACCTTTTAAGGTGCTAGTGTTAAAATCTACTTTTATTTTTTTAATAAAAAAAATAACCAAAAACAAATTAAAAAATTGGAGGTTTTTACTTAAAACAATGAAGAAATTTGTGATAACTTGATTTGGGTTCACCTCTCTCACTTAAATGATACATATTAAGTTTACAAAATGCGCAACAAACAATAAAAATTGACCGGTAGAGTGTTTCTTTTTTAATATTAATCTATTATTTTTAAATAATTTAATTTTTTTTTGGTTTGACTACATTAAGGTAAATCTTAACGTCCTTAATGTTAAACGTCCTGAATGTACTTCTGTGTTCGTACAGCTTCCTCGTAAGTTGTCTTTTGTTCGGTTCTAACAGAAGTGTAACTATAACTTTTTATTGCTTTAAAGAGATAATCGAGTATAGTTAAATCGGGGTTTAAAAAAAAGGTTCATTATTGGCAACCAACACCTATAAACAAGATCTTCATAGTCGCAAAAAAATGCAATTTAAGAATATTTCAATTTCGAACGAGAAATATTATCCTTCTTAAAGTCATAGTTTTCCAATAATCAATGGTTGATCGAGTACACCCTATACTGTGGCAGCATTAATATATTTGAATGGCGTTATCTAGAATATAGCAATTATTAATGAGTAATGATTTGTTTATATTATTTTATCACTACTTACTTAATTCATCAAAACACAATTCATCTGATATAATATGTCAGAAAGAATGCCAAATTCCGGGTTACGTTTAAGAGTTTACTACAACACTTAAGCACGATATTATCTACTCTCTCTCAACATGTCAACCTGATTTATAGTGTATATAAATAAGAATGGTATAAACAGACACTTATGTAGGATTTTAGCAGAATCCACACAGTGTTATCATCTCCGGAACGTCGATTTTAGCAATAATGAACACTACCATTTTGCCGAAAATGTGACTTTACTATAGTCATGAATTAGAAGGTAAGTCTAAAACACACAGCTGCAAAAACACACTTAAACAACTTAATTGGGTGAAATGAGTTGACTCAAACATCTTAATTAGAAAATTGTCTTTGAATGTGACTGAACTTGCTTTAGGCCGAATTCCCCTTGGGTTTAAGGCGAAGTGTTTTGATGAATTCTAATTAATAGCCTGTTCTCATTATTAACAATAATTTTAGCTCATATGTTATATTGTCCGAGTGTCACGATTCCGACCATTCCTTCGAGTTATTCGAGTCACACGAGACCAAAAATAATATTTTAAAACGTTGTTACGTAAATTTTATACAAAAATGTGTACCTACTCAGTGATGTCACATTATTAACCTAAAAGATAATTTATAATCAAAAACAGCAATAAAATGTGGTGTTTTAATATAGCCCGTAAATTTAAAGTATTTTAGAGTTTTGTGCCAATTTTCGTATTGGTTCTAAACTAAATTTTATCTGTAAATCACAATTAGATGTCTCTTGACAGCAGCTATTTTCAAAAAGACACAGGGTAATTAATTAACAAGAGAAAATTTAGCAGCTGGGGCTACCTACAATTTAATGTGAAGAACGCTTGATTTGAAATTGATAGTTTCTATCAAATTGAAAGAAAACATTTAATTGTTTTTTGCCACTCCTGTGTAAAAACTGGGGTCGGTAATTTCAAAGTTTGTCAAATTTCTGTTGGGGTCAATTAAGATATGTGTAGAAAGCAATTTTCGAGCCATTTACGATCAATTCACACTTTTACATTTTAAATTATATTTTGGTCTATTTTAAAGAGATGTTCATCTAGTAGGCTGAAATACTCCTTCTGAAAGGCTGAAATATTTCTTCTATTCCATCCATGTAATTATGTCATTTACATGTAAATTTCTCAGCCTACTAGATAAATATCTATTTAAAATAATCTATTTTAAATTTAGTAATTAATTTTAACAAAATATATTAAAGTTCACCTCAAACCCAAGTAGCTTTCTAAGCCACAATTCGGCGATCATTTCGTAATCGTTTGCTGAAGTCGGTGACCATTTGGCTAAAAAAGCCAATCTATTACGGAATTAATTCTGCATCTCGGCGAAAATAGGAAGCTTTTATTTCGTCCCTATTCGGTTTTTCTGTTGTTAGTACTTTTACTACTACTAACAAGAACTTAAATGTGCGAAGGCATTTACGGCCAGTCAAAATACAATCTTATGTGTTTTCCGGGCTTTGAAGCCGTGGCCCAATGGAATTTCTTCCTGATGTCTCGTGTACAGCTGCGCAGAAATTATCAAAGCCGATGAGGCAATGGGGGAAGTGATCTCCCGTGCTTCCCGACGTTGACTGATTAGACCGTGGTGAGCTCCGTGGTATTTATTCCCCCGCCGTCGCGCTGCAGTGGTGGGACTGAGGTGGGGGTAGCGGTGGCGCGGGGTTTCGGCACACTTGAAGTATGGGTAGTACCCGCTTCCAGACTGCATTTAGAAACGTAATTTCGTGTTGAAATTATTGCCGTGTTAATCTCAATGCTTTCTCTTTAGTCTCGGATAGAAACGCTGCGATTGATATAGGAGACCTCGTTGAAAAGGACGTCGTGATCTTCGGGGAAAAAAAAAATCTTGTTGGCCCTTCTACGCCTTCATAAAATTTTGTTAAATTCCTACTTTGAATTCGAAATTCAACAAAATTCCGACTTTGACCTGAGAATTTAACTGAATTTCGACTCTAAATTCGGAATTTAACTAATTTCCGACTTTAAATTCGGAATTTAACTAAATTTCGACTTTGAACTCGGAATATAAATAAATTCCGACTTTAAATTCGGAATTTGACCAGAATGAAAAACGAAGAGGTGGAAGGACAGCTGGTCGTCGACATCTCAAGAGGGGCAAATGGATGAGTAAAACCAGCCTTAAGGCTTCCGAAAAGAAGAAGAAGAGAAGAAGAACACTAAATTCCGACTTCGAACTCTGAAATTAATTAAATTCCGACTTTGAATTCGGAATTTAACTAATTTCCGACTATAACCTCGGAATTTAAATGAATTCCGACTTTAAATTCGGAATTTGACCAGCATGAAAAACCAAAGACTGGCAAAATCGCCAGAAATAGAAAACCAGCATCCAGCAGACCACCAGGACGGCCTCCAAAGAGATGGAAGGACAGCTGGTCGTCGACATTCCAAGAGGGGCAAATGGATGAGTAAAACAAGTCTTAAGGCTTCCGAAAAGAAGAAGAAGAGAAGAAGAACTGTAAATTCCGACTTCAGACTCTGAAATTAACTAAGTTCCGACTTTAAATTCGGAATTTAACTAATTTCCGACTTTAACCTCGGAATTTAAATAAATTCCGACTTTAACTTCGGAATTTAACTAATTTCCGATTTTAAACTCGGAATTTAACTAAATTCCGACTTTGAGCTCGGAATTTAAATAAATTTCGACTTTAAATTCGGACTTTAACTAATTTCCGATTTTAAATTCGGAATTAACTAAATTTCGACTTTGAACTCGGAATATAAATAAATTCCGACACTAAATTCCGAATTTGACCAGCATGAAAAACCAAAGACTGGCAAAATCGCCAGAAATAGAAAACCAGCATCCAACAGACCACCAGGACGGCGTCCAAAGGGATGGAAGGACAGCTGGTCGTCGACATCCCAAGAGGGGCAAATGGATGAGTAAAACAAGCCTTAAGGCTTCCGAAAAGAAGAAGAAGAGAAGAAGAACTGTAAATTCCGACTTCAGACTCTGAAATTAACTAAGTTCCGACTTTAAATTCGGAATTTAACTAATTTCCGACTTTAACCTCGGAATTTAACTAAATTCCGACTTTGAGCTCGGAATTTAAATAAATTCCGACTTTAAATTCGGACTTTAACTAATTTCCGATTTTAAATTCGGAATTTAACTAAATTTCGACTTTGAACTCGGAATATAAATAAATTCCGACTTTAAATTCGGAATTTGACCAGCATGAAAAACCAAAGACTGGCAAAATCGCCAGAAATAGAAAACCAGCATCCAGCAGACCACCAGGACGGCCTCCAAAGAGATGGAAGGACAGCTGGTCGTCGACATTCCAAGAGGGGCAAATGGATGAGTAAAACAAGTCTTAAGGCTTCCGAAAAGAAGAAGAAGAGAAGAAGAACTGTAAATTCCGACTTCAGACTCTGAAATTAACTAAGTTCCGACTTTAAATTCGGAATTTGACCAGAATGAAAAACGAAGAGGTGGAAGGACAGCTGGTCCTCGACATCCCAAGAGGGGCAAATGGATGAGTAAAACTAGCCTTAAGGCTTCCGAAAAGAAGAAGAAGAGAAGAAGAACACTAAATTCCGACTTCGAACTCTGAAATTAACTAAATTCCGACTTTGAATTCGGAATTTAACTAATTTCCGACTTTAACCTCGGAATTTAACTAAATTCCGACTTTGAGCTCGGAATTTAAATAAATTCCGACTTTAAATTCGGACTTTAACTAATTTCCGATTTTAAATTCGGAATTTAACTAAATTTCGACTTTGAACTCGGAATATAAATAAATTCCGACTTTAAATTCGGAATTTGACCAGCATGAAAAACCAAAGACTGGCAAAATCGCCAGAAATAGAAAACCAGCATCCAGCAGACCACCAGGACGGCCTCCAAAGAGATGGAAGGACAGCTGGTCGTCGACATCCCAAGAGGGGCAAATGGATGAGTAAAACAAGTCTTAAGGCTTCCGAAAAGAAGAAGAAGAGAAGAAGAACTGTAAATTCCGACTTCAGACTCTGAAATTAACTAAGTTCCGACTTTAAATTCGGAATTTAACTAATTTCCGACTTTATCCTCGGAATTTAAATAAATTCCGACTTTAACTTCGGAATTTAACTAATTTCCGATTTTAAACTAGGAATTTAACTAAATTCCGACTTTGAGCTCGGAATTTAAATAAATTTCGACTTTCAATTCGGGCTTCAACTAATTTCCGATTTCAAATTCGGAATTAACTAAATTTCGACTTTGAACTCGGAATATAAATAAATTCCGACTTTAAATTCCGAATTTGACCAGCATGAAAAACCTAAGACTGGCAAAATCGCCAGAAATAGAAAACCAGCATCCAACAGACCACCAGGACGGCGTCCAAAGGGATGGAAGGACAGCTGGTCGTCGACATCCCAAGAGGGGCAAATGGATGAGTAAAACAAGCCTTAAGGCTTCCGAAAAGAAGAAGAAGATAAGAAGAACTGTAAATTCCGACTTCAGACTCTGAAATTAACTAAGTTCCGACTTTAAATTCGGAATTTAACTAATTTCCGACTTTAACCTCGGAATTTAACTAAATTCCGACTTTGAGCTCGGAATTTAAATAAATTCCGACTTTAAATTCGGACTTTAACTAATTTCCGATTTTAAATTCGGAATTTAACTAAATTTCGACTTTGAACTCGGAATATAAATAAATTCCGACTTTAAATTCGGAATTTGACCAGCATGAAAAACCAAAGACTGGCAAAATCGCCAGAAATAGAAAACCAGCATCCAGCAGACCACCAGGACGGCCTCCAAAGAGATGGAAGGAGAGCTGGTCGTCGACATCCCAAGAGGGGCAAATGGATGAGTAAAACAAGTCTTAAGGCTTCCGAAAAGGAGAAGAAGAGAAGAAGAACTGTAAATTCCGACTTCAGACTCTGAAATTAACTAAGTTCCGACTTTAAATTCGGAATTTAACTAATTTCCGACTTTAACCTCGGAATTTAAATAAATTCCGACTTTAACTTCGGAATTTAACTAATTTCCGATTTTAAACTCGGAATTTAACTAAATTCCGACTTTGAGCTCGGAACTTAAATAAATTTCGACTTTAAATTCGGACTTTAACTAATTTCCGATTTTAAATTCGGAATTAACTAAATTTCGACTTTGAACTCGGAATATAAATAAATTCCGACTTTAAATTCGGAATTTGACCAGCATGAAAAACCAAAGACTGGCAAAATCGCCAGAAATAGAAAACCAGCATCCAGCAGACCACCAGGACGGCCTCCAAAGAGATGGAAGGACAGCTGGTCGTCGACATCCCAAGAGGGGCAAATGGATGAGTAAAACAAGCCTTAAGGCTTCCGAAAAGAAGAAGAAGAAAAGAACTGTAAATTCCGACTTCAGACTCTGAAATTAACTAAGTTCCGACTTTAAATTCGGAATTTAACTAATTTCCGACTTTAAACTCGGAATTTAACTAAATTCCGACTTTGAGCTCGGAATTTAAATAAATTCCGACTTTAAATTCGGACTTTAACTAATTTCCGATTTTAAATTCGGAATTTAACTAAATTTCGACTTTGAACTCGGAATATAAATAAATTCCGACTTTAAATTCGGAATTTGACCAGCATGAAAAACCAAAGACTGGCAAAATCGCCAGAAATAGAAAACCAGCATCCAGCAGACCACCAGGACAGTCTCCAAAGAGGTGGAAGGACAGCTGGTCGTCGACATCCCAAGAGGGGCAAATGGATGGGTAGAGGAAGCCTTAAGGCTTCCGAAAAGAAGAAAAATAAGAGAAAAAGAACACTAAATTCCGACTTAGAACTTTGAAAATAACTAAATTCCGACTTTAAATTCGGAATTTAAATTAGGAATTTGGCTAGAATCGAAAACCAAAAAATGGGCAAATCGCCAGAAATAGAAAAACCAGCATCCAACAGACCACCAGGACGGCCTCCAAACAGGAGGAAGGACAGCTGGTCGTCGACATCCTAAGAAGGGCAAATGGATGGGTAAAACAAGCCTTAAGGTTTCCGAAAAGAAGAAAAGAAGAAGAATAATAAATTCCGACTTCGAACTCTGAAATTAACTAATTTCCCACTTTAAACTCAAAATTTAACTAAATTCCGACTTTGACCTCGGAATTTTAATAAATTCCGACTTTAAATTCGGAATTTAACTAATTTCCGACTTTAAACTCGGAATTTAACTAAATTTCGACTTTGAACTGGGAATTTAAATAAATTCCGACTTTAAATTCGGAATTTGACCAGAATGGAAAACCAAAGACTGACAAAATCGCCAGATATAGAAAACCAGCATCCAGCAGACCACCAGGACGGCCTCCCAAGAAGTGGACGGACAGCTGGTCGTCGACATCCCAAGAGGGGCAAATGGATGAGTAAAACCAGCCTTAAGGCTTCCGAAAAGAAGAAGAAGAGAAGAAAAACAGTAAATTTTGACTTCAAACTCTGAAATTAGCTAAATTCCGACTTTAAATTCGGAATTTAACTAATTTCCGACTTTAAACTCGGAATTTAACTAAATTTCGGAATTTGACCAGAATGGAAAACGAAAGATTGGCAAAATCGCCAGATATAGAAAACTAGCATCCAGCAGACCACCAGGACGGCCTCCAAACAGGAGGAAGGACAGCTGGTCGTCGACATCCTAAGAGGGGCAAATGGATGGGTAAAACAAGCCTTAAGGTTTCCGAAAAGAAAAAGAGAAGAAGAATAATAAATTCCGACTTCGAACTCTGAAATTAACTAATTTCCGACTTTAAACTCGGAATTTAACTAAATTCCGACTTTGACCTCGGAATTTTAATAAATTCCGACTTTAAATTCGGAATTTGACTAGAATGGAAAACCAAAGACTGGCAAAATCGCCAGAAATAGAAAACCAGCATCCAGCAGACCACCAGGACGGCCTCCCAAGAGGTGGAAGGACAGCTGGTCGTCGACATCCCAAGAGGGAAAAATGGCCCTTGAATTAAACTCGAGTTTTCTGTATCCATTCCAACCAAAGACTCTTTCCAGGTGCTTCATTTCCCGTTCCAATTCAAAAGCTGTATTTTGTACAGCTGCCGCAGCTGTAGACGAAACTTCAGTTTGTTGCCAATTTTCCACTGAAGGCAAACTAATCTCTTCATCCAATAAGGAGGCTTTCAATCTGATCATTGCTTTATCTCAAGTTACAACTACGCCGTGTATTTTTGGTTCCTAAAGTTTCCTCAATTTTTTTTCCAAAATACTGTCGTTTGACAATTTATCCCTCAGCAATCTACTGTTTTTTATCTGTATATTTTTGCTGTAACAAGCTCGGAGATTCAAAAAAATTGTTTTACAACCTCTGCTACATATCTGACTATACTTCTTAAAAAAAATAAAAAATAATTACAAAAAATTGTCGGATTCGGGCATCGAACTCGTGATCTCGAGAACGCAATGCCAGTGGTCTGCTACAGGGCTACCCTCAACGTACCTACTTACTGCGCATGTCGTGGACAATGTCGCAGTTTAAAAACCAACGAGGTCTGATATTTAGAGGTTCAAGAAACTGTGGGGTGGTGAATGCACTTAGAATAAAATAAAATTCGCCTTAAAAAGATTCAATTTAAGACCAGCATCGTATATTTGGCAACATTACGGTTGCAACCACCGGATCCAGCACACGTGTCTTTCGCGCACAAACATTTTTAAAATGTTTCGAAGCTGTGTCTGATATATTTGAGCGTTTCCGTAGTTTTGAAGGACTCTCTACAATATTCCTTATTCTTAAACAAAACAGTAATGACAAAGTGAGGAAAGCAACGGGTCAATAGTCAAAGTATTATCTTCTCAAAAATATAAAACAATAAACAAAAAACATAAAGTATGCAGATCAAAAAGTACATTTTTAAAAGATAGGCTGAGAGAAGCGTGAATGAATTAAGGCTCAAAGAAAAACGACAAAGCAAATATCAAAATTTGTATCAAACTGAAATAAAAAAATGCTTGAAGCCTAGCTGCAACAAAGATTGGACAAAGTCGGTTTATTAGAAAAGTTGAAAAAAAAAATTTTTGAGATTAATGACACAGAAGAGAAAAATACTTTATTTCCTTATTTATTATAAAAAAATTATGTAGGAAAAAGAATTAAACGTAATAGGCAAAAATAATTATCTTCATGAAACCGTACATACCCAAAGAATCAGAAGTTACACAATGCTAACAAGCATTCTTCTACAAGAGTGTACCAATCATGGCAGAAGAGACTATTTGTAAAATTAAAATATGTATAAAATGCCTAAAAAAAAACTAAAAAAAAAACTACAAAACAAAAATGAAGAAAAATAATATCTTATAAAGCTTAACAATTTGTGTATCCGATGGTAATTGCAACTCTAAGATATTTGAGCTTTTCCATACCTTCGAAAGACTCTGCAGAATATTCCCTACTTTTTTAAAGAAAACAGTGATGAATAAAATGAGGAAAACAACGAAAAGAAAATGTGCATATTTTGAAAAAAAGGCTAAAAAGAAGATTGAATAAATAAGGTCTAAAGATGATGGAGAAAGCAAAACACTAAAACATGTAACACGAAGAAATAAAAAAAATGCTTGAAATTGCTAGAACAAAAGATTGAAAAAAATCAGTTTATTATAATCATTTAAAGTTGAAAAAAATTTTTTTAGAAGATTAATAAGACAGAATAAAGAAATACTTTAATTTTTTTATTTATTATAAAGAAAAGAGATAAATCGTGAAGAAAAAAATGTAAATGTAATAGGCCAAAAATATGTATTTTGATGAAACCGTACATAACCAAAGAACCGGAAGTAACAAAACCGAAAAAAGAACGAAAAAATAAAGTTGAAAATATTATTAAAAAACACTATTCTGCTACAAAAGTTTGACAATTATAGAAGAACTGGTTAATCGTAAAATTGAAAAAAAACAGGTATATAAAATGTCTAAAAAATTGAAAATATCTACAAAACGGAAAAATAACTTCTGAAGCTTAAGAATTTGTGCGTAGCGTGGTACAACTTTAAAAAAAAATTGAAATTGACATCGAACTACAATAGATAAGATGTTATAAAAAAGTTCTGTTATTATTGGCCACGTCTCTATAATAATTTATTACAAGCTGTATTGACACGTTAACGATAAGGATTCAGTTTTCCAATTTGCAATTATGTAGGTTTCAAATTAGTACGAGTTACTATAACTCATTCACTTACTTCTACCATCCTGTTACCTTTGAAATCCTTATTTTTTCATACCTATCTTCTTTCAGCACATGCTGAGAAGATACGATAAAAATGTCAAAGTCAGATTTTTAACGCTTACCTACTTGATGTCAACAATAAGTGAATGGTTTCTACTTACGAACTATTGATCTTTTTAAAGACCCAAGACTCACTAATCATTGTGTTCATGTCATCCCAGATTATTAAAGTTCAGGGGCAAATTTTCCGAGAAAATTGTGACTATTTAGCTAAGCTTATTTATGCAGCTGTTAATTTTTTATAATTAATTCAAATATACCAAAAAAGGCTAAATATTGAGGTCAACACAAAATGTCAAAGACTGATTTTCAATATCTTGTGTCAACAATAAATGAATGGTTTCTATTTACGAACTATTGATCTCTTTGAAGACCCAAGATTCACTAACCATTGTGTTGTCATCCCAGATTATTAAAGTTTATTTTACTAAGTTTGGCTTCTTTAATATTAATCATCAAATGTATTAAAATCGTTTTGTCGCCAGAAAAAGCTATCAGAAGATAATCGAATAGTCTTTACGTCTTCTATTAAATATTGGCACAACTGAGAAAATTGTGACTATTTAGCTAAGTTTATTTATGCAGCTGTTAGTTTTTTATAATTAATTCAAATACACCAAAAAAGGCTAAATATTGGGGTCAATACTTCAAATAATTACACTTACTTTATTAAAAGCTTCACACATTTTTTAATGAAACGAAAATTAATTCTTTCGCTATAAAAGCGGATTTAGATAGTTTACTCTTCTGCAATGATGTTTGTCATACAATTATTGCACAGTAATTCTTAACACTAAAAATAGTGTAATTTTAATTCAATAAAGAGATAGTCAAGAGAAATATTCTTCCGCTGATTTGGCTCTTCATCACATTGTAAACTTGTTGACTGAAAAGCTTTTCAGTCGAAAACTCGTCATAAAAGTTATAATTTTACGTAAGATGCAAATGACGTTTCATCGTTACATATTTACTCGGTTTTCGAGAATAAAAGCTCGTTTACGTCTCTGACGATGAAACTGATTGAGCTTCTTTTCCAGAGAAATTTATTCATATATTCAAAAATATAACTGGAATCTTCGTAAAGTTACTTAGAGAGTTTGAAGGGCGTTTTGAATATTTTACACCATATCATGAACGTATACAACATATTTTTTTATAAAGCAGATGCCCGTAGAAACCTTATACAAGAGTGTAAACCTATTTCCTTCGTGTTATCGATGCTCTTCTTCCTACGCTTTGAAGTAAAATATTGAGTTTCACATTTCGCTGGATTAAATCACGTCGCAGAAGACTTTGACCAATAAACCATATTTTTTGTTTATTTTAACTTCAAAAAGTAATTAAAAGTCTATTTTAATCAATTTGTTGTCGCATTATTGTTGTCGCATTATTCTGACCTAATATCAAAGAAAGATCGCGAAAGCAGCGGTCTTTGACCCAATAACATAAAATTTCGGATATTTTTAGGCTCAAATATCGCGCTGATTATTCTGATGCGCATTTTCGAAATACCACTGTGAGTAAATAGGGCAGATTATTCATGGATGCAGAATGGCGCGCCCCTTGCTCTGTAAACAACCAGTTTACCTATTAAGATGATCATTAGATCGGTGCATCAGGCTGTGATTACCAACAATAAGAAACATGACACCATAACAATTACGCCATACCAAATAATAAAAAACGGAGGGTTTAAATTAATCATAGGGGTACCATAAAGATTTAGGCCTATTATAGATTCAGCCCACCCGCATCTCGAGCTTCCTACTGGAATATTTCCTATACGACCTTTTTTGGCATCGTGTCAAGAGCTGTTATTAAGCATATTTTATGGTCAATTTGTCCTTCGGCTACCTATTGCTGAAATATCTAAAGTAAACAAATTGGTCTTTGAAACTGAGAATGATGCATGAAATTGGCACAAATTTCGCTCGAGAGCTGGACCGGATTTATTAGTGAGGTTGGTTTTAAATCTTTCTTTACTTAATCAGCGTGTGTGTGATATCTTACGTCCGTATTATTTATTGATTCATTCACGCTTTTCGACGAGAAGAATTACCCGCCTGATTGAGAACCATCGATAATGGACTGGCCATTGAACGAACGCAAATTTGCATGGAAAAACCAAGAATGTACAATAATATTTTTAGCGCGAATACGGGTGTCCATGTAGCTGAGAAACTGTCTGATTAATCGTTCGAGCGGATTGTATACAAAACCGTCAAGTTCGGCCAATAATTGCAACAGGTTTGGATGCCAAAAATAATAGGAATAAGATGGTTAGGCGTAATAAAATTAAAAAGGCTTATATATTTTGTTACAAAAAGAAAAAAACATGACCAGGTGTTGAAATTGCTTTTTACCAACCTCTGTAGACTTGTTCTAAATGACCTCAACGACTAAAAAATGATAGGGTTGGTTCACTGTTTCTTCTCATGGTTTCTTTTACTTGAAGTGACTCTTGAATTGCACTTGAATTTACTTGAATTTTGTAGAATCGTTACGTTTCTACAAAACTTTAGTAAATATTATTTGCTAGCATTAGAGCCCCTCATTCTACCAAACTGAGATCGCACATTGTTACTTTCAAGTTCTTCCACTTATCAAAGAGTGGAAGCAGATAAGTTGGCGTACTAGGGCTGTGGTGTTTCATGTTGTAGGACTTTCCAAACTCTAATGGTTGAACATATAGTTCCTCCATAATGTTAGCTCTAGGTTAAATACTTCATTACATTACGTTAAACAACTAAAATAGATTGGAATTTAATAGTAAATTATACAACAAGCATTTAATGAAAGTCGTTATTCTCGAGGGTAACGTTTAAGCCCACGAGCGAAGCGAGGGCACAAGTTGCGTGAGAGAATAACGCTCATTAAATGCGAATTGAATGCTACACTTTATCCTCGACCAAGATTTCGGGTTTTCTCAAATATGATAAGTTATAGGTGTCACAAAGAAAATTCACTATTTTAAAAGCACGACTGGTTTCGCTAATCGACGGCGCGACGTTTGATGCGCCAGATAGAGGCGGTCTAGTCGCCCGTGCATGTTCATTTCAATGCTACGATGGTGGACGGTAAATTACTTGATTTTATGGCCTATTTTAAGTATTTTTCAGTGAAAAGTACATTTTTTAGTGAAAAAGAGTCACTGTAATTACATTTTTCTACAAACGTCAAATAATGACGCATTTTACGCTTTCATTAGACAAACGAAAACCTAACCATTTTTGAGGATCAGAATGTGAGTTTACTTTTCCGCGCGTTGCCCAGGACAGCAAGCGAAAAAGATTTTATCGCTTGCTGTCAACAGCAACTACCACCACTCAACCAATTATTTAAAACGTCATTGTCACTTTGATTTAAATTTTCAGATTGTGACTTCAGTTATGCTCAGTTGTGATTCACATTATTTGAAATTGATCGTTTGCAGAAAAAACGTTGTATGCATTACGAGCAAAAAGTAACTTTTTTGCTCTCGAGTGATTGCCGCTCTCCGCTTCGCGTCGAGCGGCAAACTTCGCTCTCCGAGCAAAAAAGTTGTACTTTTCGCTCTTAATACATAAATAACTATTGTATCCTAATATCTTAGTATTAGTATCCCATACATCCTAATAGAAGGTTAATTATTGGAATAAACCTGTGGTAACTACATACTTCATTTTTTACTACTTACGTGGGTATTACGCCTCAATCCATGGATTGAGCTTCATTTCATGGAATGAGTTATCTACCGACCTCATGCATTTTACTTTTTGAGTTGCCAGTTGCCAACGACATGTTTCGTTTCCATGACAACTCTTTATTCACTTGTGAAAAATGGTTATTATTCACTTGTGAATAAAGGTCACAAGTGAATAAACATTAGCACTATTCTTGAGAATGTACAAGAATAATATGATTATTATAATATGGTCGTAGATAATAGTATATTATACAACAAGCATTTAATGAGAGTCGTTATTCTTGAGGGTAACGTTTGAGCCCACGAGCGAAGCGAGTGGCACAAGTTGCCCGAGAGAATAACGCTCATTAAATGCGCGTTGAATACTATACTTTATGCACGACCAAGATTCTGGGTTTTCTCAAATATGATAGGTTATAGATGCCACAAAGGTAATTTACAATTTTAAAACCACGACCACGACTGGTTTCGCTATTCAATGGCGCGACGTTTGATGCGTCTTGTCGATAGATGACGGTCTAGTCACCCGCGCATGTCACCGCATGTTCATTTCAATGCTACGAGGGTGGACGGTAAATTACTTCATTTTATGTCCTATTTTAAGTATTTTTCAGTGAAAAGTACATATTTTAGGGAAAAAGAGTCACTGTAACCTACATTTGCCTCAATACATCCTAATAGAAGGATAATTATTTGAATGAACCAGTGGTAACTGCCGATTTCATGTTTAGGGCAGTTTACTTTTTGAGTTGTCAGTACGACATTTTTCGTGTCCATGACAACTCATTATTCACTTGTGAATAATGTTCATTATTCACAAGTGAATAATGATTATCGTTAGTCTTGAGAATGTACAAGAATAATGTGATTATTATAGTATGGTCGTGGATAATAGTTATTTATGTATTAAGAGCAAAAAGTACAACTTTTTTGCTCGGAGAGTGAAGTTTGCCGGGCGACGCGAAGCGGAGAGCGGCAATCACTCGAGAGCAAAAAAGTTACTTTGTGCTCGTAATGCATACAACGTTTTTTCTTCAAACGATCAATTTCAAATAATGTGAATCACAACTGAGCATAACTGAAAACACAATCTGAAAATTTAAATCAAAGTGACAATGACGTTTTTAATAATTGGTTGAGTGGTGGTAGTTGCTATTGACAGCAAGCGAAAAAATCTTTTTCGCTTGCTGTCCTGGGCAACGCGCGGAAAAGTGAACTCACATTCTGATCCTCAAAAATGGTTAGGTTTTCGTTTGTCTAATGAAAGCATAAAATGCGTCATTATTTGACGTTTGTAGAAAAAGATTATTTCATATCAGCTAATCCTGAATGATTGAATACACCGGTTAACCTCAATAGACTTTACAGACCTACGGAGTGTTCATTATAAAACTTCATCTATTTGGCTGTGAAGTGTCAAAAGAAAAGGTTGGAGAAACAAAAGTCCATTTATTATGATTACATCATCCTTATCTGTCAAAATTTCATAGCATGCTAGATGTAATTTTATAATGAATACTCCGTATTACACCTTACAATTGGTTTAATAATAATATAATAGTAAGTAATATAACACCTAAATTGTTTTATGTATGATAAAGAAACTGACCCAACGCATATCGGTTCAATTCTGAAGAATTTCTACAATCTGGCAACACAAGCTTTTTTCGCGCTCGAGCGCTAATTGCCTATTAACTTCTTTAGATTAACCTATTACTAAACTCATACGTGCACATACTCATACGTTTCACAGAAAGAAGTAGAAAAACTACAAAATAAAAAAACAATAAACAAAAGATCTATACAAAAATGTTTGACTTATAAAAAATAAATTTGATATTAATTTTTCCTTCAAAATGTAAGTTTTTTAATTTCAAAATTTTTTTAAATTTAAATATATGTTCTAGGATTTTTGGGAAACGTTAATTTAGGTCCAATTTACCGATATCTGTTATAAACTGCTAACGGAAAAGATCGATACAGAATTTTTTTTGTCATTTTTGGGGGTCTTTATCTCGGAAATGCCTTAGCCGAAAATTAAAACCTAAGGAGATTTTGAAAGATCGTTTCTTCTAGAATCACGGCGAGAGATTGATCTTAAATAAGTTATTCTTTAAATGATATACAGGGTAAAGAAAACAGCGCTGCAAAATGGTTGCATTTCAACCCACTGTATTTGGTAGGTAGCGTAATTTCAGAACATTTATTGTTATGACATTTAATGGCGTTAGCTGGTATCTCGAGACATGTTCGATAGTTTTCGATTTTTTGGCCTACAAAATAAATTACAGAGGTTTCTCAAAAAGTTGACGCTCTTTTGTGAGTCACCCTGTATCGCGTGAATGCCGCAGCCTATTTTAATAAGATAAATGATCTCTAAAACATAACCGGTTTTAAAATCAGCGACGTAGACTCATAGTTAATAAAACAATTTTATTGCATTTTGTATAAAGATAGCAAAAAATCTAATAAAAAACTGATTAACATTTTGTTTACTGTATTGCGCGTCCTATCAATAATTAGAAAGGTATTGGATCGCAGGTGTAGGACAAATAGCCACTTCACTTTCTCGAAAACGCCAACGTTTCGACCTTTATTTTTAGGTCTTCCTCAGTGCCACAAAAACAACATACATATGACAAACCAATAGGCACAATGAACTTTAAATATACAGGTAAATTAAGAAGAGAAAAGCGTCACCAAATTGGTGCATCCACACATTTTTTCCTCCATAAAACTATGCCTAATAATACAAAAATAAATAAACAAGTATGATTAGCAATAAAAAAGGGAACGCTACCTGAGGTGGTAATTGATTATAAATTATTAAAAAAAAAGAAAAAAAATGATGGCCTTCAAGTTAAATAGTTATAGAAATGTCTGTTTTCTGCGTTCCTATTTAAATTCCCAGATACTGATGAAAAAGAGTCACTTATGGAATAATTATGTGCATTTCTAAATTGCAAATTTCTCCAATACGGTGGTAGATAAAACAAGGAAGCAAGAGGCAAGAAAGTTTCTACATTGAATAGAGAATTCAGACTTTTAAGAAAAAACCATCAGTGGCGTGCTACAAAAAAGTTTGTGAGGGTAAAATGGATACAACCCGAGAAAAAATAGACCATGTCGATTTTGGCTAGCGGTGTGTATATCCACCGATGTAGATAATAAATGGTTACCTATATTCAAAATTTGAGTTAAATATCTCAAAAACTCTAAGAGCTATAAAGAAAAAATAAAAAAAAATCAATTCTGTATCTCGGAGACGAAGCGTTTGCGGGTTATGTTTCTATGAACAGTGTGCCCTATTTTTGCCTAGGGATTTCCCAGTTAATTTCAAGGTACCTTGTATTGTAATTTACAAGAAAGTAAAGAACTTTCTGTAAACGCCCTGTAACTGATTTAGTAGGCAAAAAACCAAAAAACCGCCAAAACCGTCCCGAGATAGCGACCATAGCTCTTAAATGTCATTACAAAAAGAGTCTTAAAGTTAAGGCTCCCGTCATGACATCGTAGCAAACAAAATTTTAATCAGTTTTTTATTAGATTTTTTGCCATCTTTGTACAAAATGGAATAAAATTGTTTTATTCACTATGAGTCTACGTTGCTGATTTTGCAACCAATTATCTTTTAGAAATCATTTATTTTATTAAAATCGGCTGCGGCATTCTTGCGATACAAGGTGACTTACAAAAGAGCGTCAACTTTTTGAAAAACTCCAGTAATTTATTTTGTAGGCCAAAAAATCGAAAACAGCCGAACATGTCTCGAAATACCAACTAACGCCATTAAATGTCATAACACTGAATGTTCTGAAATTACGGTAACTACCAAATGCAGTGGGTTGAAATGCAACCATTTTGAATTGCTTTTTTCTTTACCCTGTATATCTTTTAGATAATAACTTATTTAAGATCAATCTCCCGCCGTGATTCCAGAAGAAACGGCCTTTCAAAATCTCTTTAGGTTTTAAAGTTCGGCTAAGACATTTCCGAGATACAGACCCCCAAAAGTGACAACAAAATTTGCTGTATCGATCTTTTCCGTTAGCAGTTTATTTTAAATATAGGGTGTCCCAACTCTACAGGGCGTCCAGTTTAAAATGACATGGGGATATTGAAAACCGTTGGAGATACAAGGTCGCTTAAATAGAAGAAAAGTTGCGTATTTGTCTGCTTAAAAATAATCCGAGTCAATGATATTTTAAATCCATATTGTTCCGATGATACAGGGTCAAAACCAAAAAAGTGCATTTTGGAAAAATATTTTACTTATTACAAGAGCTACGGTCATGAAAATTTCAGATTAGGTGTAGGAGAATATGGTGATTCCGAAAATTCGTCAAAAGTCGTCTAGGCCGAGTATGTTGTGCGCGGCCGTTGTCAACTTTCGTTTTTCTTATGAGGGCCATATTGAATTTTTGCACTTTTAAAATCTCCGTAAAAAATGCTCTTCAACCATGTATAACATCTTTATGTTCGGCCAAGAAAAATACTTAAAAATAACAAAGTTAAGATTTCTTCGCATTGGTCAACTTCTGGTTAATTAGAAGAAGTTATGTGTAGCTTACTAGTAAAATTATTCAAAAGATTGTACAAGGTGAACTAAGAAACAATTAAAATAAAGAAACGAAACTAATAAGTAAAAAATTGTTTCTTACTATTTGCGGATTAAGTACGTAACAGCTTCTGTAACAGCTAGCCTATGTTCCTCTACGGTTTCGTAAGACCTACGATATACTTGATTTTTGAGATAACCTCATACAAAAAAATCGAGCAGTGTTAAATTAGGGAACTTTGCGGGTCCACTTATCGCCGAATTCAGCATTCAGATAATAATCCGCCCATTATGAGGTGGAGCACCGTGCTGCTGAAAAAACATGTTCTGTATGGTGACTAGGGAAGTCCCATAATTTCTTCTGCTACCTTAGCTTGCAGGAGGTTCAAATATCTCTCGAAACTAAAAAAGTTCGGGGCAATCACATGTGTGTCCACAACTCTTAGCCACCCATAAATCCCCATCTAACTTGATGCATAACCTGACGAACTTGCCGTGGATTTGCATTGGATCAGTAAACAGTATTCTTATGATTAAATAGTCCACAGTTGGTAAATCGGCTCTCATCAGACTAGAGGATTTTCAAGGTAAAATTAGGTATTTGTTAGTTTTTTTGAATAAACCATTGACAAAATTCCATTCTTCTAATATGATCAACATTCTGGAGCCCCAGGCTGGGATGCTCCTGCATCGATGATATTTGAGGCTTTAAAATGGTACCCGTCATTGTGTTTTTTGTGTTTGTGTTGTGTGTTTGTTTGTGTTGAATTTGACGCAAAGAGGTATGAGGATGAGGTGTTTCGACCACGCTTAGCTTTAGCAATACCAAATTTATTTTCCTTATCTATGTCTGGAGGTTTGTTCTTTATCTCAATAAAACTACCGTAATTAATCAGATTATCTTGGAGACGTCTAAACATAGCTCTGCTAGGTTGTCGTCTTTCTGGGTATTTATTAAAATACATTTCTTCAGCATTCGCATCATTTCTGTGACATAGAATAAAACACTGCAACATGTCATATTTCCGAGCATATTTCTCACAATTTGAGAAGGTATTCATTTTAAAATTTACATTTTTTTTAGCTGCAGACACTTAATAGTGTCAATAAAGACTATGCTCTGCTGGATAATAACAAATGACAAATCTAATCACACTATGCCAAAATTTTAATAGGAATATCCTAGCCACCTACGATGAAATGTTAATTTTGTTATTTTTAAGTGTTTTTCTTTGCCGAACATAAAGATGTTACACAGGGTTGAAGAGCATTTTTCACGGGGATTTTAAAACTGTAAAAATTCAATATGGCGTCTATAGGAAAAACGAAACTTGACAAAGGCCGCGCACAACATAGTAGGCATAGACAACTTTTCACCGAATTTTCGGAATCACCATACTCTCGTACCCCTAATCTGAAATTTTCATGACTGTAGCTCTTTTAATAAGTCAACTACTAGGGGTTTTCGAAAATGCACTTTTTTGGTTTTTACCCTGTATCATCGGAACGATATCGATTTACAATGTCATTGCCTCGAATTATTTTTAAGCAAACCAATACGCAACTTTTCTTCCATTTAAGCGACCTTGTATCTCCAACGGTTTCCAATATCCGCATGTACATCATTTTAAACTGGACACCCTGTATTTAGCCGCTACATATCGCCGGCCGTGTACATACTACGAAAAAGCTTTATATACAAAAGTGGATGGTTAAGAAGCTGCTTCCAATGAGAACTTATATACATATATACAAGATGAAGCAAAAGTGACTTTCTGGCATAAAATTAATTTTTTCAATAGAACACCGTGTATATTTTCTTATTTTTTGAAGAAAATTTAAATTTTGAAAAAAAAATATTATTTTGATTTTGTGACTCAAAAGTGACGTACGTGACAGAATTGGTGGACAACATAAATGCCGTGACAGATGACACACGACAGAATCGTGTGAATTTGTAGGAGCTATTAGCATTTTTCAGAAAGCCCCTGTATAGATTTGGTCATTTTAATCCCCATAAAGATATGAACTTAAATCAGACGAGAAAAAGACGTGACTTCGATGTGTTGGCCAGTCATTCAATGACGTGTTTTATACGTCATGCGTATGACGTCATTATGGTGGACTTATTGACGTGATTTGATACGTTATTTATACGTCTTTAAAAGACGTCCTTTAGTCAGTCAATGACGTTTTTTATACGTTTGATACACGTTATTTGCTTACCTTGGTTACGGAATGAGGAAAGTCACAATAGGCTGGAGCTTTTCTATGGTTTCAATTTTTATTTTGGTTTCGATTAGTAGTTGACACTTTTTTGCTACAACTTGCATCTTTCATAATTATAAACCATATTTAATAAATGGTAACCCTAATCTAGGTACCAGTGGTGCTATACTTCATGTTTATATGAATTCTAATAATTCCTTTTGCATTGTTCGATTTTCAACTATGAAATAAACTGTTTTCAACGTTTTGACATTTTAGCTACTTTTAGACATTTTAAAGACTTTTTTCCATAACTTCACGATAGTTTTGGGTACAGAAAAGGACCCAAACCCATGGGTATTTACAAAAAAAAACAAAAACAAAGCGAACATTGACAAAAGCAAATTATAGAAAAAACTAACTCAAGATTTCAGCTTACCAACTTGTTTCTACCATAAAAGACATGTAGTATAGTAGAAGACGACAAAAAAAAATTAAATAGCTGCGAAAGTAATGCTTCGATAATACCCTGAGAGGCTTTTAACACTGTTCAAGCTACAGAGACCTAAAAGCGAATTTTTCAAGGCACCATTAAGATGCCTTTCCTATACATTTTGTGAGAAACCAAGTACTGGTTGTAATCTAAAGTGTTTTCCGGGCTATGAAGCCGTGGTTCAATGGAATTTCTTCCTGACGTTTCGTTTACAGCTGCGGCAGACATTATCAAAGGCGATGAAACATGAGCCTCGTGGTATTTATTCCCCCGCCCTCGCGCTTCAGTGGGGGGACTGGGGTGGGGGTAGTGGTGGCGCGGGGTTTCGGCGCACTTGAAGTATGTCGTAGAACTCGCTTCTAGTCTGTATTTAGAAACGTAATTTCCTCCTTGTTGAAATTGTTGTCTTGTTTATAGATCTCAATGGCCTCTCTTGTTAATCTCTAGATCTCGGAAAAGTATCACATGCAGCTGACGCAAGAGCAGTTGACGGCAGAATATGAGATCAATACGAAAATTGGGAAGTAGAGTCTGAGATAGTTAGGAAAGCTATAAAGAGACTGGACAAGGAAAAGGCGGTAGGGGAAAACATGATTTCATTGCAAAAGTATGGGATTAATGAATGAGGTACTACAATACCAGTGGGAAAAAAGGAAATTATGTTGGAGGAGGGTGAAAAAAATTTCTTCTTTCTTGAGAAGTATCACCCGCAGTTGACGCAAGAGGAGGGGTTGATGATGGAAGAATATGAGCGCAACACGCAAATTGAGTAATATAGAGAGGATCTGAGAATAAACTGGTGCAAGAAGAAGTTAGGAAAGCCATAGGACTGGACAAGGAAAAAGCGTGGGGGCGGACATGATTCCCTTTGAATGTTTGGCAAAGGTATGGAAGTAATAGATGAAGATTTGATGAGCTATTAGAGCTTGCAAATGTTTCCATGCCTACTTTTGCAAGGGTATTAGATAGGAATTTAAACGACAAGTTGAATGGGAATTATTATCGGAATATCAATGTGGCTTTCGGGTGGTAAAGGACGCAGTTATGGAAATCATGAAGAAGAAAGATAACTAAAGGGTAAACAAGGACTCTCACAATCACTCCCTGGGGATTCGCATTTTTATGTGTGGAATACCAGAAAAAGATTTTATTTACAACCATATACAGGGTGTTACGGGACGAAACGTACATACTACTATGGGAAATAGGTTTTGACCATGCCAACACATATTCAGTATTACAAAAGTTCGGAACTCTTTTCTTACTGATATACAGGATTTTGTATAAATTTTGCCCTAAATAAAATCAATCATATTTCACATCAATCCCATGCATGTCTGCAAAAATTCTGGGAAAGACAACTATCACACCAGGCAATTAGATAAATGTATAATATTTTTGGGGTAATGGTCACCCATAAATAAACAAAATAGTAGGATTTATTTGTATTTGAAATTATTCATCTATTATGCTTGTTTGTTATTATCATCTCATCTCTGTTATGTGTTTTCTGTCTTTTTTTTTGTCATAAATATCAAGGAATGGTAGTATGGTAGAATAAGTGAAAGAAATGATAGAATAAATAATAAAGAGTTACGCAAGTTCAAATCTTATAAGTTATTTGTAACACAAAACGCAGTTGATTACAACATTAAAAAATTGTAAAAAAGAACCAAAAGTGCGACAACTTTAATTCTTCCGATTTCTTATTGTCTGGAGTTTGTGAACTTCACATCTATTGCAAAAGTTTTAAAAAATCGTATACTGAGTGTTTATTTTGCGACATCATGAAAAGAACAACTTTATTAGTCCGGCTCTGGAAATTTAGAATTTTTGGTACCTTCCTGGGTTCTTGTCCTCCAACGTCTCACGCACATGCAATTTGAAATAATTTCTGCAAAAATTCTGAGAAATATGACTGATTTTTGGTTTGGGCAAAATGTATAAAAAACCCTGTATAAAAGAAATAAGTTCCGAACTTTTTTAATACTGAATATGTGTTGGCATGGTCGAAACCTATCTCCCATATTAGTATGTACATTTCGTCCCGTACCACCTTGTATGTAATGCTATCATTACAAACGTCATAGGAGGGTAGGAAATTACCTATTACCTACCTCTAAATTAGGCGTAGGTAATGGGTATTCATTACAATCCAAGGGCGGTAATGGCTTATTACCTACTAATCACTCTCTAAACCCTCATTTTCCATGCTTATTTCTTGGCCCCTAAAATTTAATGTCTTATAGAATTAAAAAGGTGCCTAGTAGCACGAACTAGATACGATAGTTAACTGGTAAGGGTTCATCTCGACGCTGCGCGTCTCGATAAGCTATCAAATCTCTCGACAGTAATGAACGACTTCCCACTCCGGTATGTACTATACTATTAACAACCTTGAGAGTACAATCTAAAATATTTTCCGGGCTCTGAAGCCGTGGTCCAATGAAGTTTCCTCCTGACGTTTCATCTACAGCTGCGGGAGACATTATCGAAGGCGATGAGACAATGGGCGAAGTGATCTCCCGTGCTTCCCGACGTTGACTGATTCGACTGTTGTGAGCTCCATGGTATTTATTCCCCCGTCGTCGCGCTGCAGTGGAAGGACTGGGGTGGGGGAAGTGGTGGCGAGGGATTTCGGCGCCCTTGAAATATGACGTAGAACTAGCTTCCAGTTTAAATTTAGAAACATAATTTCCTCCTTCCTCTTGATATTGTTGTCGTGTTTAAAGATCTCAATAGCCCCTCTGGTTAGTCTCGGATAGAAACCTTACAATTGATATAAGATATCCAGTTCGTTGAAAAGAATGTCGTGGCCTTCGGAAAGAGCGTGCTCTACTACTGCTGACTTTTGTGTTTGTCCCAGCCTGCAAGTCCTCTCTTGTTCCGTAATCCTCGTATTGACACTACGTTTTGTGGTGCCAATATATACCGAGCCACAGCTGCATGGAGGTCAGTAAACTCCGGGTGCCTATGGGGGGATCTCTGCGGTCTTTGGCCGATCTCAAGCTCTGTTGTATTGTACGAGGTTTAACATTATGCAAACCCTCAGGCTCAGAGCAACAGAAATAATCTAAAAAACTTCTCCGAAACAAACTCCACAATGATCAGTCGACAAAAATGTACTTTTTCAGATAAAAGTTATGGACACATCCAGCCCTGAGGGCAAAATATGGAGTGTAGTAAATGCAATCTAGATAGATTTCCAAAATCATATCATTGAATGTGGCAAGGAATTAATAAGCTATTTACAAATGCTAAAGAGATAAGGCAAGGTAGACATAACTGTTGAAATTAAAAGATCAATTAGACCCTTCTTCAAACAGTTCCTCAGATAGTCCTCTGCTCACAACAGTCCACATCCACATATGGAGATCTTTTAATTTTTCATAAAATCATTGTTCAAGGTCGAACTTTACCCACAGGAAGACTATTGCACCGCATGCAACTTTCCAGAACTTTATTGTCAGTCAATTTCACAAGCTTTACTGCCCCCAGACGTCCTTTCTTCCAATGAATAGACAACTGCCGGGTTGTGTGCCACATTGACTAATGATTTCCTTCTCTATTCTTCCTGAAACACAATATTTTATAAATCAAGGATTCTTTGTCATGTTCCAGTTTTCCAGGTGTGACCTTAGCTTCTAGCCTAAGAAACTATAGCTTCCTCATATTCTCCCTTCGCCTGTTCATGCCCCAAGACGTGTTTCCTTATATGTGAACTTTTTCTGAACAATAAAGTTTGATGTAGACTGAGTATACCGCGTTAGAAATCACAAGTTTGGGCCATATTATTAAGATATCTTTATAGCTTATTAAAATTCCATACAATAGACTAAAACAAGACAGGCAAGACATAAAAAACAATAAAATTTGGTGAGAAGTGATAAATTATGTGTGGGCCTTCAATATCATTGATCCATTAAAAATGATCACCTACCACCTACGAAAAAGTTCTGGGTCGTTCGTAAGTCACTACCTTCCTCCACTTTACGCACTATATTAGTTGACCTCTTTATTTTTATTCAACACGTAAAGCTTCGCCAAATTACTTCTATACTTTCCGTTTCGTCTATTTCTGCCGTTTGCTTACATATCAACATAAAAATGTGTACACAGAAACAAACTCGAGCATCCGATGAGTAAACAAGCCGGTAAAAAAATGCGTAACCTTTCATATTTAGACATACAAAAAAAGCTATAAGGTAGCTAATGCCTTTGCTTACACCTCATCCAAGTCATGAAGTGATTATAAATTTTGGCATACCTTAGTATCATTACAAAACTGCTACATTCTGAGTAATCACCTACTATATAGAACTCTTCAATAATTTCAGGTGGTCAAACAACCCACGCTGAACCATGACCCACAACAACCATGAGAACCTGTCCATGATGGACGCCGTCACCACCAAATACGGCAAAACCACTTTCGTTACAGTGTCCAAGACTTTGGCCATCATCCTCGTGATCATATTCTTTATTTGCCTAGTAGCAACCGGACTTTTAGTGTATAGTTTCACTTCCACCTGCCCTAAAAACGACACGGAGTTCGCTGCAAATCCCCTTGAAAGTAGTGAACAATATTTGACCACTTTGTGTGCTGATAGGAGTACAGAATCGACACAACCTCCCACAACAACTCGAAGGACACCTTCCCCTAAAACATTTACCACCGCTAAGCCGGTAGTTGAAGATGTTCTGGATCTGCGCCTATCGAAATATATTGTTCCCGATCTGTATGAAATTCACCTGATCCCATTTATCCAAGAGGGTAATTTTACATTTCACGGAGAAGAAACAATTCGTATCAATGTTACCCAGGCTAGCAGCAATGTTACCTTGCACATGACAGCTCTTACCATTGAGGCAGTGAATGTTAGGAACATTAACAACGAAAGCATATCTATTAAAAATGTGGGATCCGACAAAAAGAAGCAGTTTATAGTGTTAGACTTAGATGGAGTCGTCGAGACTGGGCAGCAATATTACGTTTATATTCGATTCAAGGGACAGCTCAATGACATGCTGCAGGGCTTTTACAGGAGCAGCTATGTAGAAAATAACGTCACTAGGTTAGTTTGATAAGATACAGTAAAGACAATTGAATGGTAAATTAATATCCGATTTCCAGATGGATAGCCGCCACACAATTCCAGCCAACGGATGCCAGGAGAGCATTTCCGTGCTTCGACGAACCTGCGTTTAAAGCGAAATTCCAAATCAACATTGCACGAATGACAAATATGACTTCCATTTCAAATATGCCTAAAAGGAGCACGACTCAATATGTGTAAGTAAAAAAATCCACAACGTTGATTTTACAATGATCTAAAAATAACAATATATAGGAAGGATCTGCCTGATTATGTATGGGACCATTTCGAAGAAAGCTTACCTATGTCCACTTATCTGGTTGCATTTGTTGTGTCCGACTTTAAGAACATAAGCAAGGGTATTTTCAGAGTATGGGCCAGAGCTGACGCCATTTCTCAAGCCAAGTACTAAGACAGTTTGAATATTGGCTATATGTTATTGCGTATTATTTATAGATTCGCCCTTGACATCGGACCTGGGATTCTTAAGTATTACGAGAAGTTCTTTGGCAGTGAATATCCGCTACCGAAAGCTGATATGGTGGCCATATCGGATTTCTCGGCAGGGGCCATGGAAAACTGGGGACTCATTACTTATCGGTACGAAGCTTAAATAACACCCAACGACCAAATTATTAATATCTCGGTCATTTTGAAGACATGATCCAAAAGCAGGTCTTAAGTTTAAAAACTCTAAATTTATTTTTAGGGAACCAGCTCTTTTATATGAAAAGGGTGTCTCTAGTAGTGTAAGCAAGCAGAGAATAGCACACGTCGTCGCTCACGAGTTAGCCCACCAGTGGTTTGGTAATTTGGTGACACCAATTTGGTGGGAGGACGTGTGGCTTAACGAGGGCTTTGCCACATACGTCGAATTCTTGGGAGCTCACGCTGTGAGTAAACTCGATGACGCACTTCAAAATATTTCAATATTTACTAATACAAACATTTTTCCAGGTTAATCCCAAATGGAAGGACCTCGACTTATTTTTAGTCAGCGAAGTGCACGAGTCACTTCGTCTGGACGCTTTGAAATCTTCGCACCCGATTTCGGTTAAGGTCAACAATCCCGAGGAAGTGAACGATATATTTGATGAAATATCTTACGCGAAAGGTGAGGAAAAAGTAGGATCCGTAGTAAGATTATCGGGAGTAGTACAAATAAACAATTTTCACTAAATAAACAGAAACTGCTGACATTTATTAACGTCTTTCTCAATGCTAAATGAAACAAGACGTCAAGAACAATGACCGAGACAATGAACAAAAAGAGACCTTCTTAATTTACAAATTACCTACTTAAAAGTGTATTTTTAGCATCGTCTTTAAGGTTTTTTTTAGTGCGCATTACTTCGTGTAGAGTTCAGAACTTCAGAGTTCTCCTCATTTTAAGATGCTACTTTTGTCATCAGACTTGGGGTGGAAGATTCCAATAACTGCATCGTCATGGTCTTAGTTGAGGTGGAAGGTTCCAATATCTTCATATTCGTTATCGTAGTTGAGGTGGAGGATTCCGATGCCACTTCGTGTGAGACTAATGGGGCCAAAAGCTCATTGGTGGTAGTATTATCCCTCATTTTACTTATTGAAGGCATGGGGTAATTGGTTTTGCAGTGGAATTCCCAGTTTCTAATCCAATTTTAATTAGTTTATGTTGTTCTATGCCCTCTTTGGCCAACTTGGACACAGCTCATGCTAAAGAATGATTAGTGTTTTTTTTCTTCTTGGTCGTTAATCCCGACTTGTTTGCTCGTTTGTTGCGGTTTGACGTCAATAGAGTAACAACGGTACAATAGTTTCTTACCTAAGGGACATCGTTGCACTATTTTGAAAATTTTGCGCCTCTTCATAAACATGTTATATAGTCGCCCTGGACAAATCCGGATTTTATGGATTTTTAATTATCCATTTAGAAGAAGCACATGGTTTAGTAGTCTTACCAAGTGGGTTGTACTCAATTCTGCCAGTTGTCCCTCCTACATTAGTGACCTCTTCCTTAAAAAAAGTGACTAAGCCTTTTCCCCTTCTCCAAGCTAATTAAAAAAAAAACACCTTTTCTGACGACCATCCGGATCTTCACTGTACGTGTCAACCATTTTCTTGAATTCTTCATATCGTAAGAAAATTGCGATTTTTTTCCTTTTCTCGGAGTTCTGTTGCAATTGCTTTTGTCTTGCGCTTTTTGTGTTGCGCGCTTGTTTGAACACAGTTAAAGATGACGTTAAAATCTTGATGGAATTTTTCTACAGGCAGTTTTAGCATAAACAGTTAGATTCCAAACCGTCTTGATGGTACATTCTTTGTTGTCTTGCCCATTTGGTGTCCTCCCCATTTTGATTTCCCACGTTGAAAACCCAATCCTCTAATATATTTGCCAATATGGATATGCTTTTGTCTTTGTTCAATACGAACTTTTTCTTGTCGGCGAAGGACATAAATTGATACATATTGTTTACTATTTTTTGTATTTTTTGGTTAACTGGTTCTTGCCATTTCTAGAACACCCGAAGCACTCGTGCTTTTTTCTAACCCAAATTGCATGAATTGCATATTGGTCTAAAATTACCTATAATTTTCAATGCACGAGTTATATTCGAAGGAGAATTTCATTAACAAAATAATTAAAAACCCTCGCGACATTTACACCCCTGTGGCATAGCTATTTTGATTCGAATCAATGTTAGAAAACTTATTGCGGGGCCAGATGGTATGACTATGGATTGAATATAAATTAATTTGCATGGTTTGTGCTATGACATTTAGCCAGTTACTTTTCATTTGACGTTGACAGAAAAATTATCGCGATAATTTTTCTGCTGTTGAATATTACTATGGTTACAATTGTTTAATAACAATAGAATATTGGACAAATATTGAATAACACGTGGTGAATGAAATTCTCAATGTAATTTTGATTCAAAGTTGTTCAAACTTAGAGAGGAAATATTCAAAACATCACCCAATTTATTTACCAGATTTGAGATTTAAATCGCATTTTTTAAGTATCACCTGGAAGAAAAAGTTAATGTTTGAGGTGGTATTCTGGAAAACGCCACGATTGGGCTTTTATTTATTTGAGATCAATTAATCAATCATTGCTTTATGGCCTAAAAACATGTCACTGACAAAGCCAAAATAGAACTAAAAGTTCAAAAGGAAGAGTGATAAAAACCTTCCTGTATAAATATAATACAGAATTCCTAGTCACAAGTTGAAGAGATAGGAAGATGAACTACGAGGCGAACAAGATATGGATGAGATAAAATGAATTGAAGTAGTGTCTATGTTTGATACATGCAGCATTTAAAACGTAATGATAGAAAATGTAAGGTAAAAAAAGTGGAGGCCATCATCCATAAACTGAGAAATAGAGCCCCATAGCGAACAAAAGCTCCAGGGTTACAACGTACAGTACGCACAACATAACAAACCGATGACACTCTAGTATAGAAACCACCAATATGATAAATTTGCGTCCACAACCTTTCTCCAATTCCAGAGATCTGCAAAAGTGCAGGCTGGCGACAGTTATTGACTTAGCACTACATTTAAAGTTTATTTTTACATTTGGCTTAGGGATATTCAAAGAGAGGCCGTTTGCCATGCACTATCCTCTAACGAATCCAGGTTTCGCTCGACCAGACTCTCCAAGACCAACACATCCCTGTGACGCACCATAGCCGTGTCATCAGCAAAGGAAACTCAATCGCAATTCTCAACATTCATAAGAAGGTCATTAACATAAATAAAGAACAGTAAGAGACCAAGCACTGAGACTTGTGGTGCCCAGTAGAAAGTCTTCCAGTACGGAAAACAGCGCCGGCAAACCGAATAGCTTGAGCCCTATTCGACAAATATGACTCAAACCATTCCAATGCATTACCAAGGCTAAACCCACATTTTTCGAATTTGCGAAGAGTAGGTTTAGCACAGTCGAACCCCTTTATTAGGTCACAGAAAACAACCGGACTTATTTCTTCATCACTAACGCCAACAGTTCTTGTAATAACTAACATTGCATTCACCTCGCTCAGGCCCTTCGAATGTAGCCAAGGTAATGGTAAAACCCAGAAAGGTTCTTCTATCTGCCATGGCTAGCCCCATAATTTTGTCCACAATGGACGCAACTTGGAAGCAATAAAATAAATTGAACTTTGTGGAAGTGAGCTGCATCACTCTCGTTGCATAGTAGAACCACCTCAGCAGTCCTAATAAAACTAAAAAAAAATATTATTTTTTTTACAGCACCTGCAAAGGTAAAGGCAGCATCTGCGAGTAGAAGATTTTAATGGAGATAACGTCCCAGGCTGCAGCATTCCTATTGTCCATTTGAAGAAATATAACCCTAATTCCATCACAGCCCACAGGGCAGAAAAAAAAACCGTGTCGTATGTAAAGACCCATGAAAATGTACAGTGAAGTTATTAATGTCGTCAGCCATTTTTCTTGTACCATACTCTGTGTCATCACTTCTGTTACTTCTGAAGCCGTTAACAATAGACCAAATCTCTTCCACCTTTTTTCTGCGAATATAAATTATGTAATTATTCACAGCCTGAACCGTGTAAACTAATATCATCCATATACACACATCAAAATGGTCTAAGGAACAAAGCAAAAATTGATGCTTGTAGCGGTTTGTGGAAGAAGTATAGTCTACTTGAATTAATCATAGATGTTTTCAACAAGTTTCTTTAATTTAAACACGGAGAGAAATTAATTAACCACATACAGGGTGTAGGAAAATTAATTAACACAAAAAAATAATGTATATAACTCAAAGGAATCAAAGATTGTAGACAATTAAAACAGGGTATGGCCACCACGATTGTTAATCACAGCTTGGCACCTCCTGGGCATGCTGCATATCAAATTATCTATCGCATTTTTATCAATATTTTGCCATTCCTGACGCAAACAATTAAAGAGTTCCGCTCTCGTTTGAAACACTATACCACGGCTTAAAACGCGTCTTTTAAGCATATCCCAAGCGTGTTCTATTAGATTTAAATCGATGGATTGAGCGTGGTAGTATGTTAACGTTGTTCTGATCTAGGAATTCTCGAACAAGTCGAGCAACGTGTGGATGAGCATTGGCGTGCATCAGTAAGAACTGTTCGCCAATTTGCTCCCTCTGTGGCAAGACAACAGGATGGAGAATTGTGTCTCGATATGCGTTTGCGTTTAAAAAACCGTCCACAAAAACGAGATCAGTTTTCCGACCAATTCCAACTCCTGTCCAAACCATAATTGTTCCCCCATGGTAGCGATCCACCTCCCGAACAGTTGCCAAACGTTTTTCGTTACCGGATCTACTCCACACTCTAGTTCTTCTAGAATCTGGTCTCAAACCAACTCTTCATTCGTCCGTGAAGAGAACGTTAGCCCAGTCTTGTTCTTGGCAATTTACATGACGGTGTGCCCATTCTGATCGGCGTGCGCCATTACCGTGCGACAACACAGGAACTCTAATTGGACTACGAGCATGTAGACCAACTTCAATCAATCTGTTTCTTACATTTTGGTCGCACACTGCTAAACTGTGTACATTTTGCAGCTCATTTTTTAATTGATTGGCTGCAGCGTTTCGATTACGAAGAGCTTAAAGGCGGAGAAACTTTTCTTGAATAGCGTTCGTTTTTCTAGCGGGAACAAGATGTCGTTCCTCCAGGAGCGTTCCTTTACATCGCCGGTTGCTTGATAACGCTGCCATAGGCGCCCAATGGTACTTTTACTAGACTTTAATGCCTCCGCTACATTTCGAATAGTCATGCCACCCTGTATCATACCTACGGCTCTCAATGTAGTATCACGATTAAGATGGTTCCTATAACACATTGTCACTCTCTTTCTGCGGTTTCCATAATCAATGGCTGCTGAAGTAATTGTTGAAAAATACTATATGATCTGATAGAACTGTTACATTGTCCAAAATTTACGATACGGCCATGGCATCACTCTTTGCACCACTTATGCGTAATCTTTTTGCACTTGTCACACATTGTCTAGTTTTTGTAGCTATCTACAAATTGTAGCAAATCTACAAGACCCTCAATATCTAGAATGCCAAGCAAAGAATTTCAGCTTTCCCCATTCTTGAAATTTTTGATTGAGGAAATTTATGATGGGTGGGATTTTGGCCAGATGCAGGAGTGTTTTTCTCCCGCAATAAACGATTGTCTGATATGGAATTTGATGCAAATGGGACCCCAATATCTTCCTCAAAACTCCAGTATCTTCCTCCAAACTACTGTCTCATTCGGAAGTCTATGATGTCCATAAAGGAAAAGAATGCAGACAAAAAATTTGTTGTTATCCGTGGAAATAAAGAAATCATGTTCTTCCGCGATGTAATAGTATATTACATACCGGGGTGGGAAGTCTTTCGTTACTGTCGAGAGATTTGATACTTTATCGAGACGCGCAGCGTCGAGATGAAATATAAAATCTCGAGACGGTAAGGAAACTTACACACCTACCGAGGTGTGTATATTATTTTATTCACAACCATATACCTATGTAATGCTGCCATTACTAACGTCATAGGAGGATTGGAAATTACCTATTACCTACCTCTAAATTAGAAGTAAGTAATGGGTATTCATTACTACCCAAGGGCGGTAATGGCTTATTACCTACCTCTCTTTCAACACTCATTTTCCATGCTTATTTCTTGGCCCCTAAAATTTAATGACTTTATAGAATTAAAAAGGTGTCCCTAGTAGCATCGAACCAGATAAGAGTTAAATGGTAATTTTTAAAAAAGATAGCTAAAAATATTATAAATATCTTATACGAAAAATATAAATTCATATTATGTAGGTCGTAAATAAATAATTATATTGGTTTGTTCGGCAATTAAAGCATAAACCATGTCAAATATATTCTCTAAAAATTCTACGGGAGATAGATCGTTTACCTCATGTTTCATAATTTCCAGTCGATCTTTACACACTGAAAATGCTGGCATAGAAGTTTCTATGAATCCCTGGTTCAGAACTTTATTCTTCATTGCTCAGTGAGACCGGCTTCTCCATCTTCGATGATTTCATCGACGTATTCTTCGTATCGACGTAAAGAATGAAGAAATTTTGTCACTAGAAGTTGAAGAGAAACTTGATATTGTAGTAATAAGTTGAAAATAAAAAAGTAACAGATATTCAAGAAAAAAGTAAAAAAAAAAAACTAGTATGATTAAAAAAAGGGACAAATATGGAAATTTTGAATTAGCCATTTAAGCCTAAAATGACAAGAAACTTGATTCCAGTGTTACCATTGAAGAAATTGCCTGAGCAACTTAAAGAAATAGAAAAATCACTTCCGGCGGAAATTAAGAAACGAAACCACACTTGGTGAGGAACTCCAAGAAAAAATGTCATAAAAAAATGCGTGATCAAAAAGAGAAAGGGAAACAAAGAAGAGAAAACTGAAATTGTAACCTTACAAAAAGAAATCATCTGAAACTAGAGATAATTTCTGAACCGAAAAAATTTTAAAGAAAAATACAAAGAAAAAACTTGATATTGTCAAACCACATTATCTCCGAGAAGAATTTCCCGAACGTATTCAAGAGACAACAGCAATTCAAGGAGAAAGTAAAAAAAAACTCGCGTGGTTAAAAAAAATAAAGAAGAAATATGAAAAGAGAAAACTGAATATGTAACCGTACAAGAAGAAAGCAATTGAAACTGTAGAGGTAATTCCAACCAAAAGAATTTTGAAGAAAAGTACAAAGAAAAAACTTTCGACAATATCGCCGAAACTCATTATCTTGGAAAACAATTTCCTGAACGTCTTCAAAAACAACAGTAATTCAAGGAGAAAGGAAAAAACACCAGTGTGATTGAAAAAAGGAGAAATATGGAAAACCTGAAATAGTCACTTAAGAAAAAAATGACAAGAAACTTGATTCTAGTGTTACCATTGAAGAAATTGCCTGAGTAACTTGAAAAATAGAAGAATCACTTCCGGGGGAAATTAAGAAACAAAACAAAAGTGGCTGAGGAGAAAAACTCTAAGAGAAAATGTCATCAAAAAGACGTATACAAAAAGAGAAAGTGAAACAAAGAGGAGAAAAATTAAATTGTAACTGTAGTAGGAAGAAAGCAACTGAAACTGTAGAGATAATTCCAACCGAAAGAATTTTGTTTGAGTTTGAGACATTTCATCATCTTTTAAAATTTTCCAAGTTTTCACAATCTTTTACATGGTTTGGCAGTCGGTTAAAATCTTGGAGGCCATTATATAACACTGAATTCAGCTTTTGATTGCTATTACACTTCCACTAGTATAAAATCTCTACAATATCATGTTTGATAGTCAAGAACATCGCCAAAAAATGTAACATTATCACGCAAGTATGGTGGTAACAAACTGTTTTTTATTTTGAATAAAAAGACATAAACGTTATACATAATTTTCTCTTTAACAGATAATATACTCAATACTCTAAGCATTGTTGCAATAGGTGTATACCTATTACATCTCAGAATAGTTCTCATAGCTCTGTTCTGTACCAACTGCAACTGGGCAACTTTAAAATCAGGCAGACCATATAAAAGTGTCGCACAGTATTAGAGATGTGGAGCCGCTATACTTTTATACAAAAACAATTTAGTAGCCGTTGACAGCTGATGTCCTATTCTTGCTATAAAACTAACCTTTTTTGATAACTTTCTTGTAATATAATCCACGTGAGCATAAACATTTAAGTTTGAATCTTTTAATTATTTAATCTCATTTAATTTGAAAAACAGTGGATTCCTTCCACCCCTCAGGAAATTCACCACTCGTGAGAGACAAATTCACTACATCCAACAAACGATTACCAATCACACAACACACATCACACAAAACCTTCTTTGAAATTCCACTCACACCACCCCCAACACTTTTCATATTCTTAAGTATCTCTTTAAAACTTTTCATAGATAATAATTCAAACTTGTTAAATTTACTGCAAGTATTAGGGGCTGCAACAATAGCTTCGTCATGAGGGAAAAATTTAGGAACATTACTTACAATTTCAGTAATACTGTTGATACAATATTTATTAAATTCCTCAGCAATCATTAATTAATCAGAGGTTGATTGATGCTCAAAAACAATTTCATTTGGTGTGGAAGTACGTTTTCCTGGAAGTAAGACTTTTAAATGTTTCCACATTTCTCGCGAGTTGTTTTTATTATTATCTATAACATTCATAAAGTATTTATTTTTTTCTGATCTAATCTGGTTAACTATAGAATTACGAACCTTTTTATAATCCCCCATGCTCCAGCAATATTTCCTCTAACTGCTCTTACATACAATTCATCGCGCACCTGCATTCTTTGCCTTATTTCTGTTGTTATCCAGCACTTGTTTAGATACTTTTGTTGGATTAGAAATTTTTGCTTAGAACACATACTATTTAGAATATCAGTAATATTTTCTACAAAACCATCTGCCAAAACATTGACATCACAAACGTTATTATTCCAATCGGTATCCATCAGGCAATCGATCCAGATTATAATTTTTCATATTTCTTCCTTTCATAGTCCTTAGCAGTCCCCCCCATCAAGCTGTACAGACAGAATGCTATGATCGCCAATCTTTGGTGTTAGATGTACAGTTACTTGAAAACTTTAATCGTTTGTTATTATATAATCAAGCGTTCTACTTCTATCTGTAACTCGTGTGGGGGTATCAACAATTTGAGAGAATCCATTTGAGTATATATGTGATAAGAATTTTTCACTATAATGTGAAGGTTTTAGCAAATCAAAATTAAAGTCTCTCATTATTATACTGATACCCTCGTATACACTTACTCGATCAAGATAATCATTGAAAAAATCAACAAATCTAGAATTCTCAGTCTGAGGTGGGTGATAAAGGGCCGTAAAAAAATATTTTGTTCGACCGATAGACGCCTCAAGGGTGATAAGCCACACGTAATTTTGAACACTTTCTACAGTTTTTACAGCATATTTAAGTTCGCTTTTAATAAATGCAAGGACTCCACCAGTTCTTCTATTAGTTGTTACACACTGTTCCATTTGGTACTCTTCGATAATGAATTCACACAGTTCAACGTGTGGACACACATGAGTTTCTGAAAAAAATAGTATTTGGGGCTGCCAATCATTAATAAATACCTGTATGTTATCTTTGTTGTTTAAGAAGCCTTGGCAATTAAAGTAAACGACACTAGAACTTAATGCTATTTTAGAATCCAATTGATATTTCACAAATGTATTATTTTGTATTTGTTCAATTCGTTTAAAAGTTTTATAATTATTTCTATCCCAAGTGACATGATCTACCCTCAATGACATTCCGTATTTTTTATTGGCTAGCATGCAGTTTGAGCATTTGTTCTCATTGGTTGTACAATCTTTCATGTCATGCTCTCCACTGCATTTGGGACAAGTTAGACTTTGCTCGCATTCTTTGCTCATATGTCCAAATTGACAATTACGAAACGATGTCCCCGATTTTCATAATCCATAATGTACTAAATCTTCATTTCAATACTGTCTTAATAGTGCCGAAAAAACTATGATATTAAAACCGAAATAAAAAAAAATAACTTTTCACTAACTGCAGACTAAGAAGAACTGTAGGTCTTAACTTCGTACCAATATATAAACATTTTAGTACATGTGCAATTGAGCATTATTCAAAAATTCTCAAATTTGAGAAGAAAAGAAACTTTATGTGTGAATAGTGTACCCGATTTTGCTATCTAACCGCCTGTTATATTTTAGGAGCCTCCATAATACGCATGATGAGGGACTTCCTGGGAGATGAAGTGTTTTATGCGGGGCTGCACACGTACCTTCGAAGCCGGTAATAATCATTATTTTTCTTTTACTTGGTCACCTCATGCATTTTTGAATCACCGAAGGATGTATAAAAATGCCGAACAAGACGACCTCTGGCAAACTCTGACAGATCAAGCAGCGAAAGCTGAGGTTCTGCCAAATGGCGTCTCAGTGAAAGAAATTATGGACACTTGGACGTTGCAGACAGGGTTTCCCGTTGTGACTGCAGAGCAGAGGCAAAGGGGCCAGTTGGTTGTTAGTCAGAGCAGATACTTACTGAATGCCGGCAATTTGGAAGATCAAACATTATGGTAGACTCTTTTAATGTATATAGGTTATAAATATATTAAATTATGGTTTAGGTGGGTTCCAATTACTGTCATTGATAGTGCGGGTAAAAAGATTCAAACGTGGCTAAAAAGAGAGAAGGAAATTAGCATAAATGAGTCACTGTCATCTCAAGCTTCATGGTACTTAGTTAACTTATATCAGACGGGGTATTACAGGTAAGGGTCGTTTATAGCCGTAAAAACACGAAGTCAACTATTGTATTGAAGGGTCAACTACGACGTAGACAACTGGAAATCACTGACAACCCAACTCTTGGAAAGTTACCATGCAATAAACTCAAAAAACCGAGCTCAACTTATCGACGACGCTATGAATTTGGCGCTTGCCGGATATCTGGACTATAGTATCGCATTCAATATTACCCGGTACTTAGTAAATGAGAGGCAATTCGGACCATGGAAGACAGCACTTAACAGCTTTCAGTTTCTTTATAACATGTTTATTCGAACGGGGCATTTTGACAAGTTTAAGGTATTCTGCTAAAACAAATTTATTTTTGGTTTTGCTAACACCACTGATTTATAGGTTTACATGATATCACTGCTGAAAGACTACTACAGGGAGTTGACGTTCAAAGAGGGCCCCAACGACGATCCCACGCGAGTGCTGAGTCGCATGGAAATCGTAGACCACGCCTGCAAGTACGGCATGAAGCAGTGCATTCTGCAGGCTGTTAAATTATTCCAGAATTGGAGAAATAGCGCTAACCCTGATAAAGAGAATCTGTGAGTCCTTTGTAAGTGAACATGTCGAGCAGATTAATTTCGTTTTGTATAGAATCCCTCCGGACCTGCGTCAAACGGTCTACTGTACCGCAATAGGAGACGGTGGGCAAGAAGAATGGGAGTTTGCCTGGGCCAGGTACCTTAATACAAATGTTGCCAGTGACAAGGAAATGCTGTTGAACGCATTAGCTTGCTCCAAAGAGGTTTGGATATTAAGCAGGTAAATTATAAAATCGAATTTAAATTTCAATCCTAATGCATCGGTTTTGAAGGTTTTTGGAGTGGTCGATCACTGAGAATTCAGGTATTAGGAAACAAGACACTGCAGGAGTATTCGCCGCTATTTCTGAGAATCCGATTGGTTACGACTTGGCCTATAGATTCATGAAGACGCACTGGAAAAGGATATTGGACTAGTGAGTATATTAGATTCTAAATGTTGAATAATTAGTACATTATATCATGACTGTAAACGAAAAAAAATCATAATTTTCTAGCTTGGGATCCACATCTTTGTCTCTGAGCACCTTGGTAAGAACATCGACTGAAAACTTCAACACAAAAGAGGAGGTGAATGATGTACGTTGAAAACTACCGCATTGAAACGACTTGCGATTTATAATAGTATTTGCTTTAATTCACAGTTTAAAACATTCGTAAACCTAAACAAAGGCAATTTAGGAGCAGCATTTAGGACCGCTCAACAGTCGATAGAACAGGGAGAGGCCAACACAAGGTGGATGGCGCACCATTTTGACGTAGCACGAAAATGGCTTGAGGTTGCCACGGTTGCGACTGCCCCAAATAGAGTTTAAAAGCTGATTAAGAGTACGATGTAGTTCTAGCTAAAAACTTCCTTTCATTCGTTACGTCGTGATAGATGCGACTCTTGCTGGGTTCTTCACACGTGATGAAGATACATTCCGGTACGTGATTCTTCAGCAGAGTGACCCACTTATTGGAGAAACGATATTACTTAAAAAATAGACTAAAGTGTTGTAAATATCATATATGATTCAAATTACATTAAGATGTGAAATATACAGACATAAACAAAATCTTTTATAAGTTTGCTATAACTTAATTAATGCATTCTGGTACGTAGCCACTTATTTATACAGAGTATTTTAGAAAGGTGTTGACAACTTTAAATGGTTGTAGAAGTCATCCAACTCTAGCTTATAAACCCCTGTTCGCAAACGCACCGTTTTTTGATAAGAAAATTTTTTTATCAGTTTTTTTGGTTATAGTTTAGGAAAATTTTGAGATAGAAAACCGAGTTTTTGTACACGTAGATTTAAGGGTTGCCTGGAACTGTCTTGCGTCTAACGTCTACGCCACTGGAAAAATTTTCAGTTTGGAAAGGACATTGTGAAAAGTCACGAAAAGGTACTGTTAGTCACAAGCGCTAATGTGAGCGGTATTTGGGTTAACTGTTATTTTATAATAACAAACATCGGTAAAACAACAAAAAAATAAAACTACAATTTTTATTTTTTTTATACAACTCGTCACAAAAGTGGCGTAAAGTACCTAAACACCGACCTCGGTGCATAAATTTACCCGTCGGATCATGGAGTGACGCACCCATTAGAAGATGTGATGTGTTTCTTGAATAGAGCTGCCATCACTCTTCCTAGCAATTCCTCTGTTGTCAATAGGGGTTTCATAAACCAGTGGCTTCACATAACTTTACAAAGAAGAAATCCAACGGGGTTAAGTCCGGACTTCGTACTAGCCAATGCACAAAAGTCCTCTTCCCCCAAATCCATCTACCAGACAATATCTGATGTAAATGGCCCTGCATTGAGAAAAATGTGCTTTGGCACATTTAACTTTACTTACTAGGACCCAAACACATTCCACGCCGAAGATACAAAGGAACATTTTTGCAAAAAGTCGCTTATACTTCCAGCTCAGATATTAATAGCAAATTGATTCTGCTGAAGTAAGTGCATGTATCATGTTTTCACTGATTACCCGACTCGGCGGTCATTTTTTCATTCCCCTCGCAAACGCGCGCCCGCTGTGGTTCATATGCATGTTGGAAGTAAACAAACCTGACAATTTATGATTGACTCACTGAGTCTATCTAGTTTGACGGTCGATGCATACGACCCAACATTGCATTTTTTTAAATAACACTGTATTATTGAATACAGCGGTATTACGTGGTATCTCTGTTATTAATAAAATTAATGATATTTTTACGGCCGTTTAGTTTAGTTTAGTAGCACCAGACATAAAACTTTTCACCATACCTCCTTACAACAGCCGGGGCAGCCGAAATTATTGAAAACAGTCAAAAATGAAAGCAGCTTAAAAATGTATGAAACCAGGGTCTTCCCTTAAAGAGGTTCCATTTGAGTGCGTGTTTCTTGTTTCGTAACAAAAACGCAGAAAATTGTATCAATCAGGATGACTTTTACAACTTCTGTTTAAACTTCAGTTTGAGGTTTACCAAAGGATTTTGACAGATAAGCAATGCAATATAGGTCAAATCTAGAGTTTAAACTTCAGGTAGGGTTTAAACTGGAGATGTAGAAGTGACCCTAAGGGAAGCCCGGTTGAAGCTATGTTTGATAGGAAACTTCAGTCCAAGATCTCAAGTGAAACTGAGTATTAGGCTCGAGGCTACTTGCTTATGTACTAACACAGCTAACCACGCCCACCATTCCTATTGGCCGGATCGTCGCCACTGTCGCGCGTCAAGCGACCAGCACTTGTCCGCCGTATCAACGGATACCATACCAAAGAGACGCCGCATCTTGGTTTACTAAAAATGCCCTCATTGCTTCCAATGAAGACTGCTTCCTTAAACTTTCGTTTCTTCCAGTGCTGTTCCGTATGCACAATTTTGGCTTCCGACCACTTAATATTATGGTGTTCGGACAAAGCGTGCTATGCAATTCCCGATTTTGTTGTTTCTCCTCTTATCGCATGAGTTCTGTGTTCCTGAACTCTTACATGCAAAGGACGCTTGGTTTCTCCTATGTACGACATGCCACACTCACATGGGATCTGATATTGTTGATTTGAATTTTCCGGTTTGGTTTTAGAAAATACGCTTCTTAATGTGTTTTCAGTTTTGAAAACCGTTCGTATGTTGTACTGTTTCGCGATGCGTCGAAGTTTCTCTGAAGTTCCTTCTTAAGTATCCTAATTCTTTGCTCTCCACTGCTCGAAACGTCGTCTAAAAAAACACAAAGACAATGGAAGTCCAAGATGTTTCGCTTAATAGTACATCATTGTCTATCACCTTTAAATAAACAGCATACTGGGAGCGGTCACGTGTTTTGACCTCAACAAAAATGGTAAAGAAATTCATATAACAAACAAATTCATCTGCTGCCTGTCTAGACATCAAACATCGCATGTTGAGGTTTATTTTGTCTTGTGAAAGTTTCGGCCACAGATGAACAGCGAACACGAAACTGTACTGTCAGACAAAACTTATTTATGCGAATAACATAAAATAGCTGCGTTACGCGAAGGGTTAATTGCTGAATTTTACATGTCTTGCAAGTACAGTTATTATATTTGGTATATTAAATTACGCAAATTGAAATGATAAAAAATGAGCTGAATTTACTCTTTTACGGTTTGTGTACCGGGACTTTCGCTACTTCCCCCGAAGGGTCCTTTGCTGATTTTAAAACAAAAGGAGGCGTTTCAAGCTAAGAGGGCCAAAGTTTGAAATCACCAGATGAGGGTCTAAGCAAACTTCTATTTTCTACGGTCTTAAATACTGTAGCGATTGGGACAACGGAAAAATACACACAATCGCAAAAAAATACACACTGGATCTTACCTATTTTTCTGGTAGAGCAGGACCATGTCGCGACACTTAACTAAACGTACTTCCCAAATCCGTGGACGTTATTGGAGCAAAAGACTTATAAGGACAAAAAAGTGCTTCTGTCCTTTTTTTACTTTTAAAACCAATTTGATACCTTTAATGGTGATCCTCGAGGTGACGATTTCCAGCCTCACTTGAACGCGACTCTTCCGCGACCGTTTCGCAACCCCTTTTTCTACTTTTGTAACAGTGGACTGGAACATGATAGTGGTTTCTGTTCCACGTACCACAGTTCCAGTTCCACGTACGACCTTCCGGCGTTACTCCAGATCAGCCCAAACGAGACTTTTCCGCGACATCCCTGCAACTTACCGTTTCTCTCTAAAAAACGACCCTGCTAACTTTATCGTGCGCAAAATTTTCTCAATCGGTTGCAATCTTCTTTTCCATGAGCCAATGAGCGGTTTGAAGTACCCACAGTCAAAATTCCAGTTACGCGGTATAGTTTTTAAAATTGGGTCATCCAGTGCTAGGTAGAGTGCCTGTAATGAGAGTGTGGCCATAAGGTGGTATCGTTTTCTATTGGTGCCACCATGTTTTTTCCAAAGTCAGAAGTCAATGGTCGGACTGACATATATGGTATATGGCATTTTTTCCTCAATATGAATTTAAGCACAAGAATACTCTAAGAGCAATTTGCAATTCCGTCGGCTGTCAGTACTCAGTAGGTCAACTCGATGATGGATAAACGTCATCTAAAAGTGGCGGGATATTCAAAAATTACCTGTACTTAAAAGGGTTGTTGTGGGAATTTGTAAATTCTTCAACAATTCTCAATTGCTCATAATGTATCTTGAACTAAAGCGTTTACTTATTAGTGGGAAGGAAGAATTATCGTTCATCGTTTGTCTGAAAAAAAATCATTTGAAGCTTTCGCCCGTAAGAATAATGTTAATCTTGGAAAAAACATGGCGGACAAGTCCTTATGGTCACACTCTCATTACAGGCACTCTAGTGCTAGGTTACTAAACCAGTCATCGATCGACCATCTATAAGAATGCTACAATTTCTATGTCTTTTTGCTTCTTTATGACAATACTTTTGACACATTGTCACAATTGCACGTCTTCGTTAAGAGCCTTAATAAAGACCGGAAAACTCGTACAACGATTTGGAAATAGACTGAATTGTTATTTTGTCCTCCTGCGAATCCACATTAGCTCATTGGTAGGATGTCATTAATTTTCTTGCATTTTTGATATTTACTCTTAGAATCTATAATTTACATATTTACAAAAACAAAAAATCCACCCTTAAATATTCGGAAAACACGTGTAGGTAGTTTGATATAGTAGTACCTAAATGGCGTAGGAACTTTTTTTCTTATTTAATCAACGCCGTAGCACTTATTGCTTACAAAATCCCGATGGTGAGAAGTATAAAACATTCTTAAGTACCATTTTTGATATACTAATAACAAAATAACAGAGGTTCTAACTCACCTTTACAGAAGAGATCATCTCCACAAACCAGCCTAGAAAGGGAACCGTTACAACACAACGACTACAGAAAATACTCTCGCAACCATTGAACCATTTCGTATATTCTCCAAATACTAACTAGGAGAGTGATTACTTTTAATATGGAGATTCAGACTTTTTCTGCTCGTATAACACTTTTGGCAATAGCTGCAAACGAACGGCTTCTGGCCTGTGTGACCGCGTATATGGGCTTTTAGCGTCTTGGCCGAGTGGAAGCCCTTGCTACATATCATGCAATACTCGAGCTTCCCTTCGTTCTCTTTCAAATGGTTGGTTTTCATGTGGTCCTAAAAAGATATCCGTCAAAAAAATTAGCTTAAACCGAGTTTCTAACAAAGCAATACCCTCAAATGTGACCTGGACATGTATTTTTTGTCGCACATTTTGCAGGCAAACGCTCGATCTTTTGTGTGATACCGCACATGAGTATCCCTAGTTTCTTTTCGTCTGAAGGACTGACCGCAAATCCAGCACGAATACGGCTTTTCCCCGGTGTGAATCATCATGTGTTTCCTCATTTGTGTACTAGCTAAAATTACTTTTTGTTCAAGACCTATTCGTAATAACTTAACAAATACCTACAAATAAAAGCCTTATCGCAAAACGTGCAAACAAACGGTTTGACTCCAGTATGGATCCGGTTGTGAACTTCCAAGTTCGTATTTGTGGCGAACCTCTTACCGCAAGTGGAGCATATATGCGGCTTTTCACCTGAATGCAATAAAATATGTGCATTTAAGTTCGGTTGCTGATTAAACCTCTTGCCGCAGATGTTGCATTCAAACTGTCTCGACTTATGTATTAGTCTATGCCTATGCAAACTGCTTGGCAATGCGAACGTCCGATAACAGATCTCACACTTGAGCGGTCTTTCCCCAGTATGAGTCCGCATATGAAGTACTAAACTGGTGTAGTTTTTGTATCTTTTGCCGCACAACGTGCATACATCCTTCTTCTCTTCTTGTACTGAAGTGGAATCCACAAAATGGATGTCTTTTAAGTGTTTTTTTAAATACTTTTGGTCGGTGAAGGTTCTATCACAAATCTATAAACAAGTCGCAGTCAGTAGCGAGAAACAATAGCATAAAGAAAATATGGTAAAGTTTTATAAATATGCTTACAGTAATTAAAATACCTAAACAGTGATATCCAAAAAGGCCATGGAACATGTTGATTTAAAAGAAAAGACAACCTTTTTGTTATGTTATTAGATAAGATATGAAGTCATTAAAATTCTTCAAAAATTACCTTCAGAACAGAGGGCTACTTTACGTTACAGAGCAATAAAAACCCCTCGATAAATGCTTAGAGAATCCCATATAGACTACGTACAAAAATTCAGCGTTTAGGTGGAAACCAATTAATAGGACCACATTTTCTTCTTCTATGGAAATTTAAATGGGCCAAATACATCAACAATTTTTATATGAAGAATATCTTACATGCAAAATCTTGTACAGTGAACTTTTTCACCCCTAAATGAGCAAGTTTTCTTTCTGCTTAAAAAGTTTCTTAGGACATGTAGAACAGTTTAAAATTTAAAAAACCTTGGATGAACAACTTTTGAATGAAAAAATTATTATCAAAATTTAGTCTTCATGTTGTTACTTCTAAAGCAATGCAAAAACATTTATTAGACTATAGCAGCAGAGACAACGTGTAGATTTATCTTAATAAAGATGATTTGATACCATGCAAGTGATCTCTCAAATAGTGTACAAATAAAATGCCTTTTGATAGAACAGAAAATACAGAAATTACCGACTTTAAGTAACCTAATCAAAAAAAGAACAAAAATGAACTAAACGTAAGCAACAAAAAAATATAACCGAACTAACCTAACCAAAGCTGAAACATAACTGAACTGACCTGGACTACCCTAACCAAAGAGCCCCTTTAACCTAACCAAATGTATGGACCGCTTTGTTCCTCACAGAAACATTAACTTGTCCACACTAAATGACCCTAAACTAACCTAACCAAAAGAAAAACCCCAGTAAACCCACTTGATCCCTGGGACGTCTCATTTTGGTCCCTCACATCTCAGATGGGATACTAAATTATGGGACGTCCTACAGATGTTCATCGGATATTAAATATGGGAACAATATATTAATATATACTATAAAGGACGTCCCTGATATGTAATAATTTTGACAAATCCAGGATCAAAATAGGAATATCTTGAGGACGTCCTTAGGATATCACAAAATTGACAAAATACGCTAATTTTTTTATCATCAATCTTTGTGGGGTGGATGACCTTTTCATTTTCTTTAGGATGTTTTTGGACTTAATTCTGACGATGACATTTAACGAATTGTCAATAGGATAATATGAAAGTGATCGACCCAAGTTTTTTTTATGCATGTGACAACCTCCGTAGCTCCAAGCTAGAAACTTGGACTCGCATACGAGAGGTCCTGAGATCAAATCCCAGTTAAAAACAATTTTCTTTTATTTTCTTTTCATATGTCCCAACAACAACCCGAACTGTTCCAAAAGTACGTCCTAGATTCATCCTAGCGACATTATGGGATCATACGGGATATCCCAGGGACTTCAATGATATCCCGTATTTATGTACTGGGTACGTCTTACGGATCAATTTGTGTTTACTGGGACATAACTGAACTAACCCAAACAAAGAAAAATTTATCTGAACTGGAAGGAAATGGCTGGAATGGAAAGGCAAAGGAAAAAACATAACTAAACTAAACTAACTAAAGAGCCCTAATGGGAAAATAAAGCTGTCTTAACAAACCAATTAACCAATTATCATCGTATTATTATAATTTCAATTTATATCCGTTAATCCGTTATCCGATAACGGATATAAATACGGAGTGTTCATTACAAAAAGTCATTTAGAAGGCTATGATTTTTTAACAGAGAAGGATGACAGAATGTAACTAGATTTTTGTTCCTTCATCTTTTTCTTGTAACATTTCACATCCAACTAGATAACGGTTAAAAATAAACAGCCCCTATAATATACTATATAATATGTAAACAAACTATGTTTTTTAAAGAAAAACCCTTCAAAAAATTAGAGAAAAGACGCACTGTACTGCTATTTATGGTAGAGACAGCTAAAATTGTTTTGTTTATCTTTTCAATTTCTACTTATTTACCATAATTTTTTTCTCAAAAAAATCTCATGTTAAAAGCATTATGTTGTAAAAAAAGGTCATAAATGAGTTCTGAATATGTAGATTGGAGTCGAAATCATGAAGCAAGAAATTGAAATATTAGCCTGAGTTTAACTGGCTAATGTTCTAAAATCCAGTTATTTTTGGTTTTTTTTCTACAAATGTGTTTCATCCTACAATTTTTTCGTCCAAACGTGCTAAAAAATATGCAATCTTCGGAAACAGAAGAATAAAACAAAACAGAATGTAAAAATCCTGGAGTAAAAAAGTTCACACTCATCTTTGTTTATCTTCTTTTTGTTTAATTATAGTTGTCAGAATTTATTACCTATGCAGTGTAAAGTAAGACGTTTTTACTATGGATAGACAAATAAATGTTTTGAAAAAATGTCAAACGACGTCATATCTTGAGTAATAATAACGCTACAGACTCACTTATAAAACTGTAAACATTGCAACAATGCGTTCACGAGTAGTTAGCAAGCGCGCCTTTTGTTCGCTCTCTCTGAAAGTAATTGTTATTATGTCTCTGTCTAAGAAACTTTAGAGCCGTACATCGCATTAAATAACTTACAGAATAGAACTATTGACATACAAACTTACATCACACAGTAAATGCTGGCTGGTGCTTTCAATGTTATCAAAAGAGAAATTATCCTTGGAATTGGTATCGAACGTATATTCCAACAACATACTTTTCGTCAGTTCGTTCGTGATATTTGTGCTAAAATATTTATCTTGGCATGCTTGGCTTTTTGTGTGCTCTTCCAAGAGCCATGTATCTACAAAAACCTCTCAGTCAACAAGAAAACACCAACAGGAAAACAGCAAGCAACCTTTAAACGACTCCCCACAAAACTGGCATTTGTATACATTCTCAGGAACATTGAAATTATTAGCCATGTCTTCGGTATTTAGTTGGCAAACCTGATTGTCCGCCTCCCAAGAGTCTGGTAGACACTGCTCGGCAATGGTCTGTAAACTTTGTATCGTTTCCGCGAAGTCTGATACTACTGTAATGGTAACAAACAATAATTAAAAACATTAAATTAAAACTTGATATAATACAAATTTAATAATCATGCACCTTTAGAGCTTTCAGTGGTAAATCACTGCGTTCAACTATGTTATGCGGTGTGAACGCTCCCAAAAAAAAAGCTACACAGAAAGTGGTGGATATGTAACGTTGGTGTCAAAGCGGTTGGAAATGGCTTGCTAGCACATCTTCTTGGTGTAAATAGAATAAAAGCCTTCCTCTGGGCAACTCAAAAAAAAAGGTCGAGTTGGGCCTCAAGTAGCAATTCGATGCTCTTAGAGAGAAGTTAAGAAGGAACTAAAAAAGCGGTTCTAAGTGGATTCTTTCTCCTTCCTGAATCAGACATCCTTGTCAAAACTCTTAAATTCTGTGATATAAACGTAGGTGTGGCAACACATGGTTGAGAGTAGCGTACATTTTAGAAATTAATAAAGACAAACAAGGTCCACAAATAACGAAATATAGAATAGAAACAAGAGAAACATTGACTGGCTGTCGAGGAGACACCAAAATCAGCTTCTCCATTTTCCAAGAGAAATAGCAGAGGTCGCCTTTTCTGATGGTGTCAAGTGAAGGAAACTTGAAAGAAATACAGACTGGAATGTAGATAGGGTCTCCATGACGTGTGTGGCGCATGTCGTCTTTCCATACAAATGAGCAAAGCAATCTTTATTTGAAGTTTCTTACAATGGACATCCTTTCTTTTAGTGACGTAAAGATTTTGCGAGTTTATACAAACGGACTGAATAGTTTTGAGTGTGTATTGCACCAATATATGAAAATACTGGGTGTATATTGCCCTTTGCAAGTCTTGCTACCCTTGGTAGAAAAGCATACCAAACCCGAAAAACAATCAACGTACAATCTGTTTATCATTTGTTACGACATATCTAAAAAATACCAAAAATTGTAATCACTATACAAGAACCCTTATAGCACACAACTAGATTTTGCAATACGCTACTTGACATTTAAAAATAATTAGGTACTACTTCTGATAAACAACTCCATATAATAAGCAATAACCGAGACATTAACGACGGTTGGCAAGTTAAAAATAACCAAATAATTCGCTAAGCTGGCTAGTAAGTTGAAAGAAAAGTTGATACTTTCCGATCTTCTTCAAATTGAAAGAAAGTTTCACAAGGTGAATAATAAGATGTTACAGTGCTCTTGAATAAGTCAAAATTCCTGCATTTAGAAGTAAAACTTGCAAACAGTAAAACGGTCTTTGTGATGTGAATTCATTACTTAGAATTCAAACAATGACAGCAGTCAAAGGAATATTGAAAAAACAATAATTTAATAGTTTGAAACACTGCCATATGCTGCCACTGACATTGTTATAGTACAGTTATTCATATAGCTCTAACTGTACCGAAAACACAATTCCCGAGGAAACAAAACAACAAATCACCAAAAATAATTTGTTTCCAAAAAATAGGAGAGTATACTTAACTCTCATGTTTTGTTAGCAGGCGCTAAAATTGGAGGCAAAACTGAATCACCTGCTTTCGGAATTTCATAAAAATTATGAGTTCAAACATCTGCTCTCCAGTACACTCACTATTCTGCTAGATAATTTTAGAACTTCGGCGAAAAACTGCGCATAAAAAACGAAATTGAACGCAAATATGCGGGGTTAGGCGCCTTCAATATTTATTAACTTTACTAGGAATCACTTATTGGTTTTACGGTATTCCAAGAACTATACTGATATTGTAAGATACACATTTCGTGCCTAAAACGACTAAGATACTCGAAACATAATAGAAAAGTTCGGAAAGAAGCAGCGGCACCGGCTACAAAATTTTCATTGCAAATGCGGATTATGAGATCAGGTTTATTGCACATTTGTTAAAAAACATACTTGTCTGGTCTAATTAAAGATGTAGGTAATCGATAAACCAGATTAGTTTAATATGAGGTGAAAGTAAAAAGTCTGATTGGATCAGTAGCTTCTAAAAAAGGAAGAAATACTTAATTTTTAGACCAGTTTTAGCGCCAGAAAAAATAAGTACTAAACAAACAAATATTTTTCTCTTCTACTACCGTTTTGAAGTAGTCACACCTTTATTAGGTAGCCAAAAGTAATGTTATCCCACGATTATATAACCGGCCCTACCTAAATCTCAGATAACATTTAAATATTCTTACCTGCACTCGCTTGATTATTATCAAAATTTTCTACCAAAGTCTGATTAACAGGAGTGTTAAAAATATCTTGAAAAAATACACTTTGCTGAAACACTTCAGTGTTTCCAAATAGGTCAGGTCGGACGTCACCCATATTATTCATCACCTGGTTCTCAATGTCATTAAGATTAGTATGGTTCATAGGTATATTCTCGAAATCACTCATCGACGCAGCTATCGCATTGCTTATTGTCGCCATAGACGTGTTATGTTCAGGCATAAGATTCATAGAGTTTTGTATATCACCGCCAGGGAATAAATCATTCGATCCTGGCATTACTCTACAACCTATCAAGTCACCATTGCTGCAACTGGACAGCATGTCATTGGGTGGAAATATATCCGCGTTGCTTGTAAGATCATTACGAATATCACAGATCTGGCTGATGTCATTGTTCAGTTTAATAGTTTCTAAGTAGTTCCTAAGGGTGCTGTCTGACTTTTCGCACTTCTGCTTGAAGCAGAAGGCTTTGTTGACGTCTCTAAGACACTGGGTACAAATCTGATGTGGTAGGCCATCACCCTGAATGATCTGGAACAGAAAAGAATCGTCATGATTCCCTTCAGCATTAAATTTCCAGACAGTTTAAGAGGTACACAACAGTAACAAGCAACAATAATATATACACAACCAGCAACAAGACTCTTAATAAAGAGCTGAAGTTATGTGAATGAGACCATCATGTGCATTGTTCGCTTGTTAGTCAGTACTGAAATTTGTATCTGTCTATGCGTGTCACGTTCATATTACCTTGTGAATTTTTGAACTCACAAGAGAGACACAAAAAACTTTTCCCATATATTGACCTAACTTCAACTTTTCTCTAAGAGTCTTGATAAGGACCAAAATATATAGTCAAAACGTCTGCGATTTGGTAACAGACCAAAGTTTTTATTTTGTCCCTATTATGCGAATTCACACAAGTTTACTGACATTGGGAAACTAAATACTTGCAATTACTTAATGTTAATACTTTTTACAGGCTAAAGAGCTAATGCTGAAATAATATTAAGAAATAATGGCAGTCAGTCACCAAACTGGAATAAATATTACCATTAGAATTAGCCATTACCAAGTAGCAGAAGAGATCAAAGATAAAATTTAAAATTGCAATTTTCCTCTTCAAATAATAGTATATTATATACCAAGGTTGTGAAGTACATTATTACAACCTGAACGTCAAGTTAGAATCTCTAAAAGGTAACGGGGTGCGGGTCATAAGTAGTTCACAATCGAGGTGTATATACCTACAGTTTTTTCCACTGCCAGATTCGATAAAGCCACAATAGAAAATTACCTAAGTTGGGAAAATACTGCTCAGCAGAATTTATCACTAATATCAGCACAACTGCGTCTTCAATCATTACTTTCTTATCATCTCTGTAATTGATCCAAACACAAATTGTCCAAAAATGTTAATGTTCACTCATTTTCTCGAAGAATTAATCAGAATTAAAAATAAAGCATAATAATTGAAATCGGGGTGTCAAAGAAATTCAAAGTCAACCCTGGAGTAAATTTTTTTCGCTTCCTTAATTTTGCCAATGTGTGTAGATGTGAGGGCAAATTTAACTAAACTTTTAAACCAGTAGGTAGGCGAGAAAAGTTTATAAGTACTTCCAGCAATGATTAATAATTTTTTAAGTGATATTCTGCTTGTATTAGACAAGCAGAATATCACTTAAAGTTTGTAGTCTAATAGAACACAGAAGATGTCTACGAAACACAAATTTAAACGGGAAAGAGGAACAACTACAACAAATTAATTTGGAAATTAGGAAATCATGTCAACAAGATAAAAATAAACAAATAAATGACATGTGCAGAGAACTAGAACAACACACAGACTGCAACGAATCCAGAGAATTGTTTAGTAAGGTCAGATACCTCTCACGCGAATTCACTCTAAGAATACAAATAATCCAGGATGAATTCGGTAGCTGTCGGTTGGTTAGTGGTAACACTAATAATGAAACAAACGCTGCCGTTTTGGAAGGCTTCCAGAAAGAACCGGACATACTTACAACTGAAGTAGAGAGAGCTATTAAGAAACTAAAGAATAGAAAGGCGCCTGGAACGGATGCTATAACAGCTGAAGTAGTAAAGGCAATGGGTGAGATTGGCATCACCATCACTTTGCAAAGAAATCTGGCAGACCGGCAAATGGCCGAATGAGTGGTGCCAGTCCATCTTGGTCCCAATTTACAAAAAGAGGTCGCCATTAGAGTGTGGAAACTATAGAACAATAGCATTAATTCCGCATGTCAGCAAAATATTTCTAACCATTCTCAATGAGCGTCTAAAACCATTCCTCCTACCACAATTATCTGATGAACAAACAGGATTTGTACCGGGAAAGGGCACAAAGGAACACATTTTAAATGTCCGTCAACTAATCGAAAAAAAACGCGAATTTAACGTAGAAATGTACCTATGCTTTGTCGATTATTCACAGGCTTTTGATACTATTGCTTGGGGGTAGCTATGGACTATTCTTCTCGAAATAGGAACTCCTCCCCACCTTGTCCATTTAATAAAACAACTGTAGGAAAGAAACACAGATGAAGTTAAGGCGAACAACATATACTCTGACAGTTTCTCAACTAAAGCGGGAGTAAGATAAGGATACATTTTATCACCAATTTATTATTAAAATTAAAATTTATTAAAAACCAAAATTAATCACCTATTGAACATATAGGGCGAATACACCATGCAAAAAGTGCTAGAAGACTGGGATGGCGGAGTGTCAGTTAGAGGAAGAAAAATAAATAATGTAAAGTATGCTGAAGATACCTTAATCATCGCAGCTAAAAAGGAAGAAATGGTGGACATAATGGACAGGTTGAGCAGCGTTAGCCGAAGTTACAGACTCGAACTCAATAGACGAAAACAAAAATAGTGATTGTATATAGATCGACAGAACAACAGCCAACCTCATATTAGAGGAATAGCTGGTTTCGAGGTGGTTAACACGTTTAATTACCTTGGCTTCATTATCACAAATTCTGGAGGTTGCGAAATGGAAATCAAAAGAAGCCATAGTAAGAAACGCAACAAATAAATTAACAAAAATATGTAAATCAACTGCAATTACCCGAAACACTAAGCTACGAATAACCCCCTCGATCATATATTTGCCATCGCAACGTACGCAGCTGAGACATGGACGTTGAAAGAGTCGGACAAAAAGAGAATATAAGCTTTCGTGTGGGTTTATCGACAAATCCTGCAAACACTCTGGACGGCCCACAGAACTAATGTGTCCATACTAGAAGAACTACATATTAAAACCCGATTAGTCACAAAAGTTAGTCAATTAATTCTGAGGTATTTTGGATACATCTCTAGACAAACAGACTCGATGGAAAGACTAATGGAGGAAGGAAGGGCTGAAGGGAGACGACCACGCAGGCGATCACCAAACCCATGGGTGGACCAAGTACCAAGTCAAACACATGGTAGGCCATAGTCTGCCGGATGCAGCACACATGACACAGAATAGAACTGCCTAGAAAGAGACAATCAAGATGTTGTCACCAAGCTCTCTCGAGCGCAAAGGACTGAGGAGGAGGAGGAATGTTTGTTATAAATACCATATAGAGTGGTCACTTTTATATTGCTCACTATTGAGATCTCCAAAAGGGTAAGACTTATGGGGTCTTTTAAAAAAAAGGAATGGGAAAGAAAGGTGATAGAGCAAAAAGATGCACATTTAAATACCCCTCAAGAGGCCCGCATAAAACTAAATTTATCTGTCACGTTTAGATACTAAAACATCAAGAAAAACCGAGAGAAAAACTGAAAACATTTCAAAATAAAAAAAAAAAATATTGTGCAAAAACTTCAGTTTGTGATGAAGCTTTTCTGCCTCATCTAAGTTAGTAAGCACACTAACAGTCAACTTTTTTTCTTATGGACGCCATATTGGAATTTGAGGCCACTAATTAAGAAAAAAATAGCTTTTCAATAAGTATATTTTTTCCTCACTTTGTTCTCTTTGAATGGTCAAAAAACAGCTGATAATTATCAACCTAATCTGGATTGCAGTTTTCAAAAAGGGATTAAAAAGGGTTATTTCTGGATTAACATCACCTAAAATGAATAGGAAAATTTGATATTAACTATATCAAATGCATAATGATAATAGCATATTGATATACAAGTTTTATTGACAGTTTTATAATACAGCCCATTAGCGCACAAATACAAGATTGCAAAATGAGTAGCAAAGGGATGAGTTTCATAATGGATGAGTGCGGCAAGGACCTTAGGGAACATGTATTTTTTCTATTGCAGTAGACAGAAATGATAAAAAACTAAATATAATTTGTTATTTCATTTGTCTAATTTTTGCTGTTTAAAAATAAAGCTGGCAGCATGACAAGTTATATTAGGATGGTTATATGACTGTTAAATATTATCAATACGGCCACACCATAGCAAAAATAACTATAGCAATGCGTTCATGAGTCTGTAAATGCATTTATTTCATACTGCCGGTATATATACGTCCTACATGTATTGATTTGAGTCCAGTAAGTGGAACTTTACCAGACAAGTCCAGTAAAGGTTGCTAGGCAACTGATGCTAGAGAGCTACCATCTAATATAAAATATTACGTTACCTACTTAAGTTTGATTAAAATTTTATCAAATGCTCGTTGGCGATGTCAAAGTTTGTGTGCAGTAGTTACGACATTTGATATTATTTGTCATTAAATCAAACCATTAAATCAAATCAACCATCATTTCTTGATATTTGAAAGAAGCCTCTAAGTTATTTAGTGAAATTCAAAAATCTCCCCAATGCCCAGCAGAACCACTTATTTTAAAGTACTACATATAGTTCAAGAAACACAAGCACATTTTTCCCATTAGGAAGACTTCTTGAAGGAATTTGAGAAACATCTATTACACATATGTAGGTAGTAATAATTTTTTTAATAAAAAATAATTTGCGATAATAAACTTTTGATACTAGTAGCTGCATATTTTCAAAAGTTTATTTTGGTACCATAAATAGTGTAACTTTAAATTATTATGCTGTAGCTCTCAAAAAATGAATTTTGACAATGATAAACATACAACATGTCAACAAATCTAATTGTTATGGTGGCCATTTTTTCATTTAATTTCTACATCATAAAAACAATATGAAATAAAATATTGTACAATACATGTCCATTAGGTGTTCTTACAGTACTCATATAACTTTCCGGACTAGGCTTTTGAGGTCACCTTGTCTGTAAAAACCTCATACTGTAACAAGTCACGTACTGGATTTGTGATGTAAATTACTATACTCTCAGTGTTTTAACATCAGGCTAAATGAACTAAATTAGAAAAAGTTATATTTTAAACCCTTGAGCCTTAAGATATTATTTTTATAAGATTTTAACTGGAACCAGGCAACAAAACAGTAACTGATTTGTTGCCTATTGAGAAAGATATTTGCTCCAATATGTGAGGAAGCAGATGACATAATTGTAGATATATTTTATCTCATATTTTATCCACATATAAAGTGAGCAAGTATAAGGTTTATTATCAGAATAAATATATATAATTAACAGAAATAGGAAGTGTTGGCATAAAACTACAGGTACTTTTGCTATTGACGGAAAGTGATAAAACCCCTGATAAAATAGAAAGCAGTTTTTTGTTTTAGTAATTAACTTATAGAGATTTAATTAATTAAATTTTAATTAATTTAATAGTTATTACTAAAAAAATAAGAAAAACATACAACTTTAAGTTTTCATGATTTCATGATTTGAATTGATGGAAAGCTTCAGGCAATTAAAATAAACTTGAAGTGTTGTGAATAAATTTGTGTGAACTTACTGTTCTGAAGTTTACATTTAAAAAAGTTATTTTTTTTTTTAGTAATGCTGTATGTACATGCTACTGACCTGGATAGATGTAAAAGACATTATCATACTGGGTATGCAAGCATCAAACAACACTTTCAAGTCGCTTTTCTGCACTAAGCAAGTCCTACAAATCTTATCAAGCTTCATTGTTACACTACAAGAGGGCTATTCTCTACTTTCTTATACTTATAGTTGTAGACATCAGTTCAAAAATAAACATCTTTCAATGTTTTGTAAGCAAAGTAATAATTCCAAACAAAACAAAAAATTAAAATTTAAAAAGTAGGTTAACATTAGGCGTCAACGTCAATGTCAACGAGAAGCCTACCAGACAGAGGTGTTTTCGAGATGACATGGTAAGTTAACTCTCATGACTCTAAGTGCTCGATCTGTAGAACGAAGCCGATTTTTGAAAACTTGACAGTGTAATTCAAATTCACTCTAAAGCCTTTATTAGTTTTATAAACATTTCCTGAGAAGGATAAAGCTATCTAAATATGTAAGATGCAACAAACTACACAACGTTTTGTGGTCCAAAAATTATATGTATATTTTTGACAAAAATGTATATGTAGGTATCAGATATAACAATACAATGGTTGAAATTTTGTCAACAAATTTTATGTTTATCTGTTTTGTTGTAACGATGAAGTCTGTAAAAATTTATAAAAATTGCGAAAATATGAATCACAAACATACTTGAAAAAGAAAAGTATATTATATACTAAGGTGTGAAGTACATAATTATGACCCGAACGTCAAGTTAAGTTTAAATCCCGAAGCGCGTAGCGCTGAGGGATCTAATACGTGAGGGTCATAAGTAGTTCACAACCGCGACGTATACACGATTTTTTCCACTACTAGGCTCGATAAATCTGTAGATAAAAGTAGTGGAAAAAAACTTTTTTCCACTACTAGCTTTAATACGGACCGTTAAAGGCCAGCAGAATGACTGTAAAGTGGGTTTTCTCGTTTTGTTTTTAAAACAATTGGAACATACGCGGTCTATAGTGACAACGTTAGGGCTTATTATCTCCCTAGGGAGATAAAGCTGTCAGTTGTCAGGCGCATTAGGCGCCGTGATATCGTCATGCGTCGATTTTGTTTATCGGTTGCCACGGTAACGAAGGCTCCATATGGATTGAAGACGCATACGGATACTTACTAATAAAACTTGCGGAGCAGTATCTTACTAATTTAGGCAATTTTCTATTGTAGATTTATCGAGCCTAGTAGTGGAAAAAATTGTGTATACACCGCGGTTGTAAACTACTTATTGCGACCCTCACGTCTTAGATCCTTCAGCGCTGCGCGCTTCGGGTTTTAAACTTGACGTTCGGGTCATATATAATAATGTACTTCACAACCTTGGTTTATAATATACTATTTAATTTCAACATACATAGTATACATAGTTCATTATAAAACGTCATCTAGTTGGCTGGGAAATGTCAAAAGAAAGGGAATATAGAAACAAAAGTCTATTTATTTTCATTATGTCATCCTTTTCTGTTAAAATTTCATAGCCTGCTAGATGAAGTTTTATAATGAACACCCCGTATGTTTTACTTTGACGAAGAAGAATGACGATTTTGTACCCCCCTGTAGTAATAGTATAATAACGGGTATACTTGGAATCTGTGTGATTCTGAATGAACATTCCAACGAGTCACAGAGAGTTACAATAAAGAATTTACATCCGATTTATGAATCAGCAGAATATTTACACACTAGGTACCTACTTAATTTATGCATAATGACGATGCTATAACATATGAATTTTTTCCCATGGAGCCGGTTTTTAATATAGTTGAGGTCACCGAAGTTTCATTGCCGTATTCACGATGTTGAACCGTAGGTTTTTACGTGATGGTGACTGCAAAAAGTCGTAATATGGGAAATCGAAACGGATCAAGAACACATTAAAATTGCCTTAATAAATCATAGCTTTTCTGCTAAACACAGACGCTTTAATTCCCAATTATTCAAGTGTAGCTTCCTAGATGACTACTTTATGTAGGTATTTTTGATGATTTTTAATTACAGATTGATATACAAGGTGTCCCATAGGAACATATGAGCTACTGAATATATTACATGTAAAATCAAGACATTTGGCATCAGCTTGCATGTATTACATACGGGGTGTTCATTATAAAACTTCATCTAGCAGGCTATAAAATTTTGACAGAAAAGGATGACATAATCAAAATAAATGGACTTTTGTTTCTCCATCCTTTTCTTTTGACATTTCACAGCCAACTAGATGAAATTTTATAATGAACACCCCGTATTGCTAGTTAAGAAACTAGAGTGTGCGCTAAAAAATATTTTTCTTTAGATGTTATTAGATTCATTTACTCATTTCACTAAAATTTAAAAGTGAAACAAATCAATTTGGTTTATTGTGCTACCAAAGCCATATTTTTGAATATTGAGTACCTATATATTTCTTTAACATCTTTTTGACCGGTTGCTTGCAATCAAAGTCCAAAAAATTTCAATAATTATTTATCTTAAATGATTCTTAAATAATTACTGATTTTTTAATAAAAATTTGCGCACTTCTATTTTCTTACTAAATTTAGCAATATTTACTACCTACCCAAAAGTAGCATTCTAAGTCATAATTTGGCGATGTTTCTGTAATCCTTGCTAAATTCGGCGACCATTTGGTTTAAAAAGCTGCCAAAAAAGCAATCTATTACGAAATTATAACGACGAAAATTGGCGAAAATGGGAAACTTTTATTTCGTCATTACTCGGCTTTCCTGATCAACATTTTGGCCAGTATTTTGGCCATATTTAAGCAAAAAATGCTAGATTTTATAGAGTTAATAGCTAAAATTTGGGCGATAAAAAATAGCTTTTATGACTAAAAATGTTCCTACATTTCTTGTATTCCATATACACTAATAATAAAAAATAATTGATCTTAAATTCAATTTTCTGATTTTTGATATAATTCAATAGTAGCATGGATATAATTTATTATTTTACAAATGGCTGCTAAATTAAAAAATTTAATAGACTATAAATAATGGCCGCCCGGTGATTGCAGATATTTATCGAGGCTACAACGATCGTCAAGAGGCTAGGAGCGACCGTTCCGTCATAAAAACCAATCAGTGGCCAAAAAATAGCTATGTCGGCCATGTCGTTTATTTTACGCCCTCTGATGGCTCTCAACGCAGTAAAATGTAAAGTCACATGCTCACACGTCTTTGAATGTTTTTGTTGTTACAAAAACTTTGCGTTATTAAGTAAATAATAAATATAAATGTAAAATAATTATCTTAATTTTTGTTTTTTGAGTTTTAAACTTCCACTTTTATTTATTACCAATTCCGTAGTAGATCATAGACTTATATGAAATCCCTAGCATAATAAGGATATAAAAGAAATCTCTCACTAATAAATTGACGTGACAACATTGTCCAAAAAAATATTTGGGTTGATCGATTTGTGAAATTGTAGTGGATTGGGTATTTATAGGTACTTCCTCTTACCCATGGAACTTACAGAAGTTACAGAAGAATGATAACGGTTTCTGGAGTTGCTGGAGTAGAATTCGATTTTGTTTAAGGTTAATAAGTTTTTAAATAAGCTTTGGCATTTGGGTAAAGTTAAAGTTGCTACTTTATCGCTATCTTATATCATATTATTCCGTGGCTACATAAGTTATTATTTCCAAATTTTTTAGTCATTTTGGCTAACACAAGTTTAAGCTATATTTCTGCGTTAAAAAAGCCACAAATTTATTGCAATAAAGTAGACATTTTATTTAGTAAATATTCGGAAATTTTAACCAGGCAAAAAAATGTAAAAAAAAAATGTTTACAAAAATTTTGGCCATCAAGAAAAATGATAATCTTGGCAATAGATGAGATTATTTGGCTAATTTTTTTGACCGATATTTGTCTTACATAAATGGCCTAATAATACCCAAATCCTCGCTTTTTTTACTACTTTATGACTAACTTTTGGCCATTAATACTATTTGGTTATACAATGCTACTTGGGTACAGCTTGTGGGCAGATGCTTTTTGCAACAATTTTGTTTTTTATTTTGATAATGCATAAATTTAACATTTATTTAGAAGTTAGAAGCGTATTTAAACAAGAACAAACTACTTATATTAAAAATTAGTTTTTATGCCATCTTACACTACCTTTCTATATACTCGACATAGTGATTAGAATAGTTGCTTTTAGAGAGTTTTTCATTGTATTTATCAAAATCAGTTTAAGTCGATGAGCTTAAACATTCCATATGTCGAACGTTGGTTTGATAATCAAATGAAGAGTTAATGAGCGAATGAACCTAGTTTGGGGTCTCGGGACTTAATTGTGACCTTTAGAACAAGGGATTCTCTTGTTTTACTGACTTTTTTTTATCAAAATAGGTCTCTAATAATTCCCCATATTTAACTTTAAATCAAGCTGTAATTACTTAAGATAAAACACTTTCACGATGAAAGTCTGATAAAAGTACTTCTTTACTTCCTCGTACTACTATTTTGAACAAACAATCTATTTTAATGCTTATGAAAATTTTATAAAGGTCCTTGTAACGAAGTTTTAAAGCAAATTTACTGCTTACTTCAGATATAAAAAAAAACCGATTTACCTGATATTTAGCACCATATTGGATTTACATCAATTTTTTTTTACTTTAAGATTCGGATTTCCATTCTAAAGGTCACTTTCTTGGAATTTTGATAAAAACCGATTGAATTTATCCTGAGCAAATTTGCTCAAACTTTTCCTAAATGATGTTCCAGACACGAAGGAACCACTGTTAACGAACTTTGAAGAAGTAATTACGAGGCAGTGCTTTTGAGTAGATTTTATTCCCTCAATACTGCTTATTCTTACGACAATCTTCTATAAGTTTATAATTATCTGAAGATTTTATTTTTTTCGAGTTACTTATTGAAATGGTAAGCAAATAATTTTTTAATGTTTCCACGGTAATAATTTTTGGGGAGTACTACTTCGAAAATGTGATATTTAGGTATGTATTCAATTCGATGTTCTAAGGGATGCTGAGGGATCTCGTGTAATTTTCCTTACTTTGTAGAGAGATGCTAAGACCAGGTCATTCCAGGATAATACGTCGCGTCGATCCTTTATGGCTAAACCATTAAATAAAATAGATTTTTTTTTCGTATGGTTATGTCGTTTCTCTACGGACTCAATTCAAAATTGTCTAGAACTCAACCGGGATTCTCAAAAAATAACAAATAACCTGAAGTTCTTAGTTTATTTTTTAATTTTTAAATGAAACAACCTGCATATTATTCGATTTTCGTTAAGGTTTTGCCTTTAATTCTAAGTATATTTTGTCTTGTGGATAATAAGATGGCAGGTGTATACAATAAAAATACCACTAATATGCTAGTAGACACTGAAGGCAAAAATATCTTAGATGAAAAAGAAATTCTTGGAATATGGTTCAAATACATAAATGAGCTGTTTGATGATAACAGATCGAATGAATCCAACTTCGATGACCACGCTGATATAGACGGAGGACCAGAAATTCTCAAGAGTGAGGTTCTATTTGCAATAAAATCCGCAAAAACTAAAAAAGCCACCGGACCTGATGACATCTCAACGGAGCCGTTACAAATAATCAAAGAGGAAAACGTTGGAATCTTAGTGAAACTGTTTAATGCGGTGTACATGACTGGAGACATACCGGAAGATTGGCTGAAATCCGTATTCATTCCTATTCCAAAAAAATACAACGAGCAAAAGGATGCTGTGAATATAGACTAATAAGCCTTATGAGCCACACCTTGAAGGTCTTTCTCATGATTGATCACGGGAGGATAAGATCTAAATGTGAGGCCGATTTGGATGAGACCCAGTTTGGATTTAGAAACGCTTTAGGAACTAGAGAGGTACTGTTTGCTCTGTACATACTACTACAAAAATGATGTGACCAGCGCAAGGACGTTTTTGTGTGTTTCGTTGATTACGAGAAAGCCTTCGACAGAGTACAACACAGAAAACTTATAGACATCTTAAGAAACACGGAGAACAGCAGGGGCGTTGGAATTATCGAAAATTTATATTGGAGACAGAAAGCAGCAGTACGACTAAATGGAAAGCTCACAGAAGAAAGCCAAATTCTACAAGACGTCAGACAGGGCTGCATACTGTCACCACTTCTTTTTAACATATATTCAGATAAAATTTTTAAACGGGGTGTAAGGGGCGAAGGTAACAGAAACTCCAGCCCAAATGTCAACCTCACCTGCAAGTGCGATAACTATCGTTATCCGGCACACCCTGCTAGATAACTGACGAGGCTCTGACGACCGAACGATAGCCGGAATAAGCTATCCCCCCTCAAGCTGTCAACGGCCTCTTTCTTAGAGGGCGGAGGAACAGCTGAGGCAAGGGCACCCTTTTGTCCTGGGGTTGAGAAATCGACCCCGAAGGCGGATGAACAGCAATGTCAACGGTATAAGGATATGGAAGGCAACGGGAAACCACCATATTAAGGGTCCACAAGGACATCCCAAGAAAGACGAGTATGGCACAGGTTCAACAATCAATGGCCCCTAGTCCGCGGCAGACCTTGAATGGTCGGGGGGTGCTAAGAATCCCCGCGAGGAAAAACAATGTTAGGACCCACCCGAAAGTGGAAACGATTCCAAGACTGAGAATTGGTACATGGAACGTAAGAAGCTTATACGCCACCGGAAAAGTGGACAACTTGATAAAAGAGATGGAAAGATGTAACATAGACATTGCAGGCCTAAGCGAGATCAGATGGCCAGACAGCGGAAAATGTACAAAAGAAAAGGCGACGCTTTATTACTCAGGAAACAACCACCCGCACCATTACAATGGAGTAGGCTTCTTAGTAAATAGACAGACCAACAAAGCAGTAAAAAACTTTGTAGCATATTCAGATAGGACAGCGCTCCTACAAGTTCGGGCAGACGAAAGATAAACCTAATAATGAGGTAACCCAACTGCATAAAGAAATAAAAGAATTAATGCGAGTTGTCAAGAAAAACGAAGGACTAATAATTATGGGTGACTTCAACGCCAAGATTGGACAAGGTCGTGTTGAGGATATAGTGGGTGACTTTGGGCTGGGAGACCGCAATGATAGGGGAGACATGCTAATTCAGTTCTGCCAGGAAGAAAAACTAGTTATTGCAAACACATGGTTCAAACTGCCACCAAGAAGACTCTACACCTGGCAATCACCTCAGCATACGAACGAACACCCTATAAGATAGACTTTATACTGATCAGTCAAAGATATAAGAATGGCCTACATGGAGTCAGAACCTACCCTGGGACTGATATAGGGTCTGACCATAACCCTGTACTGGGAAAACTAAAAATAAAACTAAAGAAAATTAAGAGTAGAACAACCAAGGGAATCGACATAAGCAACTTAAAGAAACCTGAAGTACAAACAAAAATTAAACAGAAAGTAAACGAGGCAATCGCCGGAACCTCGTCACTGAACCAAAGCCCAGGCAGCGTAGAAGCCACCTGGAACAGCTTTAGGAAGGCCATAGTAACTGTCACAAACAACGAAATAGGCCCTCCAATCAACAAAAGGAAGAAATGGATGACTGAGGAAATATTAGCACTTATGGAGAAACGAAGACCATTTAAAAACAGGGACGTGACTGAGTATAAGAAAATCAACAAGGAAATACGAAAAGAGATCCGTAGAGCCAAGGAACAATGGATGCAAGAAAAATGCTCAGAAATAGAAGAACTGGAGGAGAGACATGACCACTTTAACACACATAAATTAGTGAAGGAAGTTACAGGCCGAAAAAGTCTTGTAACATGAACAATATTGTGAAGGACAACCGAATCATCTCCGATCCCAAGGACCTTCTTCTCCATTGGAAGGAATACACACAGCAACTATATGCGGAGAAAAACAAAAGAAATTTCGCAGAAGACTATGAAGGTGAACCCTCCCCAAAGATACTAAAATCAGAAGTCCTCAAGGCAATTAAACAAAGCAAGCAAGGAAAGGCAGTGGGACCAGACGAAGTTTATATAGAGATAATAAAGCTGCTAAATGATGAAAACCTAGACTCCTTGACAGAAATATTTAACAACATATATGAGACGGGTGAAATACCGCAGGACTGGCTCCAGTCGATTTTTGTTCCGATCCCAAAGAAGCCAAATGCAAACCATAGTGACCAGTACCGAATGATCAGCTTACTGAGCCAGGTCTTGAAGCTTTTCCTAAAGATAGTCCATACAAGAATTTATAACAGATGCGAAATGGATATTAGTCCTACCCAGTTTGGGTTCAGACAAGGGTTTCGCACACTAGAAGCACTCTACAGCTTGACCATATTACTTCAGAAATGCAGAGATCAGCAAAAGGACGTATTCATGTGTTTCATAGATTATCAAAAGGCGTTCGACTGTGTCAAACACGTTGAGTTAATCAAAATGCTTCAAGACAAGAGGATAGATAAGAACGATGCACGTTTCATAAAGACCCTGTACGCAAATCAAACAGCATCCGTGAAAGTGGGCAATGAAACTACACAGAAATTCCCGATAGAGAGAGGGGTGAGACAGGGTTGCGTTCTGTCCCCCCTACTTTTTAACCTATACTCTGAAGCAATCTTCGAAAGAGCCTTGACAGATACAGAGGACGGCATTAAGATTAACGGACAGGCCGTTAACAACTTACGCTATGCTGACGACACAGTTATAATAGCGGATAGCCAGGAAGCACTACAACGTCTCATCATAAAGATATCTACCGAAGGTGAACGACTCGGCCTAAGAATTAACATAGACAAAACGAAGGTGATGATGGTTAGCAGAACATCAAATGTGAACCTGAACATCACAGTGAACGGTAAGAAAATCCAACAAGTATCAAAATTTAGATATCTGGGAAGCTGGTTAACTGAAGACTTGCACCCAGACGTAGAGATACGAAGCAGAATTGAACAAGCCAGGGTAACATTTATGAATATGAGAGCACTTCTCAGCAACAACAGCCTTAATTTGGCATTACGGTACCGTTTTGTAAAATGCTACATTTACTCTGTACTGTTGTACGGAGTAGAGACATGGACAATAAAGGCCAATGTCATGAACCGACTAGAGGCGTTTGAAATGTGGGTGCTGAGAAGAATGTTGAAGATTCCGTGGACGTAACACGCAACGAACGAGGAAGTACTAAACAGAATGGGTATAGAAAGAGAACTGCTGCAGACAGTAAAAAGAAGAAAGGCCGCATACCTCGGTCATATATTCAGAAATTCCAAGTACCAGTTCCTACAGTTGATTATGGAGGGAAAAATCGAAGGAAGGAGAGGCATCGGGAGAAAGAAATTTTCGTGGCTGAAGAACATAAGAGACTGGACAAACCTCGATGCCCACGCACTTTTTAGAATCGCACAAGATCGTAGCGAGTATGCCAGAATAGTCGCCAACATTCATTAATGGATACGGCACCTTAAGAAGAAGAAGAAGATCAAATTTTTAAACGGGCTACTCAAGAACAAGAAATGGGAGTACAAATCAATGGAGAATATATAAATAAAATACGATATGCTGACGACACTGTCATCCTGAGTGACAAACTAGAAGACCTGCAACATCTACTAAACTGTGTAAACGCAGAAGAAATGGGGCTCAACATAAATATCAGACAGTAATAATAAGACAATATTTATGGTCTTCAGTCGACAACCACATCCCGATGCTGCACTACAGATCGGTACGAAAAATATAGACAGTGTAATCCACTTTAAATACCTTTGAATGTTATATCACCAAACATCTAAATCCAGATAGAGAAATAAGATGTAGAATCGAGACAGAATCGAACAATATTCCGGAAAATGAAACCACTATTCTGCAAAACTAATCTGAACCTAAAATTACGGCAGTGTCGGGCAGATAATGGTAAAATCCTATATATCGTCGGTGTTGCTGTAGGGGGCAGAGATCTGGACCATTAAGGCCGGTGGCTGAAAGTACGCTAAAAAGCAGGCAAAAGACCTCATAAAAACATAGTCACTTAAATGTTTAAGCAAAATTTAAAAATTCAGCTTAGAAGTATGTTAAGCAGGACCGGCTTACCAACTGTTATTGCAATTTGTGCTAATGCCTGTCCTTACGTGTCCCACCAGGGCATTAGCATATGTTTATGCTCTGGGGGCGACGAGCTTAGGAAAACCTCTGGCCCGAGGATTCCTAAGTCGCCCTTCTTAATCTCTTGATACATAAATAACTGTAGTGCACAGTTATTATTGTAAAATAAAAAGAAACGTTATCATGCAATGTTGGTCAATGGTGATTGATACTGTAGGAATGATTAATTTGCATATGCTAAGGGTTTAAAACCATTTTAATCCAAAACGGTGCATATTTAAGAAGTCGACTAAGAGCATTTTTTTAATGTAGAGAGCAATGCTTTATAAGTTCTTGTATTCAAATTGCAGGGAAAAGCCTAAGTCTGTCAAGGTTATGGTTAACACACTTCTAAGCTGAATTTTCAAGTTTCGTTAAAATTTTTCCAATGGTGCTTTAAAAAACTAAGTGAATGTACAAAGAAGCGTTAATCTGTACGGTTAATCTGTTAGAAGTGTTAGAGATGTGGTTACACCGGCGAATGCTGAGAATACCCTGGACAGCTATGCAGACCAACGAAATGGTACTAAGCAGGGCCGACGCATCACGTTAACTACTAAATACACTTAAGTGCAGGAAAATCTTATATCTTGGACATGTCTTCAGAGAAGAGCGGTACAGAATCCTACAACTGATCATGATGGGAAAAGTGGAAGGTCGTAGAGGAGTAGGAAGAAAACGGGCTTCCTGGCTGAGGAACATCCGTGAATGGACCCGTATAAACAGTGCAGAGAAACTAAACTGCTCAACTTAAAGTTCGGCATAAGCAATTTTTCCTCTAGATTAAGGAGGCGGATAATTTTGAAAAAAAAACGACATTATCTTTATTATATAGGGTGTGAAACAAAGTGATACAAAAATTGCAAAATTTTGATGTTCTGCCATTTCACAATAAGCAATTTTTTCATTATCATTTTTAGGTAAGGAGTAAGCCATATCCGTATCTCGGGACCTTATTGCCAGATTTTTTATTAAAGCACTCTGAATTTTTATACAGAGTGAAACGTAAAATGTGTGAAATTTTTGTTGGTGATATTTGTAAATCGTGGTAGTTTGAAAACCTGATAGAGAATCTTGTGGTGTTTTTCCTTGTTTGTTGACATATTGTCTGCGGATTGTTGCCCATTCAAGGAATTTTAAAATAAGTGCAGTTTTTTCTAGTGAACTAGCACTCAAAAAATATGATATCATTATTTTGTTGTTACTCGTGACTTCTATTAGCAATTGTTGGGTTTCGATGGTTTATGATTAGAAATTAGATTTCTACTGATTTATAACAAAAAAACTGATGTTTTTATTGATCAACGATTTACAATGATGTTAGTAAGATGACGATTCGATGATGAATGATGTTGCCGGTTGTTGCATTTTTCTCGCTCGCTCCTAGCTAGCAGCGCGGTGTTGCCAGTGTTCATATTTTAGTTGGGTATCCGACATACCGGCGGCCCTCGAAAACTATAGTCTTTCGAGCAAATAAATAGTCAAAATTTATAGAGTTTAAAGAAAGTACAACAAACAAGCACTAATCGTTCATTGGCATTAAGCAAAGTTTTTGCACTGCACGCTTTACTACCCCATTGGCTGTTTTAAGTGTCACTACTCGTGGTAATCCATCGGATCCAGCATGAATTTGAAGAACTCTTCCCAGGTGCCAAAAGAGGGGAGGTAGGTTGTCGTCGACTATTACAACCAGTGATCCAATCTTGACGTTGTCCGCAAATGCTTGATGCCACTTCGAGCGTTGCTGCAGGTTCAACAAGTAGTCCTTTGACCATCTCTTCCAAAACACTTGAAACATCTGCTGTAGAGCTTGGTAGTGACTGAGTCGATTTGGAGGAATGTCGATCAAGTCTTTATCAGGTATGGCTAATAAAGGTTCACCGATCAAGAAATGACCGGGGGTCAAGCAGGAAAGGTCGGAAGGATCATCAGATAAAGGTGTGATGGGTGCTGCTTCTACTTGAATGAACAATGCATACTCTGTTCAGCGAGGGTTCAATATGACGTCACATTACTCATCTCATTTCATTAGAAAAAGATCGCAAAAAAGCAGGTGTGTTATTAGTTCTTATTAATAATAAAACCACCAGCTAATGTCAGTTTGACGCTTAATGTCAAAATATCGTCAAAATTTAGAAATCCGAGCCCAGATTTTGTAGAACTAAATATAGAAACGAAAGATTCGCTTTTAAGGGATCATATGTAGAAGAAGCCACTGTGTGAAGAAAAACCGGAAAAAATTTCCAAGATAGTGGAGAAACAAGGAGTTACAAGCGACGAAGCGGCGAAAGAAATTCCATCAACCTACGTCCTAGGGAGGAACTATCAATATTGAAAAGAAGCCCCTGTTCCTGAACAATCACCTACTGGTCCACAAAAATATCATCCTCTGGTGTCACCTAAAGGCTAGATCCGCTGACTGAATCAACTAAAGAAAAAATGTGGAAGAACGGTGCATGCGATACAGATAAAAGCAAAACCGCGGTTAGGTGTCTTAAAAAAATTGCCTACACTTAGTTAAATTATGTACTCAATTTAAGTTATTTATGTTGATGTCTTATTATCACATATTGCATAAATTAATTTCTAAGAAAAATTTCAAGAATTGAATATACAATAAACGTCAAACAGTTTTTTTTATCAAATTAATGGATTCATGCGGACACATATTAAACTAGGCCGCAGAAAAGGGTGCATGCGAACGAAAAAAGGAAAAATATGTTTGTCGACCAGACTACAAGTGTTTCTGCTTGTTGGATTTACAACGCAAGTTGTGAGCACTTCTAGGTATAGTCAGCACCCAAAAATACTCAGAATAGCTTGGGCCGATTTTGTCCATATTTTATGATCTACATCCAAGGCCGGGTGAATCATAGCAAGTGTGTATGGTAAAGCTGCTGCTTTTATTATTTCTGAATTAATACCCGAAATGGGAAAACTTTGGATTGTTAGCACAAAAGGCTAAACTGATACATGCCCGTGTCTACAACCATAACTTGATATTTTGTTCAACTGACATTTTATCAGAGACAGACGTGTTTTTTTGTATGACATCACAATTTATGACGTAATATTGAACCCTCGCTGAACAGAGTATAGACAACTTTTCAAAAGTTAAGTGCGATTTCCCAATCACACGAATCACATGATATTTCGCGAGTTTAAGTGCGGCTTCCCAGAGACCTTCATCATGCGGTGCTCGGGGTGGAATAAAGTTCCAAGTTATGCCGTTTTTTGAAAGAAAATCTGAAACGCAAGTTGTTTTGACAAATTCAGGGATAGAATTAATGATTGATTTTAATTCATTATCAGCTCCAGTGAAATTTGTACCGTTATCGCTATAAATTGATTTGTAAAGACCACGGCGAGATACAAATCGTTTTAGAGGTCTAAGAAAAAATCTGTTCCTAGATCACCAACTGCCTCTAAGTGTACTGCCTTAGTTGTGAAACATATAAAAATGCAAAGATATGCCTTGACGATCGAACGGTTTCGCAATTTTCCATCTTTAATTAAAAATGGACCTGCAAAATCAACCCCTGTGACATAAAAAGGCCGATATTGAGTTACTCGATCAAAAGGCAAATCACCCATTTTTTGAATTATTCGTTTTGGGTTTACTCGAAAGCATACTGTGCACTGTTTTAATACGCTACGAATTGTCCGGTGGCCTTAAAGAATCCAAATTTTTTCTCGTAACGAAAAAAGAATAGACACTATTCCGGAATGCAAGTTTTTATTGTGTTCGTTGAGAATTATGAGTTTAGTTAAAGGATGGCCTGGTAATAAGATTATTTGATGTTTGGAGTCAAATGGAAGGTTCGATTTGCTTAAACGTCCGCCGACACGCAACAAACCATCTGGGCCCAAAATAGGACTCAAAGGAAGGAGCTTTGATTTATTGCTAATAACATCAGAATCTTGAATTGATTTTAATTCACGAGGAAACCTTTCAAGTTGGGCAAGTTTCAGAACAGAGTTAATTGAGTTTTGAATTTCATCAACGCTCAGTGAACCGCGTATCTTATTGTCTTTATTTTTATAATTATGATAAAACCGTTGACAATAAGCTACAACTCGCAGTAAACGAAATAGGCTAGAAAAACGATTAAAAATATCTAGGCTTTCTTCATGAGTTCTGGAAAGTAAAACTTTATTAGTCTTAACCTCAGGAATCAATTCTGGAATATCATGACTGCTAGGCCAGCAATCTGGATCACTCTTTCTTAGCCACTCTGGACCTGAACACCACAAACTACAGTTTTTCAAGGCATTAACGGTAGTGCCGCGTGAAATCAAGGCTGCAGGGTTGTCAAATGTTGGTACATGTTTCCAATCTGATACGTTGCTAAGGCTTTGAATGTTAGAAACTCGATTTGCCACGAATACCTTAAGATTATTAGGCGATAGAGAAATCCAACCCAAAACAATCATGCTATCAGTCCAAAAATGAACTTTATCGATTTTTAATTTAAGTGAATTTTTAACCTTTTCAAACAATTTGACTGCCAAAACTGCGCTACACAATTCTAGACGAGGAATGAAAAGAGTTTTAATAGGTGCTGTACTCGCGATTTCGCACAGACTAGTTGTGTGAAACAAGAATTATTTGCATCTGTCATAATGTAGGTCGCGTTATATTTATTTCGTTAAGTAAAGGAAATTCGCGAAGGAGCTTCATCCATTCGTTACTAATCTCAGGCGAAATAGGAGAATCCCAACCTTCCTTACATTTTTTACTACTTACTTTTGAGTGAAACCTCATTCACTTTTGGGCCCGATTCGTTCGTTGTAGGAGAAGGAATTTCGCACTACTCACAGTAAAATTACTGCGAATAACAATTTACCCTAGAAAGGGCTCGGACGAATCGACATGGTTAACGTTTCGGCAACTAATATTTAATAATTTTTTTCAACTAACAAATTATGTTTATAATTATAATTTTAAACCTTTAATTTGGTGGAGATATATTGATGATGTTTTTTCAATATATCAGTTTGGTAATAATCATTTAGACACCTTTCTCAATCACATAAATTCACAAGAACCCACTATCAAATTTACAATTGAAAAAGAACACAATCAAACACTTTAATTTTTAGACATACTAATAAAAAAAGATGTAGACAGATTTGAAACTTTTGTTTATCGCAAACCCACACATACAGATCGATACTTAAACTACAACTCACTCTAACTCAAATCACCCTATTATGGTCAAAAAAAGGAGTTGTAAAGAGTCTATTTGATCGCGCAAAAATCATTTGTAATGATAATAATTTGGAAATTGAAAAGAAACATATTAAAAATGTTTTACTTAAAAACAATTATCCAGGTTATTTCATTAATAAATGCTTTAATCAATTCGAACAGCCAAATATAAGGCAAAATCAAAATAGACATATTACAAACCTTTTTATACCATATATCAAAGGGTTATCAGACAAAATTAAACGATTAGGTAACAAATACAATATTAGAACAGTTTTTAGAACACAAAATACATTACGTGCACAACTGACAAAAACTAAACCACACAATGAAAACGAATACACAAAAAACGTTATATATAAAATTCCTTGCAAATGCGAGAAATTTTATATAGGCGAAACTTCTAGACCTCTAAAAAAGAGAATAAAAGAACATCAAAATTACATAAAAAACAGAGATTTTGAAAAGTCAAATATATGCCAACACGCCTTTGATAATGGTCATAGAGTAAAATGGAACGATACTAGTATCGTATCCAAAGAACCATTATCAAAGAAGCGTAAAATCAAAGAACGTGCATATATTTTACTTAACAAAGATCATTGTGTAGCTTCTTGTTCAGCATAAATAGATAACACATGGTTACCTATGTTAGAACAAGAAGTTCAAAATGGTAACTTACATATAAATTAATATTAACATTCACATTATACCTATTTTACACGTAGATAGAACAAATCATATTAGGTACTAAACAATACATTAACCAAACATTTTAAACGTACCTTTCGTAATAATGACAATTCTTGTCAAATGACATTTTCATGTCAAAAGCAAAAAGCAATTTTCAGAATATCACACACAAATACTCAAAGACACATTAATAGGTATAATTTTTTGTAACTCATAGTTTTTAAAGCTTTATTTTTTTAGATAGTTCTGAAGAAGGCAGCAGACAAGTTGCCGAAACGTTAACCAGGTCGATTCGTCCGAGCCCTTTCTAGGGTAAATTGTTATTCGCAGTAATTTTACTGTGAGTAGTGCAAAATTCCTTCTCCTACAACGAACGAATCGGGCCCAAAAGTCATATAAATAATAATTGACATATAATTATAACGTAATATTAAAAAGTTCAGCCCGAAAAAGTCCGGCTCAGTGGCAACAAAAGCGCATGCGCGGCTGGCAAGCTCCGCCCCTTAATTTTGAAAAATCGACGATGCCAAGCTTTATGTTTTATTAAGTTTTCGCCGAAATATAAAATATCTAATAATGTATTACATCAATATAAAAAATACTAAGAATTATTTTTAGTTTCTAAAATGTTTGAGCTGTTAGTTAACTTGGCAAATTAGCATGGTGTGGTGTAAGAAAAAACTAAAAACTCATAATTTATTTAAAATAAGCTTCTGTTCTATTCCTGAATATAATTTACACATGGCAATGCCGTAATGCTTTCAACGTCATTTGCGGTTAACCTAACTTTTTAGGTTTTTTTTTGGCGGGTACGCGCGTAACATTTACACATTAGTCAGTAGTTGATATTGATAATAAAACCATAATAATGTAATTTAATTTAATTGATTATAATCATAAAACCTCAAAAAGACCCAATACTCACCATTTTCATGTTCTGAAAAAGTCTAACCATACTATAAAATATTGGCGCCTTTCCTTGTCTTGGCTTACAAGTGAGGTATTAAGAAGTCAATACACAATACACTTGATAGTCTTTTGTCGCCCTTCCTTGCCTTGGCTTACGAGTCAGGTATCAAGAAATCAATAAACAATACACTTGATAGTCTTGGTGTTATTGTAGGACAAAGTATTTGAGCCTACGCGATCTTTGACGGGAACGGTCCACTTTCACCACCATCAAGCGATGTTCCAAGCCGCCCGATGATTATTACTTATTACACTAATTTGTTTTAAAATAAATACGAGCCTATAATCAAAAAAACAAATCTTCGATCTTTCGTTATTACAAATTTTCTTTTCATGTCAAAAAGTACTCAGAGTTGACCTAACCTCAAACTTTTGTTCTTCTAGAGTTTGCGGTAGACTGCTCTGTGCGCTGCGACATTACTACCATCCTTTGTTTTCTCATTGCGAATAGAAGGATGAGAATACTCCGAGAGCGCACTAGGGCGTCCGGCCGAAAACGCAATTTTTTTAGTGGGCGTGTCCTCCGCATATGTCTTGCGCAGAAGAATGTGCGCAATAGCAAGCAGTGAGCCTAATCTTGGTTTCCATAGGTCACTAGAAGCTGCACTTTTAATCCGTGGGGAAAGATTGACGTTCGTAGTATATTAACTAGTACGAATATGCCAAAAGTGAATGAGGCTTCACCCAAAAGTAAGTGGTAAAAAATGAACTTTCCGCCTCAAAGATTTAGGAGTTATCTACTTCCTTACATTGCCATATTTTTTTTTGTTATCTTTAAGGTCTTGATATCGATATTCTTTACAGAATAAGTCAAAGTGTCTGATTTAGCGTGCCATACAAGGCCTAGAGTTCGCGTAAAATCATTTTCATTTATGAAGTATTTGTCGTTAGTGCTGCTACCTTTATGCTGCTCAACAACTTGTGGATTGTTATTAAGTCATCTACATAAAAGTCTCAGAAAATAACATTAGCTGCGTTTGGGTATTTGTCTTTATGTTCGATTGCCGCCTGTTGAAGAGCTCGAATAGCCAAAAATTACGCTGATTCTGTACCGTAAGTTACTGTTGACAATTGATAATGCTTTATTTCGCTTTGAGGCTCGCCAAAGGATTCGTTGTAAGTTTCTTTGGTCGTCTTTTATTTTAACTTCTCGATACATTTTGGCTCCGTCGGCTATGACAACAATTGTGTGTTGCCTAAACCTAATTAAAATTGATACTAAGTCATCTTGAATTGTTGGCCCTATCATTAAAATATTATTTAATGATACACCTGTGCTTGTGGGACAAGATCCGTCAAAAACTACACGTAGAGCAGTTGTAGCGCTCGTTTCTTTAATTACTCCGTCATGAGGTAGGTAACACAAGTTCTTGCGAGTATTTTCAATATTTACGTCTCCAAGATCAACTCTCTGCAATTGTGCCCCAATTGTTCATATTCATTTATAAATTCAGTGTATTGACGTTTAAATTCTGGTTGTTTTTTGAATTTTCTTTCAATTGAATAAAGAAAATTAAGAGCAGAATTCAAAGAGTTGCCCAAAGTCTGTTCATCTTGTTTGATTGGCAAGGTTACTATGAATTTACCACCAATGTCGCGTTGTAGAGTTTCGTTAAAAAGTTTTTCACATTCGCTTTCTTCTTGAGAAAAGAATTTTTGAACAGGATATTCTTCTGTTCGCCAAAATTGCTCTAACTGATTTTCTAAATTAGAAGTACTCAAATTACAAGTGATTCTCTTGTGTTTTTTGTGAATATCAAGTGGTCCAGATAAGACCCAACCAAACTTTGTATTTTGTAAAATTGGCAAATCTATACCTAGTTGTTTTTGTTCACTACATAAAGTTTGATAAAAGATAGTTAAAGTCTTAATTTTACAACTTGGACCCTTCATCTTTTTTTCCTTGCTTTGTTTATCATATATAAAATGGATGAAAGAAAAAATAAAGTAATTAAAGGCAGGTCTCAAATAAATTTCTGTACCTTTTACCTGATCGATTATTGTCAAAAGATAAAATACGTCAAACATATTTGTCAAAAGTTTTCACTCAAAAACATTGAAAACCACACTGTCAATATGGCTTCAAAACGATACAATCAGCAAGCACAGCTATTAGTTCTAAATGTTTTGGCCTTCTTTGAGATGGAGAAGATTCAAGTAACAAATAGTGTTCCAATCGATTGTGGGAACGTGTTACAAAGAGCCTCAAACGCCTTGAAAATTGGGAAAACTACGTTGAAACGAATTAAAAAACGTGGTGTCGAGATGGACAAGGATTATTTGGCTAACAAGTCTATGAAGCAAAAAGTAAATAAAACCAAAATAACCGATTTTATGAAGAACAAAATACGAGACATTATTTACCATATGTTTGCAAGAAATGAATATGTAACCATTACAAACCTTCGAAGACAACTCCTTGAAGAACTAAGTGGATTCTTCACTTGTTCTATTTCGGCCCTTACTCAGTGGTGTCATAGTATAGGGTTTAAATGGAAAAAATCTAACAACCGAAAATACCTAATGGAATTGCCCGATATTCAATTTAAAAGAATGCATTTTCTGCGAGAATACATTAAAAATCAAGAATCTTCGGCTTCTGACAAATGTTTGTAGATGAAACTTGGATTTTTAGCAAGGGAAGCTTCCGGAAAAGTTGGCAGGATGGTACATTAGCAACATGCTCCAAAAAGTCTTGTGATGGTTTGTGGATAATATTTCTTTTACTGTATTTATAAATATCTAAAAAAAAATATATTTAGGAAGTCGTTATATAGTGGTGAACGCCGGAAATGAACATGGCTTTATTAAAGGCGCCAGTTTGTTTTTGAAAAGTGGTTCCAAGAAGGGTGATTAACATGATTCTATGAACAGAGTCAACTTCGAAAAATGGTTTAAAACCCAGTTAGTTCCAAACTTACCTCCAAGATCTTTAATTATTATGGATAACGCTTCTTACCATTCCGGCCTTTATGAGGAAATTCCAAACAAATCCTGGCCAAAATATAAGTTAATTGACTGGCTCAAGTCCAAAAATTTCGGTTTTCCGGAACAAGCTATGAAAGACAAGATTTGGACTATTGTTGCCACTAAATCGTTACCTGAAAAGAAATTTGAATTGGACGAGTATGTGAAACCTTTTGGACATAAAATACTACGTTTGCCACCTTACCATTGTCAGTATAACGCTATAGAAATGGTATGGTCACAATGTAAAAGGATTTATGATCAACAAATTGAACATTCAAGAGGGACTGTAGAGGAAGTGCTGGTTACGTGGAGCAATGCTATAGGACAAGTGACAGGGGACAATTGTAAAAAATATATTGAGCATGTGAACAAAGTCATCAAAGAAGGATGGGAGGCAATGAAATCTATTGACTGCTCGAATGTTGCTCAGCTTATAATTTCGCCAGGGGACCATTCCGATGATTCCGATTCCGAATTTGATACTGCGGAAGATGGATCGGAGGAAGAAGAGATTTAGTAGAGAGTATTTTACTTGCCTACCTTAGTATCTACTCGCAATCTTAATTATTTCCTTCTCAGTTCTTTTACTTTATAATTTAATAACTGATTCGTCAAAAACTTACCAAATTATGTTCATTGCAAATATAACTTACATAATGTCTCAAATTTTGTTCTTCATAAAATCATTTATTTTGGTTTTATTTAATTTTTGCTTCATTGCTTTGTTATCCAAATAAGTATTCTGTCCGTTTTAATATCACGTTTTTTAATTTGTTTCAACGCATGTAGCTTTTTCGCAATTTTCAATGCAGTTCGAGCTATTTGTTTGACACGTTGTCACAACCGACTGGACCATTTGTTGCTTGAATCTTCTCCACGTTTAAGAACCTAATTGGATTAGTTTGTAAAAAATATATGGCTGTAAGTTTAGTTTAACTATCAATATAAATCATTTTATTTAAATATGAATAGAGAGTTCTTATTCAGATTAACTTCATAATTCAGGTTAATACAATATTACCGACAATAAAACCGATAGGTTTGCCTGAGCCGGGTTTATTATAGAGTCCGAATTTTGTAGTGTAAGTTAAGTAAAGGTGTACGTATACTTTTACTTAATTAATTAGCAAAGATTTTTCCTCGATTCAAGAGGAAATTACAAAACTCATGCGTTTTCCGCATGACCGCAAAAGATGGCTTTTTACATTATTATATTATGTAAGTAGGTAATTTTGATCATCCATAATTCTGAAATCATTAAAGACGCTAAAAAGTTGCAGTCTTTTTTTTTCTTTTTCAATTTGCTTTCTTACGTAGATACTTTTCATATATAATTCTAATAGAATCTTACCCATCCTAAAGTTCGTACACCTATCATCTAAATCGCTACTTTTGTAAATCAAAAAGCAAAAGCGCGACACAAGTTTAATAGTTGATTGTGTTTGGGACCTTATATTTGGCAGCTTTCGTCGGATGTTTGTTATGGTATGATAATATGTATGTAAATTCTGCGACATACGTAATTTTCATACCTCTTGACGTCAGGCCCAAATGTAATTATGTATGTAAAATTACGACTTTACTCCTAATAGCAAATCTACGATTTGAGACGTATTAAAAGTTTTATCTGCAAGTTCTATGTTATCAGGTAAATTTAACATTGATCAGTTAAATGAACGCGAAGGCAATTTTTCAGTTATTCGATCCAAAACTAAGTATTGTACCTTTGATAAATTGTAATTATCATGTAAAGATTTAAGTTCACTAGATACTTGATTTGTGATATTCCTAGAAGAGTCTCCGATTCCTACAACTGGAATGTTTGTCTTAAACATAGGTAAATTAAGCTTTTTCGCTAAATTTTTAGTTATGAAATTTGACTGCGAGCCGCTATCAAGTAATGCTCGACATTGTTGCCAGTTTCTGTCACGATCCTTAATCAAAACGGTGGCTGTTGATAGAAGTATTTCAGCCTCATTTTTTTATGCTATGATTCACCGATAGACTTGCAGTTTGATGGGTTTGAACGCTTTCGATTTCTTTTTGTAATAAAGTATTATGTCGATTCGAACATATTTTACAACCTTGTGAAACGCATTCTTTTATATTATGATTTGAACGCAAACAGTTACAGCACAATTTAATTTTTTGCACTTCTTCAGTGCGCGACGCTAAAGAAAGTTTTAAAAATGCTTCACATCGATATATGTGATGTTTTCCTTTGCAGAAGACACACTCTATGTTATTTTTGTTACCTTGCTGAAAGGCATAAGCTTGCTTGCTTTTGTCGTTTATAAAATGCTTGGAATAATCACGAGTTTGAAATTTAGAGTGTTTTTTGACAGCTTTTATTGACTCCGTGGTTTCTAAAAACCTGTACCTATCAGAAAGGAAGTCAAGAAAAATTGTTTTTGTTGGACTATTGATTTTTTGACTGATTAAATATTCTTCCCACTGAGAAACCGTTTGATGATCTAATTTTATTGACAGTTAACCATGAATCTACTGGTACACCTAGCAATTTTAAAGCTCTAAATATTGTCTGAAAATCATCAACAATGTTTCTGAGGCTGTATTTGGCAGAGACAGTTGGCAATTCAAAAAGAGCCGCAACATGATTTTTTATGGTTAACGATTTGTTTTCGAATCGGTTATTAGGTAAATTCCATGCTAGATCGTAGTTTTGTTCTGTGATTTCTATAGATTCGATTATTTTAGCTGCTTCACCCTTGAGAAAACTTAATAGATAATAAAACTTCCTTACTTTGTCAATAGACTGATCTTTGTGAATTAATGTTTTAAATAAATCTTGCTTCACACTGTATAATAAAGATATTGTCGTTTTTTTTTTTCAAAATTATCCGCTTCCTTAATGTAGAGGAAATGAGGTTTCGGAATGTGCAAATTGTATTTATAGTCGTTTTCAGGAAGATATTCATCTAGCCAGCCATGGAAATATCGGTTTTGTAGTGGCAGCCCTTCTTCCAAAAATTTTTCAACTGATATCTAGGGAAATTCTTATTTTCTGTTGGTATCTAAGACATTCCGTCAAAATTTAAGAAATGGCGTGACGCTTATGTTCTATCCTTGTTTTCTGCACGTATTTTGAGAAAGAGAGGATAATATTACGTCGTAACGTCCGTCGATTCCTTGGAAGCATCTTTGTAATTATTGTGAATGTATTATGTATTTCTCATATTTCTTTTTTTCTTATTCCAATTTTCGTGAGTAATTATCAAATAACTACACTGCCTATTATCATCAAACAGTCCTTTATGTTTATAGTACTACTTTCCTACTCAACAACTCATATAGTGAAAGCAGAAAGTGAAATAAACCTAGGACCTACCACGGATTTGATCCCTTAGAGAATGAATTTTTTAACAATTTTCCTCGCAATTTCCTTAACTCCAGTAGCAGAGCTGCAGCTGCATGCATTGTTTGTTTTTTGACTTTGTATGAAGACTGTAAGCAAAGTGCTTGATACTTGGGAATTGGAAAATGCCACTTGCAGACAATAATAAAACCATAGAAAAAAAGAATTGCCCAGTGTCCAGTATTCAAGTCACATCATCAAAGTGCTACTGAATGATTTTGCATTATCCAAGATAAATGAAGAATGATCTTTTGACCATCTCAATTATCCACGAATGTGCCAAAGGAAGGACCGACGGACTAACCTAAACAACACATGTGTGTGTTTCTGTTTATAAATTTAATGTTCTGTTAAGTGATGGTGTGGGATCCAATTTGGGGGTGACCGTTGTGTTCTCAGTTATACAGAGTGCTAACTATGTAAGTGTTAATCTCTCCGAAGGATGCACAAGTATAACATTTGTCGAAATAACACTAAGTGTTCATATATATTATCATACTCCTGTATATCATGTTAAGTATATTCATTTTTTGCTAATGTGATTTCGAAGGACTGGGCCTCAAAAGGAGCCTCTTGTAGTTTACATCCTGGGTTCTAATATTTGAACCACCATAGATTTTAAGTGTCTTGTATAAAATATTAGCACAAACAACCCTTAGTGTGCCTTTGATGTGGATCTTCCATTCTTAGAAGAAAGCTAATGGCATGTGTATGTAATTATCTTCTTCTGCAAATATAATTTTTAATTATACTTGAGATTTTAACAGAAACCAAGCAGAAACCTTTTATTTTATGTCATGTCATGGTTCTTTCTCATAACTCATTTCACTAAAAATTCCAAAACAATATACAAGTTAGCTTGAAAGTATCACAAACACTCAAGTGCATCTTTTAAGCCCAAGATATGTCCTAGAGCCCACATTGAGAAAAAAATTTATACAAGCAATAAGATGACCTGGACCTGCCCTATACACTTCCGCATTCATGTTATGGTAGACATCCTATAGTGGAAGTTAAAGTCCTAATGTCAAAAAAGTACCAATGTCTGAGTTGTAATCTTTTAAATATCTTCCAAAATGTGAACAGGTTGGTTGTGAAGTTTTCATAGAATAGGATAGAACAATGAAAGTAGCTGGTACTTTATTACTCCAACATTCTTGTCTCCTGACAATTCTCAGCCAACTTAATAAGTTTTTCCATTAAACACATTATACTTGTTTTGTTTTGTATGTAAAATAAAAAGTTCTTACAACTTCAATAGCATTTTTATTCCAGGTATAGTAAGTTATTTGCAAAGGGGTTCTTAATTTCAAACTAATAAATAGCCTTTACTTGTTTCTAAAAGTTACTTCAAATTCTTTGTCTATATGTAAGTGTTATAAGTCGAAACTTTTTCAACCGAGTTTGTAAGAAATGGCCCCTGCTTATGCTATTTAGTTTAAAAGAACTGTAGCTCTCTTTAGTTGAAAATAAGTTGATTCCATTCGACCAAGAAACTATTCCAGAAGGGTCTATCATTCTTCACAACTCACTAATATGATATCGAAATTTAAATAAACAATGTGCTTGTCCACAGTGGTTCTGCAACTGCATGTCAGATGGTTCCTCATTTCAATTTGAAATGTTTGCTGGTGAGTTGGCCAAAATGATTTTTTAAATGTTCTGCAATGGTTCTCTAGCATGTTGAAACAAACCTAATATTAAATCAGACAATTAATAAACCACCAGACAAACATTTTAGTTTCTTGATATTTAGGTAGTTTAAGAAATTAAATGCTCAATTAGGCAAGACTTCTTTTAGTATAATTAATTTATTATGTAAAATCATATATATTTAACAAAACAAAAATACACTTCTCTAAATACCTACAAATTAATGAAAGGGTCAATTTTGATCCAACAATGGAGCCAAATGATATAACAGTAAATTCATCAAAATATTCTTTTCTTTAACATGGGGGTAATCTTCACTAATATTAACTAAAGATCCAAAGTGATCATAATTATGGATGGCATATGGCATATAGGTATGAAAAGGCCACTAGGACTCTCATCATACAATCCAAATCATATGGCAGTACTTAAATTCAGTCTGGTAGAAAACCATCTTTTCTCAGATGCTTTTGCTGTTTGGAACAATTTTTACTTGACTGTAATCTGCATTCCATTTTATACTTGGAAAGTGGTAGACTATATAATATTATGTAAGACATAGGCATAAGTATTGTTAAATGTATGGTCTATTCCCAGGGCATCTGGACACTAAAGTAATTTCTGGGTGAGTATATTCGGAACTTTTGGAAATCTTGTTCATGGTTGATGGTCCAGTTCAGTTCTTCGCTCTGCATATGCATACTAATTTAACGCTCGCTTTAGCTGGCAATAATCAATCATCAATACTCACAAGTGCTTGAATGTGGTTTTGATGTCTCAATTTTTGTATTTGTAACTCTACTCTGGCATCTTATTTTCCAGAAGTTGGAGGTTGCAGATGACTTTTCTGGGTCATGCGATGAATTGTGTTAATAGTTCTGGGTGATAGTTAGTCGTTTATTAAGCCAGTTTACTTTTCCTACATTACAAACGCTGAATAATAATTGGATTTGAGAAATAAAGTAGTTATGTTTAAAAATTACAAAATTTGAGGTTAAAACCCGACAAATGCGTTCGTTAAGCTCGCTTCGCACCAATCTCCGATCTAGTAACTTTTCTGGTAACTTTTCATTTGTTTTTAAAAGGTGCGTTTACAATGTCATGGGTGGCTAGATGAATATCTTCCTGAAAACGACTATATAACAATTCATTGCTTAAAAAGTTACGGCTGATTGAAAATGACCCTAAAATTTGCTTGTGCGGAACTTTAAATTGAGCAGTTTATTTCGATTGGAGCAGAATCGAGAAAACTTGCCCAAGTAATTGCGAACGTCAGGGGGACCTGATATGGCACTTGAAAAAGAGAAAGAAGAGGATAATAAGAATGCAGCGAATAATTGTCAAGAAAATGGCGACTGAAAAATGAAATTTTTAGCATTTAAGGCTTCATAAAACTTGAACTCCATAAGTCATTTAACAATACAATTGATTTTAATTTAAAAAACAAATTCAGTCGTCAAAATGTTTTGTTTTTTGTCAAAAACTAAATTAGCCTCATCAAAGAGCATATAAAAAAAAAACAAGATAAAAATGTGCAATCCATTTCTGTTTAGTTTCAAGAATTTAGGTTTTAGAAAGCTTTAAATGTTGAAAGTTCTTCAACTTCAAAAGCCATTTTCTCGAAAACGGTTAATTGTAGGCGTAGCATAAGAAAATTTAATTAGAATTGAGAGGAAAACCCAAAACCCAATAAAAAAATACATATTTTTATATTTAAATGATTTTTGATACATACCTTCTATACCCATTTATTGAGTTTTTTTAGATTAAAGATTAATAATAGAATAAAACTACAAACGACGCTAATGGCTAACGGCTAAGAGCCGAGTAACAACATAACCACAAAACACAAATGGACTTACCGGTGAAAACAAAATTTGTATAATCCCAAGTTCTACACACAAAACATTGTCTCACCGTGGCTAACAAATAAATTAAAACACAGAAACGATTGCTAAAGGCGAAAAAGTCGCCGGAAAACTCTTAAAACTAGAAAAAAAATCCACGAAATAATTGTCATAAACTGACATAAACCACGTGTGACAGGATTCTGCAATGTTGCCGATTGTGATCAGTTGGCCATCTTAAACGTATTTTTTTTTCTTTTATCGTCATAAGTGTTCTATTAATCACTATTCAAAAATTATTTGGACAGAGTAGATATTATGGAGGACAGCAATAGATATTATAGTAATCTCGTGGTGTAAACATTCGCAAGATATCATCAAAAAAAAAAAGGATATGCAAATTTACTAGCAAAGTAATCCTGGCAACACTGTATGGAGGGTTTGTTTATCACGTCAATATTGAAAAATGTAAATAAAGACCTCTACCTTGATAAATCCTCTATGGTTTCCACCAATTTCGACATACCAATAATCAATTCGCTTCATAAATCAGTCATGACATTTAAAAAGAGTTTTACTTCAGATAGCTCTAAAAGCATTTTCAGTTCACTCCATCATATATTTTGCTCTGTAGCAGGTGTCACCTGATTCCTACACGGTTTCTTCAAACCCACACAAGAAAGTGTAGATGACCTTGCAGACCATCCACTGGAACCGCTTTGTACGATGAAACTGTTGAAGCAAATGAAAAAAACATTTAGAGACAATATAGAGAGTTAAGATCTATCCAAAAGGAATGCGAGGTGTTCTATTTAAAAATATTACTTTACTTCATTAAACTGACTTCTTGTGTGTTTTCTTGAAATAAGTCCTTATAAGCAATAGTTAACACGGAGAGACCTATTTTAGTAACAATAGTAGTTTCTGAAATATATCGGTGTTTTTTCACAAATTTTGTGAAAAAAATTATTTTTCGCAAAAGTTGCTCATTATTAATTAGTGGTTTTATAGGAAGTATGGAAAATATAGGCCTCCATTTCAATTAGTGAAGCTGATCCTGAATTAACCTTGATGACGTCATAACATTTACTTCCGCCTTGACGTCGAAAACTCTTTTCTCTAAAATTATTAGTTGTTTAAATTATAAGTTTGGTTTAAATGTGTCTGTCAATCCCCGGTCAATCTGTTTTTTATCAAATTTTCCAAGAAGGTAGTGTTGTTTAGAATGGACATTCCGACCCAAAATGCAATATATATAACTTGTTAGACGCATCTATTCTGACAAGTTTGATTTGAATCTGATCAAGATAAATACGCAGTCGATCGTTTTTTATCAAATTTTCCAATCGGTTAGTGTCCTTTAGAATGGAACAGATTTATAGTGATAAAAATAAGTACAGTCTTAAATTTGTCGAACGTTAAAAACTTCAAAGATCTTTGATTTGTGAAAGATTTATGAAAGTCGTAGTTGCACCACAATTAAATATCAATAATGAATTTATTTTCTAGCTTTATGACACAACTTCGGCATAACTGATCTTCAAAATTTAATGATCTTCAAATTAATGACCTGAAAAAGATATTCATTAAACTAAGGGCGTAACCATTATAAGCGTAAACAGACTTGAATTGCATCACAAGGCTACCTTACTTCGTCTCCTGGTCTACTTTTAAGATAATTTTAAGTACAAACTGATTTAGAACAATTGTCTCTAAGAGTTCTTTAAAACTTGGCTAACCGATCTTAAAGTATAAACAAGATAAATTACTTAAAACTGATACCAGTTTATTTACCATTTTAAAACTCTTTTAAATCTTAACATTAAGTTTGTGTTTTAAGTATCATACTCAGAGCTGTACGTCTTGATGGCAGGGTTGAGTAGGCGAACCCACCTCCTCAAGCCTGCCATAAAAACCAAAATCACTATAATAAGTAAGAACATTCTCTTGCAACAAGGTAATCCAAGATCTAAAGTTTGAGTATTTACTACATCCTTCTTACTCCTCTGACCTAGCTCCGTGGGAATATCACATATTTGGTCCATTAAAAAAAAATCAAAGTAATGTTAAAATGATTCGGGAACTATATGAGGGCTCTTCACACAATAACTCCAAAAATAAACTGCTGGCCAATTCCTTTGCAACAATCGATTTTTGCACCAAGTTTGAGGGAACATAACTTTGAAATGGACCAACGGAATTCTTCGTACAAAGCGAATTTGTGTAGACCTGCTCCTGCTCTATTTTATGTAGTATGTATATTATCAAGATAAATTATTCGGGTGAATATTGTTGCGAACTCGGGGTTCAATAATTCCAGTGAAACGATTTAACACGAAAACACTATTTATTTATTTCCACAATTACACACGACTACTAAATAACTCATTACTTAACATTTTATAGCCTTCTATTATCGCTTCGTAACTTTAGCTCACTTATAGCTCGATTAAAATACGACTACTCCTTAACCGCCGCTCTATGCGCCTTTATATACAATCCTAAAATTACAGAAAAACCTAGAAAGTTCTTTATAAGAATTCTTGAATAATCTCACATAAAAAAAAACGGTTGTAAACAACTGCCTTCTAGATTAAACCAGCCGAGCAATAAATCACTCGTGTCAGCCATGACGCAGCGCGGATAGGTCGCGAAGCTCCACCAACCAACACGCTCCCATGCGTTGCCCCGCCTCCCATGCGGCGTTGCTGCGAATCGTAACATTGCCCTCCTCCTAAGGCAACAGATAGAGTTCCATGGTATCGTGCTAATCGATCCAAATGAACGACCTTCATCTTTGACCTAGGGGTTCGCTGGATCCTATACACCACATCATTAATCTTCTTTATAATTGTATAAGGTCCTTCCCAATTTTGGCTAAGTTTGGGCGACTTCCCCACCTTTCGCCTCGGATTGTATAGCCACACCAAATCACCATCCTGGAAGCCGCGGGAGTTAGCTAGTAAGTCATATCTTGCTTTGGCTCGATCACTGGATATCCGCAGTTTATTCCTGACTTGTTCATGAACATTGTCCAGCCTCTCCTTGAGCTCCTCCACAAAGTTCTCAGAGTTGAGCGAGTCTTTTTCTGGTGTTCCATACATCAAATCTGCAGGAAGCCTCATTTCCCTTCCGAACATCACTTTCGCCGGGGTATAACCAGTGGCTTCATGCGTAGAGCCTCGATATCCCATCAACATGAAAGGTAGATGTTGGTCCCAATCACGCTGATGATCTGCCACCATTTTAGACAGGTAATGTTCCATGGTCCGATTAAACCTCTCTACCATCCCATCCGACTGTGGATGCAAAGGAGTTGTCCTGGTCTTGCGAATTCCGAGAAGTTCCATGACCTTCTGGAAAACAGCCGATTCAAAATTTCGGCCCTGATCAGAATGAAGTTCGAGAGGGACTCCAAACCTGCAGAACATTTCATTTACTAGCACCGTTGCCACAGTCGTTGCTTCTTGATTAGGCAGGGCGTATGCTTCAGGCCATTTAGTAAAGTAGTCCATGGCGACCAAGATGTATTTATTTCCCGACTCAGTCTGAGGAAACGGTCCCGCGACATCAATTGCTACCCTCTCGAATGGAGCACCTACAGTGTACTGCACCATTCGGCCGCGTGATCTTGTTCGAGGTCCTTTTGTGGCACAACAAACTTCGCACTTGCGGCACCAAGACTCGACGTCTTCATGATAGTTCACCCAGTAGAACCGCTCTTTAATTTTGGCCAAGGTTTTATTGACCCCAAAATGACCTCCACTGGTTCCGTCGTGCATTTCCTTTAGTACATCTGATTTTCTGCTATCAGGAACAACCAATTGACTGACTACGGACTTGCCATCCGGACTCTCCCACGCTCTCTTCAGTAGTCCATTTTCTATTTTAAGAGAGTGCCACTGGGCCCATAGCGCCTGCAAGTTAGGACTTTTATCAGCAATTTCTTGCCATTCTGGTCTCTTGTCATCAGTCTTTGCCATGAGTATCGGTCCAATATCTGGATCATTCAGTTGTTCTTCTCGAAGTGTCTGTGTGGTCCAGCCATCGTTTCTTTCTACCGACGTTCTCCTTACAGAAGGATGTCCCTCACGTTGCTGAGTTCTTCGACAATGCTGACTATCTTCTTTACATGGCAGTCTAGACAATGCATCGGCATTTCCGTGATACCTTCCTGGTCGATGTTCAGTTTGGGTCTTCTGTCCTTTAATGCGTCCGGTCTCTGTAACACTTTTGCCACCCAAATTATTGGCTTGACTTGATTGATTGACTTGACTGATCCTGGGGGTCTTAACGGGCTCGGTCAATTGCCCCTTTACATTGAGAGGAATTGGTTTTTCCTGGTTTCTAGGGCGGTCTTGGTTGCCGCTCGGTCTTCTAAACAACGGCGACGGACTTCTTGCCCTGTTACGGCAGTTACTCTTGACGTGACCCAGTTTACCGCAGTTAAAACATTTTATGCCCCGATTGCCTGTTGATCGAGGAGGTCTTCCCAACAAGGCTTGGATATTGACTGCCAGATCCTTCAACGCTTTATGTAAAGTTGCCATGGATTCAGCCCTAGACGTATCCTCCACGTCATCGCAAGTTGCCATTCTTACACGTGGAGAAGAACTAGATGACACTCGTGACGCCTCGAATTCCAGGGCCCGAACTAGTGCCTCGCTGATATCCTTGGGCCTTACTAGACGTAAGTGGTATCTCATGTCACTATCGCGAACTCCCTCAATGAACCTTTCGGCGGCAAATTGCATTTGAAAAGATTCAGGGGCCAATGGTTATGCCAGGTGAATGAGTCTGTCTATGTCCGCCTCAAATTCTTGTAAGGATTCACCTGACTTTTGCTGTCTCATCCTCAGCTGGGCCTGGAATACGGTTTCTTTGTGCTAATTTCCAAATCGTAGTTGCAGAGAGTGTACTAAAGCTGCATAATTACTTTGATCCGCTGCCGACAGAGATTGGAGTAACTCAGCCGCTTTTCCACGAAGTGCTACCACTAATGATGTAGCTTTCTGGGGCTCGGACCAGCCATTAGCTTTTGCAGCTGCTTCAAATTGGGTTTTATAGATTTCCCAGGCCGTAGTACCGTCATAATCGGGAGGCTTAATTTTAGCGTTGGCTGTGCTAAAACTCTCTGTAGACACGTTGTCGTCCTCAAGTTGTTCCCGGAATTTCTTTTCTAGCTCGAGAACCCTCTGGTTGACAGCTTCTAGTCCTTCGTTAACGCCGTTAACGGATTCGTTAACGGATTGCATTATTATTTCTTCCAACTGTTGCTCCCTAGCTGCGAGATGGGTCACTAATTCTTCTTTGAACCGTTCCTGTTCTTCCTTCTGTTGTTGATAACGTCGCTCCTGTACTTGATCACGTTTTTCTTGTTCCTCTTTTTGTTCCTTATAACGGCTTTCTTGCTCTTCCTTCTGTTCGTTATAACGTTTCTCCTGTTCAAGATAATGTTTTTTCTGCTCTTCCTTCTGTTCTTGCATAAGCGAGAGCAGGGTGGCAAATTGATCCTCCATCGCTTGATGCTGGCTTCTAGTCACTGGCATAAACGCGTAATGTCCGGCAATGAAGAACTCACTTACAGTTCAGTAATATTGGTCTTCAAATTCCCACTGGAATCGCACTTCTGACACCAATTGTTGCGAACTCGGGGTTCAATAATTCCAGTGAAACGATTTAACACGAAAACACTATTTATTTATTTCCACAATTACACACGACTACTAAATAACTCATTACTTAACATTTTATAGCCTTCTATTATCGCTTCGTAACTTTAGCTCACTTATAGCTCGATTAAAATACGACTACTCCTTAACCGCCGCTCTATGCGCCTTTATATACAATCCTAAAATTACAGAAAAACCTAGAAAGTTCTTTATAAGAATTCTTGAATAATCTCACATAAAAAAAAAACGGTTGTAAACAACTGCCTTCTAGATTAAACCAGCCGAGCAATAAATCACTCGTGTCAGCCATGACGCAGCGCGGATAGGTCGCGAAGCTCCACCAACCAACACGCTCCCATGCGTTGCCCCGCCTCCGATGCGGCGTTGCTGCGAATCGTAACAATATATACAGTGTGGAAAATAAGGTGATCTAATTTTGCTTATCTTTTTCGTTTGCAAAATTTTCAGAAAGTAAATCAAAAATTATTTTTTGATGCAGGACTATAAAGAGTGATGAAACACCTCGGGACATGTTCGTGTTTTTTTTCGATATATTGCTTAGTTTGATAAATATACCATATTTTCGAAAAAGTCCCAAAGTATAGTTGACTTTTTTTTTCAATGCATCATGCATAATCGCTGAAGTAAGATCACAGGAAATTTATTCATGAGCTAAAAATGACTTATACATCCGGAAGATATACTGCTGGAAGGAAAAATGATGAAATTTTACAATAATTTTTAATCTGTTAAAATCGACACCCATGATCGATATTATTACGAAGGTTTTTATTGCTTTTGAAATTGTTCTGTAAAATTTCTGAGCAATTTCATAATTATCTATTACTAAACAAGAATATTTGGAAGTTTGACCTTGAAACATTTATTACACCATACGGTAGAATTGCACTTCAAATGTTTTTGATGTAACATGGACTTATAATGTTCATCATATATGTATATTTGGTCAGATCAGAAAATGTGGTGCAAGTTTAACATTTTTCTTACCCCTGGTATATCTGACGGATATGAAAGTCATTTTTAGCACATGAATAAGTTCCTGTGATCTTACTGCATCGATCATGAATGGAGCATTGATTAAAAACATCATGCTAAATCCATTTCATGCTAAAATGTTCGAGAAAATAGACTTTTTCGAAAACATGATATATTTATCGAACTAAGCAATTTATCGAAAAAAATCCAAACAAGTCCCGAAGTTACATCATTCTCCATAATCCTCTATCAAAAAATCAATTTTGGTTTTTTTTTCTGAAAGTTGTGCAAGTAGGAAATATACGCAAAATTACATCATCTTATTTTCAACCCTGTATAATTTCACCTGAGTAACTTACCCTCTTTGATCATACCACGTAAATTAGGACAAGGACGGCTCTACTCAAATTCGCTTCGATCAAAGAAATCCATTCTTCCATTTCAGAGTTATGTTTTCTCAAACTTGGTGAAAAAATCGAGTGTTGCAAAGCAATTGGCCAGCAGTTTAGTTTCTTAGCGGAAGCACTACCAAAACGGTGTAGAAAGTAAATAATAAAATGTAATGGAGAGTATATCAAAAAATGACATATCTGTCTGAATATTAGTTTAATAAATTTTGATAACAACCTTTTTAAAGTTTTCATGTATCTCTGCCTGGTATACAGGGTGGGCCAATAGTGCGTGGACGGACGATTGCACCGAAATGCAAAAAGATATCAATATGAAATTTTGGTCATCGATTGGTGTTAAGCTTGAGCGTATTTCTAAATTATTTTGGATGTTAGTGCCAAGCTATATACAGAGTGGCCACACAAAATTATGTTTTTTTTAATAGGACACCCTATATATTTTGTTATATTCAGGTTGCCCTTTTTAAATGCTTCAAGAAAATATAAGCATATGTGGCCTTTATACTACGCGTTTAGGAAATATGGGGGTTTACGTGATAAGAATCGGCCATCTTTGGGCGTTCAGAGCTCACTTACAAAAGAAAATTTAAAAGAGGATTATGTTCACTTATTAACTAGAAACCTTAGACTATGCAATAATTATTAATTCGCAACTTGGAGTTGCACTGATATACAGGGTGATCGTTGTTTGAAAAACCTTGATTTTCTCGATTTTTTCAAATGGCAACACCGCATCTTTTGGATGCTGTTGTATGGGGCTTGAGCTCAACTTTTATTTTTATAAAGCATATCCTATACCTATCTCTAATAGATTTAGAGATATTTGACCCCATTTGTGCCTGATATTCCATAACATCAATAATTAAGGCAGGTTAGGCATCATTATTAAGGTTAAGTGGACCAGCCCAAGAATAACGAATCGCATCCGGCGGTGTCCACCTCCTGATCTGACACGTTATACTTGGGGTACCTATACATAAGGGCTCAGACTACCAACTTCCTTAAAGCCTGCATCGCATTTATACAATTTTCGTAGCATGCAAGGGCCAATGAAAGTATTCTGTCAGCTGATTAATTTTTGGCAATGCGTAATAGTCAGCTGACTGAATACTGACATCTTATTGGCCATTGCATACAATAAAAATTGCATAAATGTAGTATCTACTACTATGGAATTTTATTTTTTTTTTAAATAATGATTGTCGGAATATTACTATAAGGAAGAAAACTTAGTTAATTAAGTTGTTGGTACACAGCATTAATGTTAATTTCTACATTAAGTGTTCAAAGTGTCGACCCTGTTGTCCTGAGCACGCCTCAATTATTTTATTAAAATTTTCCTTAACGCTTTGTAACATATCAAGAGTAATTGTTGCGAAAACGTTGCGAATACAATGTTTCATATTTTCCATTGTTGTAGGTTCCGTTTCATACACCTTGTCTTTTACATAACCTCACAAGAAGAAGTCCAATGGTGTTACGTCGGGTGACCTGGCAGGCCAACGTACAGGTCGACCTCTTCCTATCCACCTCTCAGCGAATGTGTTATTTAACAAGTTGGTTATGGTTCTAGCATGATGAGGCGGCGCTCCATCTTGTTGAAAATGCATGTCTGTGTGTTGAGAGAAGGAAATATTCTCTAATAATTCAAACAAGTTGTAGTTGGATATGGCTCATCTGATTGGCCAAGAGCTATATTTTGGACAATCAGATGAAGGAAAATACTTAAAACATAAAACGTATTGCTTAAACTCTGGCATTGCTTAATCTATTAGGCTTGATTGTACAAGTCACCCACAAAGTCGGGTTCAGCTAAACTCGACTGGTACTTGAACTCGCCCATAAGAAATGCATTGCTGTCAGCAAGTGTCACAAATTAAATTAATTTGACATCAATGCGATTCTTATGGGTGGGTTAAAGTACCAGTCAAGTTTAGCTGAACCCAACTTTGAGGGTCACTTGTACAATCTGGCCTAAATATCATATAAAAATCTATAAATATTTTAACTATTACATATTTTTTAGTAGATGCATGTTACAAAAATTACTCTTTTAAATAAATAATTTAACGTGGCATGTTATTTTCAAAATCTAAATAGATCAGATGAGAAATCAGAAGATGAATAAATTAAGCTCTAATGAGGTCAAATATCTCTAAATCTATTAGAGATAGATATAGGACATGCTCCATAAAAATAAAAGTTGAGCTCAAGCCCCATATAACAACATCCAAAAAATGCGGTGTTGCCATTTGAAAAAATCGAGAAAATCAAGGTTTTTCAAACAACGATCACCCTGTATATCAGTGCAACTCCAGGTTGCGAATTAATAATTATGGCATAGATTAGGGTTTCTAGTTAATAAGTGAACATAATCCGCTTTTAATTTTTTTTTTGTAAGTGAAATCTGAACGCCCAAAGATGGCCGATTTTTATCACTTAAACCCCCATATTTCCTAACCTGAATATAACAAAATATATAGGGTGTTCTATTTAAAAAAAACATAACTTTGTGTGCGCATAACTTTGTATACGCCCAAGCTTAACATCAATCGACATCCAAAATTTCATATTGATATTTTTTTGCATTCGGAGCAATCGTCCGTCCACGCACTATTGGCCCACCCTGTATATACAGCCAGCACCCTTCGCTACCTTCGTGAATTTATAAAACAGGGCTCAAACAAGTCAATTTTTGGTTATTTCCAGGAATATTCCTAACCTAACATGACATTTGGAATAAGGCAGACCACATCATGTGGTACCTAAATGAATAAGCATATATTTTTTGCTTTGTGGGTTAGATCCTATTGCCTAAGGAATAACAACATAATATACAAATTTCTAGCTATGTTACTGATGTTGGAGGAAATGAGGGAATTATGATGGGAACAGCTCTTCATATGTATACTGACTTTCAAGACCTGAAGCTTAAATGTAATTCTAGTAATTTCTTGGACTCATGCTTTCTCTTAAAGCTGTAGGTATAGCAAATTTTCTTAACTCAAAGTCTCAGCCAGGAAATGTAAATTCTTTAGGAAACATTGAAAAACCCACTATACAATAATGTTATCTTCTGTCTTCCCATGAAAACACGATCACGGTGAGGTAAGATATTTACTGTTAATGCGTGTCCAGTCTTCAGTGTTTTACTGGACATAGAATACAGGGTGGTCCAACGAAAACTTTCCACCTTATGAAGTTGAAAACACGAAAACGCCCAGACCCGTCAATTTTAATTTCGAAGGGGACATATTTATAGCTTTTCCAGATGAACCCCAAGGCCGGGATGACTTTGCCCTAAAAATCTTGGAAAAAATGGAAAGGGGTGTCAAGTTATACATCATCTTAAAGGGCATTTAATTGCCTTTTCAATGCCACCTAACTTTTTAGAATTGAATGGTCTGTTCTCGAGAAAAAAGGGTTTGTATGTTATCTTAGGAATTTAACAACCCTGATACGGAATGTATCTATCTGTATAATTTGTAGTTTAGTAGTTCATAGTTACACATCACTATCATTTAAAAATGCTTTACATTATTCAAGGAAGAGTTGACATTATTTCGCTCTATTTTCGAAAAAACGATTGTGCTAGACGGGCCGCAAATTTGGTTAATGAACAATATCCTAATAGGAACGTATCCCATTCTTACGTGAGACACTTGGTTGCCAAATTTCAAGAGACTGGAAGTGTAGGAAATAAAAAGAGCATCCAGCAATAAGAACAGACGCAATTGAAATAGCTGATTTGGGACACGTCGCAATGGAACCTGCTACCAGCACTAGAAAATTATCAAATGCACCAGGTCTTCGGTTCGTACAAGCATCCAGAGAATATTAAAAGCACCTAAATTTCATCCTTATAAAATTAAATTAGTGCAGGAATTAAACGAAGATGATTTCGATAAACGTTTAGAATTTTGTGAGATCATTAGTCAACGAATTGTTAACAATCCGGAATACCTTTATAACACTAGGTTCTAGATGAGTGTTCCTTCTTCTTGAACGGTGGAGTCAACCGCAATAATTGCCGTTATTGGTCGTCAACCAATCCAATGCTTTTTCATGAAGTTCACACGCAACATCCACAACCTGAACTAAACGTTTGGATATTAATTTTCGGAGATCATGTTGTCGGTCCATTCTTTTTACCTGGAAACTTGAACGGACAGGTCTATTTGAATTTGTTCGAAAACGCCATTGATCCAGTGAAGATCCACCGTGAAGAAAACATAATTTTTTCAACAAGATCTTATGGGTTGAGGTTCTTGTTGACTTCTGGAGTAGCGTGGGGCTCCTCCGCAAGTCAACAAGAGATGGATAAATTCAGCTTTAAAGAGTCCAAAAAGTCAAAATTAATTTTTCAAGTTGTGCGACTGTTCAATCAATAATGACCAATCAACATGATCAAGATCAATAATCATTCTTAAATTGTTTAGCTTTGTTATAAAGCAGAGATAATTGATTGCAAAAAAAAGCATGTCATAGAAAAAGTATAGTATTCTACAGGCATGTAATAGCTATTACTTATTTTGATAAATTTACATCGCCGTCCCTGTAAGGCAGTTTTTAAATGAAACATTCCCTCAAAGGTGGATTGGGAGAAGAGGACCTACAGAACGGCCTGCACGTTCCCCGGATTTGTCCCCGCTGACCTTTTTTTTGATGGGGTGATCTGAAGTCCAAAATTTATGCTACACAACCGGATTCACTTGAAGACTTGCGGCAACGTATTGTAAATGAGTGTAATCTTATTTCAAGATCCCCAAATTATGTTTTCGGTGAAAACATCGGAAATTACTAATCCCGCTAAATTAGCGCGATATTTAAGAGCTTTCGATGAAAAATTGGATTCATCATTAAAGGTTAATTCCAAAACTTTCGTAGAAAGAAGTTTCAATATGCCAAGGGGAAAACAAAATTCTTCACAGGCCTCGATAAATTGTTTTCATTGCAAAGAAAAAGGACACATTAAGCGCCAATGTCCAAACAAAAATCAAGCTAGCAAGGGGATCGTTGCTTATCATAATTCATTATGACTATCAAATTCTACATTTAACAAACCAATGCAGAAATATATTAAAAATATCTATCTCGAGGGTAAACTGGTCAAATGTTTTATTGATTTTGGCAGTGAATGTTCGCTTGTTAACAAACCTATCATCATATCATTAGGCTTAAAACCAGAACCGCTTAAAACACCTATTTTTATTAAAACACTTTCGGACACCCCTCCACAAATGTGGCAAAATGTTTAAATACACTTTGAACAATGTCTTTACTACTGTATGGAGGTCGGTGGTTGTCATTTTCAACAACTAATAAATTGAAATTAATTTAATGTCAAATCGATTTTTCTGTCTCATGTTTTCTCGAGAACAAATCATTCAAATTTTAAAAATGATGCGGCACTGAAAAGGTCATTGAACGCCCTTCGAAACGATATATTTCGATACTATACCTATAACTTGACACCCCTTTCCATTTAAAATTTTTAGGGTGAAAGTCACCCCGGCTTCATGGTCTCCTCTAAGACAATAATTGCATCAAAAAAATATGTCCCCATTAGAATTTTTGACGGGTCCGATCGTTTTCATGTCTTCTGCTTCATAGGCCAGAAAACCTTGGTGGAAAGTTTTCCCCACCCTGAGGCCACCCTGTATATCCTCCTGTTTACCATCTACCACCTTAGATGGCATATACGTATAATAAGATCTAGTTTTCCTTATAACTAAGAAAAAACCATTAATGATAGTGGCTGAATAATAATGTAACATTTAAATCTATTCATACGCATGATACATGCATCTTTGCGTTACGTTTGAAATGGCCCCGGTACAAATCGTAACCACTGTTTGCAAACAAAAACGAAAAATTACTAGACAAACAAATAGTAAAATCCATCGAGCGGATTCGTCATCAAAGGATGAATTTGAATTTGATCTAGAGGGGATTCCCTTTATGCTTTAGCAGCTCATTGGAAACGTAATTCCCCATGTAGCTTGGTGACGCCGTCACTTGCAATGCTGCCGTGTTGCATTAATTCAAAATCCTTCACATAAGTCTTCCTTCCTTTTTTTTTGAGTTTTTTTTTTGATATACAAACGTTGAAAGTGAGTGTCTTTAGTTTTAAGAGACGTGGACAGTAAATAAAAGGAAAAAATTGAAAATTGCGGTTTTATAATATTGTAATTACCTAAGCATTCATAACAAAAAAATAATAAGTGAAAAACCAGACACAACAATATTATTATTATTCTCGACTAATTTATATAATTGCACAAATTTGCAAATCCTTTATACCTCGCCCCAGTTCCTCCTTTCTCTCACTTTTACCTGCTACTTGGAACTATGACCATTCTAGAGGAGCTAAGCAGATTAAGAGGATCTACACCTAATGCTGGGGATTTCCACACATTTCACCGAACCACTCTTACTTTCAGGGACAAAGAACGAACGATATGTGCACCGGTCGCGGTACTTTTGATGACGCTTGGCACCGTGGTACTATTCACGGCGCAATCTGCTTAAGCACAACGTGCGAAATGGAAGTCGAATTCGCGGCAATCCAATCTACCGGGATTTCTACCTCAATCACCGGCACTTAACAGTGGTAATTTCGGGTCGCATTTCAGAATGTCCACATTAGAAGAAAACTCGTCATCATCGTCAACTACCCGACATCCAAATGATATAGTCGAAATAAAGAACGAAATCGATAACTTTTTAAGTGATTTCCAGCCAAAGATTGAGTATAGTGATATCGGGATTAAGCACCAACAAAAAGTCGATACGGGAACCGAAGAACGATTTTCACGTGAATTTCTGGAGCAGCTGATCGATTCTTGTGACCTTTTGTGTGATATCTGCGATGACGTGAACGCGCAAAGGGTGATCAAACTGAATAACCAGGAGCGATTCACCGGGGGGATAGTTCTGAAGCAGATTCGCAAAATTGGTTGGGGGAGGAGAAGGGTGAGTGATAAAATTATTTTAAATAGATAACAGAAAGTGGTTTTTTTACAACCGTTCAATAATTGTACTACACGACTCCACACAATTTCTGGAATTTATTAATAAAATTGGGGGCATAAAACCAAGAATTGCTTCTTCATAAGTGCCCACCTACCTAATACAACGCGTTGACTTTTTAAATAATCTTCTTACTTTTGAAATGTCCCCTTTTCATACCTAGATATCTCCTTTTAGCAAACTTTGAGAATAGGCAATAAACATGTCAAAGTCAGATTTCCGAGACTAATGCGATATAAATAATAAACGAATGAGATATATAGGGTGGCGCAATAGTGAGACCGAAAAGTCCATTTTCTTTTATTCGAAAAAACTTCTTGTACAAATGTTGTTCATGATAATCAAGTTTACAATTAAAAAAATACTTTCATCTATACAGGGTGTTGCGTAAGTGAGGGGCATTTTTTTGATATTTCAAGTGGAACACCCTACATATTTTTACAGATTGGGATTCCTCGTAAAATTCTATTAGCGGTTCAATTTTTAGTTTTGAAATATAATGCAACGTTGCCAACTTACGTTCAATGAAATGTTCAAATTAGGGGCAAAACATAAATCTTTTCCATCGGCATTAATTGCTAAATTACTTGCAATAAAGTAACCAAAATCGGCCTAAGGAGAATCAAAGCTGTGTGTAAAAGTTTAAATAGGCGCAGGAAACACTCTTGTTTTTTGCAGGACGTTCATTTTGGGAATTCTAAAAGCTTCTTTAATCGTTTTTTTTTTAAATGGATCACTCTGTACTTAAGGATTACAACGTATTCTCCTGTTAATCCTCTTCAACTTTCATTAAAATGTCCTTATATTTATCTTTGCTCATTTTTCTGAATTGTGGCCTAAAAAACGCGTAAAAATAAATAAATTAATTATAAATTATCTTAATTATTATTATATAAACATATCTTAATTATTTTACATAATAGAAGTGAAAATAGCGGCTGTAGGACAGAATGTATTGTCAACTTTAGTCATATTCTTTTGTCTAATTTTTAAAACTAAATGTATCTGTTATATAGGAACTTGTAACTGTATATTTACTATATGTATGTACTATTTATATTTTAGCCCTGAGGAAGACCTCAATGAAGGTCGAAACGTTGGCTCTTTCACAAATGTGAAGTAGTTATTTCTGTCCTACACCCGCTATTTTCACTTCTATCGACCTGATATGAAGGACGCAATACATATATGATTTTACATAATTTTAAAAAACTCTAAAAAATAAGTTAGAGTTAAACATGCGATTTACATAAAATAATATATTATTCAACGAGCAATTACCCTCGTGGGAAATGCTAGCTATTACCCACGAGGATGATGTTTGCGATACAAGCCGAAGGCGAGTTATGTAAATTTATCAAAGTAAGTAATAGCTATCATTACATGCGTGTAGAATACTATACTTTTTCTATGAAATATGTATAAAGTTTACATACCTAAAATAAATTTTCGTAAACCAACATAAATTTTACTGGTTATTATAATGTCACTAAGCAAGTGTCATTTGATTAGTTGTACTCGTGATTAATGACCCTTGAGTATGAAAATTTAATTATTACTCACTGGTAGGTAACAAATGTTACTAGTGAAGTGAAACCAAGCCAGTTTTCTGCCAAAGTTGTCGCTTTCCATAGACAGATGGCCGAGATTCGTACCTATGCTGTCTAGGTACGACGTTCAGCAGAGTATCAAACTCATTTCTCTATTAGGCAGAGGAACCATAGATTTGCCATTGCCGTCTATTTTTTATCGTTTATATGAGTTTGCAGACTTTCAATATTACTTTTCCAGTATTATTTTATTATTTTATATTTATTTTATTATTCACTTATTACATGTCCTCTTAATTTTTTGCTTCGGTTTTTCTTATTTTTTTTTCAAATAGTGTTTACGTTTAGTCACGTAAAATGTATTTTTTTTTCAATTTTAGTGCCGTTGTTGTTATCGAATTATATAGATTATTCCAATTTGCCCTTCTATTTAAATTACTAGGATATCGTATATGTTTTATGAATCAGTTTCTTTTTATCACTATTTTGATTAAATTCCTTTATTTGTTCTAATGTAAGAAAACTAAACAATTGATGGACAAAAAAGATTGATTATTGATCTTGATCATGTCGATTAGTTATCAATTATTCTTGTTTTAATAGAACAATGTAACAAGAAATAGAATAAAAAATTTATATTGATTGAACAGTATAGTACAACTTTTAAAATGTATTTCGACTTAAGGCTGGATTTTTCCATCTCTTGTTAACTTTACCAATAACATAATTACTATAGAAAAAATTGTTAACATTGTTACCAATCTCTAAGTAGAGGTAACAACACTTAGGTGAATCCAGTCTTAGAATAATAAATTTCAAATATATTTTTTTACCATTTTCTTTAAAATCCAATTTTTATTCTATTTTTATTAACGCAACTATTAACTCAAAATGTGCGTACCTAATATAAATTTTAGTAAACTAATATAAATTTTATATATCGCTAATAGCAAAGATGTGTTCCCTAATCTGAACATTTCGTTAAATAAATTGGCAACGTCGCTATGTATTACAATACTAAAAATTAGGTCAGATGTAGAATTTTACGCGAAAACCAAAGTGAGTAAAAATATACAGGGTGTTCCATTTAAAATAAAAAAAATTGTTTTCCCTATATAGACGAGCGTAATTTTGACTTCTAAATCTGATCATATAGAAGAAACTTTCATATAGAAATTTATATAAAAGATAACAACAATATGGGTCACACTATGGCGCCACCCTGTATGTATTCACATTTTTCTTGCAAAAAATAATTTAAATTCTTTAAAACACCTTATTTTCATTGAAACACGATGATTTAATTTTTTGTATACTCCTCAGACCTATTTGCACAATCATGGCTTAAGCTTAAGCCAAAACTTAAACCATTGTAAAAGGACAACATTGATGTGTTAAATTAATGTCGTTTCTGTATGAGTTATTAAATGGGCCTTAAAGTGGTAGGTTTAGTCCGTTCACACGCTTTTAAGATTGGCGTCATAAATCAGGCCGCCATTTTGATTAATTTGGGCAGGATAGGGTTAGTAGGTAAACACATGATATTTGCTAAATAACTAAGTAAACACATGTATTTATTGCACTCTTTGAGTGATTGCTGCCATTAAACAACCTTGATTGTCGCAATCGATCTATCATACTTAGTCAAGGCATTTGACCCAATGCTCTAGATATATGCGCCTCATACTAATTATTTTGGCACCTCCCTTCATGCAAAGAACATAGCCTTAAAAAAAGACTAAAATATAGACGAAACGTTATCATTCTTTAATTGTTGGCAATAATAAGACGCTGCCGTGTTATCATGTTAAGACAAAATGTCTATAATTGTATAAATCGGCCTTACAGTGGCAGATCTATAGTCTATTCACACGATATAGCCTTGAGAAATAATGCAATATCGTTAGTTCAACAACCAGGCATAGATGTCGCCACCAGAAAATTCTTCTCGGTACTTACTGTCACAAACCCTCATTGAACTGATATCGTTTCCCAAGCTCACATTGTATCAAGCCCTGAGGAGCCATAGACGACGAAACAAGCCTGGGGATAGACACAAATGTACGAAAACATAGTTTAAAAAAAAAGTTTAAAGTCTATTTTAGAGTCATGGGATCAAAAATTGAAAATTTAACATATATGAAAATTGCGATGATGTACAGGGTGAGATGAAAACAAAACAGAAAATCAAACTTATAAGAAATTGATACTGAAATCTCCAATAGTCAAAATTCCCATAACTTATTGTTTCTTTCTTATTCATTTGTTCTGAAGCAATGTTTCTTGTCTGGAGCTTTCTTGGTCCTCAAATTTATTTTTACTGTTGTTCATTTGGCATTTATTTGCCCTTCGGCCGTTAATCAGGTATTACAACTTTTTTTTCAGTAATTTCAAATAATTTTGTTATGGATTTTGGTGCTTGCGGTTTTTGCTCTACTTCGCCTCTTCATTTTAATATTTCTTCTTTTGTGGTTCTCCTTTTTCTTCGATTTTTTCTTCTTTATTACAGTTTGATTTTTTTAAATCTGTTCTAACTTTATTTCTTTATATGATTTTTTTTCTTTGAGTCGAATTTTGACTGAATGTTTCCTTTACGCTATATTCCTTTTAAGTTTAATCTTCGGAGCCTTCTTTGCATTTTTTTTTTTTAATAATTATTAAAATGTTCCTATTTTGGCTTTTTTCATTTTATTGGTCTTCGGACTATGGTCTACAGCAAGTTCTTTCTTACATTACGTTTTAATATTTTTGAATGTTTTGGAAGAAAATTTGAAAAAAATATGAACTTCTTACAGGGTGAGCACAACACATTTGCCAATATGGCGACTTAGTCACTAGAATAAGTTTGGTTGTCCTCTTCATCGCCTTTCCATTTCTTTATTATTAGTTTTTTTGACAACTCTTGCTGTAGCAAATTTTTGATAAACATTTTCTGCGATTTGGGTATTTCTTTCTCCTATAAATAACCAACAAAATACAAAATGTATTGTTGTTTATGGTTGCTTACTTTATTCTCCTTTTGTAACTATGTATTTTTGTTTTCTTCTTTTTGTGACCTTTTTTTAATTTTTCAAGTTTTACTTTCTAATTATTATTTTACTTTTCATATTTTGCTATAATTATTCGACATGTTTCGTGCAACTTCCTGTTTCTTAATTTTTTTTTATCGATCTGAATAGGACTTTTTATTGGGTTTTCATTTTTTTGAGGTTTTTTTTAATGATTCCTGGTTTCCTACTTTTTTATACGGTTTTAGTCCGAAACACGAGTTGGAGGAAAATGGATTTTTATAGAAAGAATTTTGGTCCCAAAAAAAGACTTTTTTTGCAAATCCTTGATAATTTTTACACAATTTTAGCTTAAAATTAGAAATATTTTAACTTTACTCCTCTATCTACGTCTTTTGACTATTTTTTTTTAATGTCTGCCCATTACAGATTTTTGGTTCTATTTTTTACATTTAAAATTTCTATTTTTTAATTTTAATAATTTTATACTATATTTTTCGTCAAGTTTTTTCAATTTTGCTTTTTTCCTTTTCGCTGATTTAAATTGAAATTTTTCTTGCGATTTCCATCTTTCCAGGATTTTTTTATCCAAAATTAGGCTTTTTAATATTAAAATTGCAATTTAAATTTATTTGCATTAAGATAATTTTACTAAATTTTCCTTTAACTATTAATGATATTTTTTTCTATAATTTTCTGATTTTTTCAGGTTTCTTTAGTCAGTTAATAAACCAGTTTTTCCTTTCTCATTATTATTTTATTTTTAATAGTTTTCTGTTATTCTTTGTCATGCTTCGTAACACTTTCTGTTGCACAATTTTTTTTTCATCGGTCTAAATAGAACTTTTTATTGGGTTTTTTTTTTTTTGAGGTAATTTTGACTCAAAACTGAACTTTTCGAACAAGCGAAAAGTTCAATCTAAAGTGTATTCTGGGCTTTGAAGCCGTGGTCCAATGGAATTTCTTCCTGACGTTTCGTCCACAGCTGCGGCAGACATTATCAAAGGCGATAAGGCGAAGTGATCTCCCGTGCTTTATTGGATTTTAATTTTTTTGAGGTTTTTTAATGATTCCTGGTTTCTACTATTTTTTATAAGGTTATAGTCCGAAACACGAGTTGGAGGAAAATGGATTTTTATAGAAAGAATTTTGGTCCGAAAAAAATAGTTTTTTTGCAAATTCTTGATAATTTTTACACGATTTTGGCTTAAAATTAGAAATATTTTAACTTTACTCTTCTATCTCGTCTTTAGACTAGTTTTTCTATAATTTCCGCCCATTACAGGTTTTTGGTTCTCTTTTTTTACATTTAAAATATCTGTTTTTTACTGTTAATAATTTTATTCTCTATTTTTGTCAAGTTTATTCAATTTTGCTTTTTTCCTTTTCGCTGATTTAAATTGAAATCTTTCTTGCGATTTCCATCTTTCCAGGATTTCTTTATCCAAAATTGGGCTTTTCAATATTAAAATTGCAATTAAAATTTATTTGCATTAAGAACATTAAGATACTAAATTTTCCTTTAACTATTAATGATATTTTTTTCTATAATTTTCTGATTTTTTCAAGTTTCTGAACTCGGTTCTTTTATAGTTTATAAATCAGTTTTTCCTTTCTCATTATTATTTTATTTTTAATATTTTTCTGTTATTCTTTGTCATGTTTCGTGACACTTTCTGTTACACAAGTTTTTTTTCATTGGCCTAAATAGAACTTTTCATTGGGTGTCCATTTTTTTTGAGGTAATTTTGACCCAAAACTGAACTTTTCGAACGAGTGAAATGTTCAATCTAAAGTGTATTCTGGGCTTCGAAGCCGTGATCCAACCTGAGGTTTAGTCTACAGCTGCGGCAGATATTATCAAAGGCGGTAAGGCAATGGGCGGTAAGGCAAACGGATTTTTATAGAAAGAATTTTGGTCTCAAAAAAAGACTTTTTTTGCAAACCCTCGATAATTTTTACACAATTTTTGCTTAAAATTAGAAATGTTTTAACTTTACTCTTCTATCTAGGTCTTTTGACTATTTTTTCTATAATTTCTGCCCATTATAGATTTTTGGTTCTATTTTTTACATTTAAATTTTGTATTTTTTATCACGGGAGCACGGGAGATCACTTCGCCCATTACCTCATCGCCTTTGATAATGTCTGCCGCAGCTGTAGGCCACGACTTCAAAGCCCGGAAAACACTGTACATTGTAAAAAAATTGTGATCCGAAAAGGGACTTTATTTAGCAAATTTTTAAAGCTTTTTGGTCCAAAATTAGAAACATTTAAAATGTTTGCCTCTCTACACCTTTTTTGGACGTATTTTTGTCTATTTTTTTCAGTCTTCTGAACTCAGTGCTTTTATAGTTAATAAATAAGTTTGTTTCTTATTGTTCTTTTATTCTTCATGTTTTTCTATTTTATCTTTTGTCACATTGCGGTAAACTTGTTTGTTAATAATGTATCGATCTACATTAGATTTCAAGTTTTGTAACATAAAATTGAACTTTTGCAGCCAGTAAATAATTCTAAAGTAAATTAATTTTCAAGCATACATAGGAGAAACCAAGCGTCCCTTGCATGTAAGAGTTCAGGAACAAAGAACTCATACGATAAGAGGAGGAACATCAAAATCGGGAATTGCAGAGCACGCTTGGTCCGAACACCATAATATTAAGTGGTCGGAAGCCAAAATTGTGCATAGTGAACAGCATTGGAAGAAACGAAAGTTCAAGGAAGCAGTCTTCATTGGAAGCAATCAGAGCGTCTTTAGTAAACCAAGTTGCGACGTCTCTTCGGTATGACATCCTTTGATACGGCGGACAAGTGCTGGTCGCTTGACGCGCGCCAGTGGAGATAATCCGGCGGCCAATAGGAATGGTGGGCGTGGTTAGCTGTGTTGGTACATAAGCAAGTAGCCTCGAGCTTAATGCTCAGTTTCACTTGAAAACGAGCAGAGATTCCACTGCTCGAAACGTCGTGGAAAAAACTCAATAAAGACAATGAAAGTCCAAAATGTTTCGCTTAAATTAATTTCCATTGAGACAAGTATGGCCCCAAAATGTGTTCTTTAGCGATTAATAATACCTGATTTTTCAATTTTTTTTTATACAGTTTCGACTCCAGCTTGAAGTTTTACAACAAGACAAAGATCGAAGTTTATTGAGATAATTATGGTCAGAAAAGAAAACTTTTTTAAGCAAATTGTTGAGTTTTGAGATGATTTCGGCTCCCAAAGTGTTAAACATGTAACGTTTGCTTTCTGCTACTTTTGGACATATTTTTTTCTATATTTTTCTGACTTTGTTACTAATTTTTTGTTTTCGTTTTTTTTTATTCGGCCAATCCCACTATTAACTGTCTGTCTGTCTAGTGGAGAGTCAAGACAAAGATAGGATATGCCAGTTGAGCCAAATTTTATTATCGCCAAGAGCCAATTCTCTTCATTTTAAAATTCTATTCTGTTTATCTGCTGTAGCTGGATAGCCGGCTCTTCTGATCCGATCCCGGAGACAATAATGTCATTAATTCACTTTCTGAAATTTAAATAACGATTTCTGTACTTATTTTATTAACGATTAACTGATTAACGATATAACTGTACTTTTCTAAAATACGAGAAACGTTTTCAATATGGAATTCACAATGTGTTCAATCAACCAAAACAGATTTATTGTTTATAATATCACATTAGACTGAACTCGCCTGAACCAACCACCAGTCTGCTGAACAATCATATGATTCACATGACAAAAGGTAATAGTTTTTGAGAGATATGCTGTAAATAATTAAAGAATTTTGTCCTCGACCACTTAATAATATACTGATACTCAGCTTGTTGACAAAAGTTAAATAGGACTCATATATCGTCAGAGGGATATATGAGTTGAAACTGCGGGAATAATATCATTATTCCCGCTCGCCATTTAAGTTATACATGTCGCCTTGGCAACCATTAGGAGTAGGCAACAATGCAATATCAAATGCGGCAGCGTAAAAAATGCACTGGTGGCACCGGTTTTGCCGTCAAACGCGAGGGTCACTTTGACATTTCAATAATTTTATTTACACTACTTATAGATTTTATAATTTGTAAATATTAGACAATGGCCGTGGACAAAGTGTAGTATTATACTCGCTTTTTATGGCCCTTATTCCCACGGGAGACTTGCGCCCCTCGCCTGCGGCTCATGACGCCAACGTCCCCCTAAGGGAATAATGGCTAACATAAAAAGCTCGTTTAATAATATACTATTAAATTTTGGTACCTTTCATATATGCATGTCAATAATAATTATTCTAGTCATAGAAAGCTGTTTTAATAGTTTACTATTCAATGAATTGCATTGGTCAATCAATAAATATTATTGCATTTTAATGTCACCGTTATTTTTAGTTCATACAAAATTCCACTGTTAGAGGCAACTAGATAAAAATCAATTTTTTATTGTACTTATTAAAAATCCAGTTCACAGGTATATTATTTGTACTTTCGACCGAGTTATTACCGACACAAAATAATCCTTTAACTATGCTTCATGGAAATCGTATGATGCACCTATTTGAAAATAAGGTAATTCCCGGCAAAATCAGTTATTTTTAACATTTTTTTTAACATTATTTTGTCCGGTACTTTCCCCATTCGAGCCTCTCAAGGAGGGAAAACACATTCCTCCGCCACGTCGGAGCGCTTCCAAGAACTCTATAAGTAAATGAATGCATTTTTTTCAAACTACCTACGGCTTTATACATAAACGCTTATCGGAATGTTTCCAGGGTTTATCTATTAATTTTAGGCTAAACAACACTCAATTGTGCAATCAAAAGCTTAATCTTGTATTTCCTGTTTAAAATGATTGTTATTTTGTGGACACTCACCAACGCCTTTAATCAATTAGTTGACGCTTTCTAAAAGGAAATAAGAAAACTTTTTTTTATGGGGGTTTTACCTCTTTTGGGATTTATAAGTGAAACATCTATGATTGGATATAGCTAATCTAATCTGGACAGTCTAAATGCATATATATAAAAATTTTCCTATTGTCGTCTAGAGTGTAGAGGTTAATGCAAGTGACAGTACCAACAAACTTGTCTATTTTTCTACGTAACTTACCTAAGTATATATTAAGTTATGTAATATGTAGGTAACAAGCTGTTATAAAGAAGTAAGTGGAGCTGAAGATGGTAATGCCACTTATATCGAAATGACAAAAACATTAACATTTTATAAGATTTTAAATGGTAAGTCCTATTCACATTTTATAACAATTTTTATTCGATGCAATGTTTTCGATATATTTTTGCTTAATAACAAAAGGCATCAAGTTGGTTATGAGCTGTTCTGTAGGTACCTTCAGATTCTGTCACACCATCCTTGTCTATCAAAAGTCTAGTACAAATTTTGATGATTTTCTTATATATAACACTGTTCAATAATAAGACATTAAGACTGATGCACAGATGCTTTTCTCTCAACGATTCGCGCCAACTGGATGACTTTTATTACCGCACACCCATTATTTACCAAATCTTATAAATCTATAAAAACACTAATAAAGTCTTCTAATTGGTGGTAAACTTTGCAAGCGGGCCCTATTTCTTATCTCCTCTGGCCGTGAACAGTCATTAGTGATTCTTTCGCCCGAGAAACCAAACGCGGGGGTTTTCCCCATGGAGGTCGGCCGACTTTGCAATTTCTATAATTCCGCGAATATAGTAGTCCGAATATAGACCTATCGGTTATGCTTTTACCGGTGCTTGCAATTTGAGATTGTTGGAAATTCCTAATTGATTCCATTTTTGGGTCAGTGGACGCGCGGCAGATTTGAAAGTTTCAATTCATTGTCGGAGTTTGCGGCTCCGCAACAGACGGTGTGCTTAGAATACCTGCCTACCTACCTACCCAGCTCAAGGTTAATCTGCGTATATAATGTCTTTGCAGACTGTGGCACTAACTACGAAAATCTTCGTCAGGAACCGTTTCCTTCTGTGAATCATCTTCAACCTGAATTACGCGTACAATAACGTACTTAAGATTACCGTTATCAAAGTGTACCTAATCCCTTTTTTTTAGTTCCGTGTTAAACATTTGAAAACGTCAGGAATTTGAAATTTCAATTTGGGATGGGACAATGAGTTAATGACAATAAACTAAAACACAAAAAAAACTAATTATCAAGATAGAGAATGATGCAAAACGAACCGAGATCAGGGCAGAACCAGAATAGCAAGTCGGGTGAAACCAATGACCTAGTAGATATGGACAGAGCCAACAAATGCCAATATCTCCCTAAAAATGGCCCTCCCTTTTTGGCCGTCGCTTCAAAGGTTCCCCTCACGTAGTTTTGTCAGAAGTAGTACATAAAATTACACCAAAAAAGCACTAGTAACTCTCAAAGACGCATTTTAAGGCGTTTTACGTCGATTTTTACTGATTATAGCTGAAAACAGCAAATTACACCAAAAAAGCACGCAAGAAATAAGTGAAATTTGACTAAAAATACCTCAGAATAAAAAAAAAATTGAGAAATTCAAGTTCAGAGAATCAGTCCAAAAATCGTTGAAATGTCTCAAAGTGCGAAAAAACACAAATTTGAAGTGTTTTTGGGAAAGTTCAGGTTATTATTAGGGCCAACTCTGTTAAACCATTACTAAAAGCGTCTACAATTGCAAATTTCATTTGTTTTCAAATACAGGTTAGAATTAAATCTAAAATTAATAAAAAATGACCTACATATTCATATGAAAGTACAATTTTTGGTGTTTTTGTAGAAACTCAACTTTAGGGCAAAATCAGGCAAAATTAACTCACATCTTCAAATTTGTTGCTTTTTTTGTAAAGTTAAAATTTTTAACTAAAATAAATAAAATATGACTGACGCGTTTGTGAAATTGCTAACATTTCGATATTGATTGAGGGCTCTTTCGATAAGCAAAGTTTGTCTGGAATACTATTCCACTCTATCAAAAAAAAGAGTGAAGGAACAGAGAAGAGACACAAACGCAAGCGATTTCAAATTAACACTTAAATCTATGAGGCGGAAAGTTTATTTTTTACTACTTACTTTTGGGTGAAGCCTCATCCACTTTTTTGCCCGATTCGTTCGTTGTTGGAGAAAGAATTTCGCACTACTCACAGTAAAATTACTGCAAATAATAATTTACCCAAGAAAGGGCTCGGACGATTCGACCTAGTTGACGTTTCGGTAACTTCTCTGATTTCAACTTAATCGTGGGTAGTAAGCAAATTATTATTAAAAAATATCATCAAATGAGGCAGATAATTAATGTTTGGTAATAATTTTAATTTTAGGCTTAAGATTCTAAATTGTTCGCAAAATCGCTTTCAAAAATTTGCTAAAAGAAGTCACATCTTCGGACCACTATTCTTCAAAAAAAATTTTTTTTGGATGGTGAAAAAGTTTTATTTCTGCCAAACCGGAATAAAAATGTTGAAAATCTAGAATAATCGATTAAAAAAAACAGATTTGGGCCAAAATTGTCTCAATCCTAAATTTTAGAAAATATGACAAATAATTTGAATAAAGAATTATGAAGTGTCAAAGAACAAAAATAAAGAAAAAACTACAAGGGCACGAGTTAAAACTATGAAAGTAAAAAAAAATAAGAGATAAAGTCTAAAAGAGCTATGCGGAAGACAAATTTATAATACTCCTAATTTTGGCTTAAAACCGTCTAATACGAAATATTTCCTAAGAGAAGTTTCTCTTCGAACCAAAATTCTTTATCTCTCGTTTCGGGCCAAAATTGTACTGATAATACTCGTAGACACGTTTTAAGGCGGTTTACGTCAATTTCTACTGATTTTTGCTGAAAACATAAAATTACACCAAAAGAAACTAATAATAGGTACTCAGACACATTTTAAGACGTTTTAAGGCGTTTTACGTCGATTTCTACTGATTTTAGCTGAAAACATAAAGTTACACAAAAAAGCACTAATAATACTCAAAAACGCATTATAAGAGCTTCTAGGGCGTTTTACGTCGATTTCTATTGATTTTAGCTGAAAACATAAAATTACACCAAAAGAAACTAATAATAGGTACTCAGACACATTTTAAGACGTTTTAAGGCGTTTTACGCCGATTTCTATTGATTTTAGCTGCAAACATAAAATTACATTAAAAACCACTAGTAATACTCAAAGACGCATTTTAAGGCGTTTTACGCCGATTTCTACTGATTTTACTCTGATGCACACATCATACAATATTGATTGTCGATTGTGTTTGGTTTTGTTAGGTTAGAAGTTAAATTTTAGAAAACCTTGAATCTCGGTTAGTTGAGGGCTAGAAGCCCTGGCGCTCTAGCTAATTGGATTGGAAATTAGAAGTAATAGAAATAATGACAGTGACAACTGTCCTGCAATAATTTGACGTAAACGTCATGACGTTACCGAGACGTCACTTCCGGCGGAAGTCGTCATCAGTTGAAACGTTCCTTCTGCTAAAAAGAGGGGTCAAAACTGTAAAACAAGAGGGAGTCTCCAGATTATCTCGATGGGTGAAACGCATACGCTTACATAAAAGTAAAAGTTTATTGAGTTACTTTATTCGACAGCAATCAAGTCTACAGTAAACGACTTTTTTAATTTTTTTTTACAATACACAAGGTGGCCGAAAAATAAAGCTGCTAATGCCAGATTGATACTTTTTTTAAATAGATATCTTTTTTTTACTTTTTATCGTATTTCTCGTCAAATTCTACTAATTTATGTGAATAAACTAATTTCAACTGTTTTCGAGTTTTTTAAGGTAACAAAAACTTTAAAAGGTATGTCATTCACAGCCCTCTCGAATGCGAAACTTTTTTTTTCAGATTTCATTTCTGGTTAGTAAAAGATCAATTTCTGCCATAAAGTGAATTCTGAAAATCAAAAAGGCTTTGGAAATTGTTCATAAAATAACTCTTTGAATAAAGTTGCCTTGCTATGAGAAATGCGATAGAAAATGATTAAGAAAAGTTTGCTTTGAATCATCAACTAACCCTCATTCTAAGATTCAAAATCATCAACTCTCATCACCAAACAACTTTTTATTGAAACACTTAAATAATCTAGTGTCAGTAATCAAAATTCAGATGACTTCCTCCGAATTCGGAATTCGGTTCTTAATTTTGATTTTTAGCAAATTTAAGAATTACTTTTTGACATGTCTGTTATTGAAAAGCCAAAAGGAAAAAAAAATGTTAAAAATTGAAAAATCAAAGTAGTTTGAGGTTTGTGAACTTTGGTATATTGGCGTAGTTTTTGATTCTAAGCATTCGATTTGACAACTTTCTCTCTCGCATCTCTTATAGAAAGGAATCTGTACTTTACTGAAAAAGGGGTTTTCTGAGAATTTCCAAGGCTTCCTTGATTTTTCAAGACTTATATTATGCCAGAAATTGGTCTTTGAAAAAAGAAATAAGCAATTTGATAGAAGTCGACGAATCAGTATCATAGTGCCTATAGAGTTAACCATGGCAATTTCGGTTATTTGAAGACATACAAAGAAAATTTAATTAGTTACATAGTTAAAATTTTATAAAAGTGACATTTTTACAGTTAAATCATTCAGATTAGTTTTGAAAATATTCGCAAAAAATCAAATTTTTTTAAAAAACTTTTTTTTTCTAGTCTTAATTTAAAGAGAAAATTAAAATTAACTGACACCTCTTCATAGCCACTTTTTGCTCTCTTCAACGTGGTATTTTCAAATTTAAAATCCGACGTTTAGTCATAATGCAACCATCATCATTTTTATTTATTTAAATACGGTCCTTACCGGATTGTTTATATCGGACTGAAGCTCCATGCAAGTCACTTTTAGGTTAGATTTTGCTGATTTTGTGATGTGATTATCAAAATCAAAATTGGTTGATAAGTCGGGTCACGAAATTTTTTACATTTACGATTTTAACAATCATTCAAAAAAATCAGCAAAATCTAACTTAAAATTTAATAGATCGCATTTCAATAAATGCAAATATACAAGGAGATTTAAAATCTGATATAAAAATTCCAGGACCATATTTAAAAAAATAAAGTTGTTAATGGTTCCATGAAAACGAAACGTCGGATCTTGAATTTGAAAATACTGTGTTGAGGAGAGCAAAAAGTGGCTATGCAGAAGTGTCAAATATTTCTAATTACTTCTATAAATTAAGACTAGAACTTTGTTAATATAATTAAGACTAGACTTTTTCAAAATTTCGATTTTTTGCCAATTTTTCCGAATCCATTTTTAGTCATTTTTATACACTTCTAATTGCGCAATTTTGCTTTAATTTAACTTTCTTTGTATCTCTTCAAATAACCGAAATTCCAACTCGAGAAACGGTTACAATGTGTAGACCAAGGTTTCTGATATTAGTATATTGGCTTAGATTTTGATTCTTAGCAACTTTTCTTAACGACTTTCTGTCGCCTTATAGAAAGAAAACTTTTCCGAAAAAGATAGCCCAATTTCCAAGGCCTCCTTGATTTTTCAAAACTTAAATTTTGCGAAAAATTTAAGAATTAAAAATGGTTGTCCACCAAGCATATCAAAATAAAAAAAAAAGCTAAAATTAAAATTTTGTGGTTTTAGCTATTCGGGGACACGCTGTAGATACATACGTTAAAATTTAGTCTACTAAAATTAAAAGTCAAATAAGAGACTGTGTCAAGCTCAAATATTGTAAATATTGATCAAACAAAATTCAAGTGGAAAAGAGAATCAAAACTTAGCTCAAAAAGTATATTAAATTTCGATCGAATAGGTATATTCAGTGCAATCCATTAAACAAAGATTTATTACAACTTTCTTATTAAAGTATTTCAAATCTCAGTAACTGAAAATATTTGCCCCACAGACTGTCAAACCTTTACCGAAAAAGTATGTCGAAACTTGATTATTGAAAAGGCATATCTTATGTCAATTATTGAAAAGTTATTTCGTATCTAACGGATTGCATTGAAAATATTTCTCAAAACTTAACCGAAGAAGTATGTCAAATCTCAAGTACCTATTAAAATAGAAGTTAACCTAAACTTAATAGAGGGAGTTTTACCTTGTTTGAGTAGTACTGAAAAGGTATATCCTACGAATTGCATTGAAAAGATTTATCAAAAATTAACCGAAAAAATATCTCAAATCTCAAGTATTGAAAAGGTTTATCACATGCACTGAATTGAAAAGATCTATAAAAATTTCTTTATTGAAGTATTTCAAATCTCAATTTCTGAAAATATTTATCCCACGAACTATCAAAACTACTGAAAAAGTACGTCGACACTCTATTATTGATCAAGATTTATCAATGAACGTGTTATAACACCAATAATAGCGGAAACAAAGCGGTATTAGACCGGCCGGAACCAGCCGCAACCTCTTTCCGTAACAATATACAGGGTGTACCGAAATTAGTGATATCAACAACGCATTCTATGACGAAAAGTAGGACAAAGAGTTCTTATAAACATAGACGCGCACTCGCTTCGTCTCAGAGTTACAAAGTGTTAACATTAAAAAGTTTTTTACTCTCATGGGTTTTGAGATATTTATTTAACTCAGATTTGTGACGTGACTAGCTATTTACGATCTAGATCGTTAGTTAAACCTAAAGCAAGTGAGAATCTACAGGGCCTGGTTGTTTCTACTATCGGGACCACTTTTAACACTTCAGCACTAGCGCGTCACTGACCTTTTCTTTCTAAAAATTCTTTATTCAATTTATTAGAAACCTTTTTGCCTTATATCATACTATTCCCGAGAAATTTGCAGAACTATCTACAAAAGCATACAGTTTTTTCATAAGAAATGCCTATAACGCACGCGTTCCTATTGGCGGCTCCCATAACGTAATGAAAAAAAAGAGTAATTCCTTATGAAAAAAATAAGTGAATTTCTAGGTAGTGATGCAATTTTTTGAAAACGGTGGGAGATAAGACAAAAATTCAAGACGTAAAAAAGTTTCTAAATTGAATAGAGAATTTAGATCTTTAGGAAGAATGAGGGGGCGTCAGAGAGAATCAGAAGATCGGGAGGCCGTTACAGAAAATTTTAAATATAAAAGGAGACAACAACCAGATCCGGCATATTCTTTCGTTGGATATATCTGACTAGGTAGATCATAATTAGCTACATATTTTATATTCCAGGTTTGATGATTTCAATTAAATAAAAAAAAATAAAAATTTAGCACTCTGTATCTCGGAGACAAAGCGTTTGAGGGCCTATATTTAGATTAACTTTTTGCTTTATTTTTGGTCGTAGATTATGTCCTTAAAGTTTATCGCATTAATATCGGGTCACCCTGTATATTTCAGTTCTAATAAGGTGTGATCATAATCAAGTTCATAAGGTTACATTTTTTTACAACATTGCAATAGGCTTGGGTTGATTTACAACAAGCTTGGGTTGACCTATCATGGACAACCACTAAAGCTTCAACCTGAAACCACATCAGGCGTCAGAAACGTCAAATGGGCATTAGGAAGGTTGAGTGGAGGAGATTAATTCTTTTGAAAAAACGGTTAGAAAAAAAGAATGAGCTTGTTTGAGCAAAAAAAGATCTGAGCTGATGACTGAACTGTGCAGGAAAGACTTTAGAGCAGCAACTTACTGAACATCAAAACTTTCAAGCAGCAATTTCAAAGAATGTTAACTGTAATAATAATTATGAGTTAACGAAATTTTAGAGTCGTACTAATAGACTATTAATTGTACAGTTTTAGATTTGAAAATAACTTTGAAGGATTATCGATATGTATTTAATTTTATATTTTAAATCGATTTTTTATTAACCCATGCACTTTATGAAAAAATATTGATTGACATTATCTTTATTGATTTTGCAACTACGAAGGGTGCTATCTCTACTTGCTGTAAATGGAGAATCGCAAATGGGGAATTACAATTTCCCGGTTTTGAGGTTTCCTCTATAATCATTTGAGTCTTATGTTCTTACACTTATATCACCAATGAATGCTTTGTGTTCTCTTATGTGTGGCTTATCCAATCTGCAAGGGATTTTTCAAAGTTCACTTCTTAATGTATTTTTTCCTTCGAATGCCGTACTCTTCTTATGCCATATTGCTTTGCAATCCTGCATTGCAAAAAATCGATACTTCTATCATTGCGAACAAATGCAAGAACATCATCTGCCTTATCTAGACGTATTTTCAAGGGTTTGGAAGAGGTTTGGCAGCTTCTGCTTTTCGCTTTATTTCATCTGATCCTCTGAAATTATAAAATTCTCTTCAGTAGTTTCTCACTCAATTGGAAATAATCCAGTCGTCTTCTGTAAACCCGTTGCCTCATCTTGGCAAGTGCTTATTCATCGAAGCAAGATTGGTCTACTCCGTACAGCTCTACTATGAACCAATGAAGCGGGAAGATGAAGTCTGGGGATTATTCTCAGAATCTCAGATAAAGGCAAATAAAATAATCATATATATCATTGTCCATCACCTTCGAACCAATCAGTGTTGGTTATTTTTTTACGTATCAAGTGTGTGATAATCACTACTCATTGTGTAATTTGACGTTGTGCTTGTATATCGTGCGAGGTTTTGAAATTATTTAGTTTTCTTGAAACACTCAAATAAATTATTTATTTTTTTGACAGACGACATAATCAAGGTAAATTGACTTTTGTTGTTTCATCATTTTCTTTTGACATTTCACAATCAACTAGACGACCTTTTCAAATGAACATTCCTTATTTTTGACTGGCTGAACTAGTGCGCACCGAGTGTATTTCTATCTCTATAATTTGGTTGAATTAAACTACACTACATCTTAATCCTTTGGATAACAAAGTAAAAAGATAAACACACATACATTTTTCTGAGATATCCTATTGTAAACAACATTTACTTCATACTTTATCATTTAGGACACTTTTACGTACTTGATTTTAATCCGGTAAATAGCTTTTTACAGGATTGGATACCGTAAAGAAATTTTATTTCATACTGTCCGGTATATGCGTCCTACATGCATCGATTTGAGTCCGGTAAATGTAACTTTACCGGACGAGTCCGGTAAAGGTTGCTAGGCAACCGATGTTAGAGAGCTACCGTCTAATATAAAATATTACGTTATTTAAATTTGATTAAGGTTTTGTTAAATGCTCAGTTGGCGACGTCAAAATTTGTGCGCAGTAGTTACGACGTTTGATATTACTTGTCATTAAATCAAACCATTAAATCAAATCAACCATCATTTCGTGATATTCGAAACGAGCCTCTAAATTATTCAGTGAAATTCAAAAATCTCCGCAATGCCCAGCAGAACCGACTTATTTCAGAGTACTACATATATTTGAAGAAACACAAGCACATTGTTGATTTAATGCTGACGTATCCATCATTTTTCCCATTAGAAAAAGACTTCTCGAAGGAATTTGAGAAATATCTATTACACGTATGTAGTAATAATTTTAACAAAAAATAATATGTGATAATAAAGTTTTAAAACTAGTGGCTGCATATTTTCAAAAGTTTATTTAGGTACCATAAATAGCGTAATTTTAAATCATTATGCTATAGCTCTCGAATTATGAATTTTGACAGTGACAACAATACAGACACCGCCAAATGTCAATAAATCTAATTCTTACGTGGTCATATTTTCATTTAATTTATAAATAATAAAAACAGTATAAAATAAAATATTGTACGATACCTGTCCATTAGATGTTGTTACAGTACTCGTATAACTTTCCAGACTTTCCAGACAAAACCTCGTACTGTAACAAGCCACCTACTGGACTTGGGACGTAAATTACTATTACAGTATTGAGTACCGGCACATCTTCAATAAATCCATTGTATCCATAGTAACCTGGAAACCGGTACCGGTACAAGATTCCGTAATGAAACTATTTGTCAAATTGGCGGATTTGTCAAAAATATATTCGCCGCGCATAAAATTATTTTTTTTCTGTTTTTAATAAGTATGAAGTAAAATGTTGTACGTCATACGTCCGGTAACTTGTTACAGTAGTCGTTTCGAAATTCCAGACTCGGCTAGCGCCTCGTCCGGAAACATCTTACTCCTACTGTAAAACTATATTTACCGGACTTATAACGTAAATAACTAAAAGGGGACTTTCTGATTTTACATGTTTTTATACCCAAATATTTGCTTACTAGTAATCTAATCATATTAATTGGGGTGGAGTTTCCTGTTTCGCTATTTTTAGTAGTAAACTTAATTTTTGCCCATTACAGTATTCTGCTCATTACAGACTTTGTATTGTTACCAAATGTCTTATCACTCAAAAGCTAAAATCAATAAAAAACATTCTTTTATTAAACTTGTAAAAGATATAACATAGTCATTACTGTCATATCAAGAGTAGATGGTTACCAATTTGTCGATCAACCCATCTGCATACTAGTTTTCGAGTCTACCTCCCATCAGTACAGTTTTGGCTGGTCGACACATTGGAGACCGTGTGTCGCGGCTTTAAACCGACAAAAGTACGGTGAGATGGGGGTAGGTGGTCACCAATTTGTCGATCAACCCAACTGCATACTAGTTTCGGGGTCTAACCCTCATCAGTAGCTTTGGCTGATCCGCAAATTGGAGACCGTAATTTAGCGGCTTTAAGCCGGAAATGTACGGAGTGCCGGTGAGATGTTGTACAGAGCAGGAGCAGGCGACATCCACCAGCGTATTTTAGATCCAATACTGCATGGCAGATGGCTCTCAGTTCGAGAAGCAGCCCATATTGTTCTGTGCCTCGCTGGTTATCGGAACCAGAAGGAAATGAAAAGAGTAGGTAGTCACCAGTTTGTCGATCAACCCATCTGCTTACTAGTTTCGGGATCTACCCCTCATCAGTACAGCTTTGGCTGGTCGACAAATTGTCTCACCGGTACGGTGAGATGTTGTGCAGAGCAGGCGACTTCCACCAGCGTTTTTGATCTAATACTGCACGGCAGATGGCTCTCAGTTCGAGAAGCAGCCCGTATTGCTCTGTACCTCGCTGGTTATCGGATCCAGAACGAAGTGAAAAGAGTAGGTGGTCACCAATTTGTCGATCAACCCACCTGCATACTAGTTTCGGTGTCTACCCCTCATCAGTACAGCTTTGGCTGGTCGACACATTGGAGATCTTGTGTCACGGCTTTAAGCCGACTTCAAAACGACAAAGGTACAGAAGTACGGTGAGATGTTGTGCGAGTTATTTCTATATTTGCAGGTATTGCAAAGGTATCTAAAACTGATAGAGAAACCAAGGTTTCAACTCTTTTTTTGCCAAAGAACATGCTTTAATATTAATTCGCCCTTGGTTATACCATTGATTGAACTTATATTACTTGTTACTTCTAGAAAATTTTGTCATTCGAATTTGATAAACGTTTCTTGGGTGTATAGGCTTTCAATTTAATCATCATTCTCGAAGAAGTTTCGCTCTTGGCTAAGAGCTTTTTTAAAAGTGTCATGCGTAAAGTTTCTTTTACTAGGACACTTTAATTCGCCAGAAATCTTTTTAAAGTTTAACGATTCCTACATAGTAGTCTACTTTTTCTTAAGTTTAGTCCAGAGCAGTGCTGTATTCCTTACAAATGCTCTCCATTGTTTTTTAACTTACATTGTCTGCCCTCAGTTCAGACGCCAATTGTTTTGGTTTCTGTATCATGAGAATATCACGTTCCTGATCCCTTATTTCGTCTTGCCAGAAGACGAGATATACAGAGTTCATATATCCAGTTCATCTAGACCAAAGTAAGGTTTTTTAAGAACCCCTATAGTCATTGCAGCAAATTTGCAGAATTCAAGAGCTAAATATCGATATGCAAACCTTTACGGATGTCATAATATAAGCAAATCCTAAATTGGTCCTGAACCCAAAAATTGATACATCATTACTTTTGGTTACTTAGGCAAGCTAAATACGAATAAGCCGGAAATAAAAAACCCTCTGTTCATAACATTTCTACTTACCTGGTGGTGTGAGAAACTCCGCTTTGAGTGTGAAAAACTCAGCTTCGTTCGGATTAATAATCAAATCAGGAATCAGCTGGACGTTTACTGCCAAATTAGATCTACTTTGTATATTACTTTTTTGCCAGCTTCCTTAAAACTTTAATCCAAATTCCCTCCTCTAAATTGGTTTACATAGTACTACACTTTAAATAAGCTTTTGTTAAATTTCAAACATTGTTTAAATATCTAAATATTTGGGAAAAATCCAAACACAATTCACATAATAGATTATGTCCAAATCAGCTTTATTCAAAAAAAAAGTAAAATCGCCTTATTCAAAACGTTTAATATTCAAATAAACTTCAATGGCAGAAAAGAGGTGCTCCTTCAATAGCTTCTCTACCTTATTTTAAAAACAGGAAGTTGAAAGTGGTGGTAAACTAGATAAAAACCCAATGTTCACAATAGTAAATACTACAATTTTTGGGTATGTACCTGGTAGAAAGACCCCTTCGATGGTCCATGTTTGGACCCTTTAAAAATCAGCTTTAAACACACATTGTTAAAAAACTAACTTACGGTAGGTGCAACTTTTTCAAAAACTCGATCTTTTCAAAAACATCAAAATTTTTTAAGCTCTCAGCATAAAAAAAATAAAAATTTTCTTTGAAATTACCAAAGAGAGTATTCCTGTTTTTAGTGATTTCCAATTTTGATCTTTTATTGACTTCTATCTAACTTGAGAAATAATAGACGTATTGGAGTGAAACCAATGGTCTTTTTTTGCGTTTTAGATGTCTTAGACGTCAGTCCCACTGACTCAATTGTTTTAGAGATAGAACCCTTCGGTTTTCGATATTTGGACCCTTTAGGAATCGCTAGAAATTTAAACACACAGTAACATGGTTTAAACCTATTGATTCTATCGACATTTTGAAACTGTTTCGTTTTTAAAGTATTGAATTATACTGAAGCCTTCCACGAGATGCTCTGGATATATTTAGGGTCTAAAAAAAATTAGAGCGTTGTTGAATATTCGGCAAAAAGCCTCCTGACATAGAAACAAGTAATTTCTTTTTCACTTTTGGATGTCTTTGCCAAAAAAAAAGTGTAGTAGCTGTTCTTTTCAAATTTAGTGATAATGTGTTTATGGTTACATTAGTAAGCTTGTTTTGAAAAGAAAGCATTCAAAGAAAATCTGTTGGATACTGTTTTTAAGTTTATCTATAGCTGTTACCAAAAGAACATATTGTTATTGTTTTAATGGCAAAATTGGTTTAATGGCAATTGTTACCAAACAATATACTTTTTTTTCAAGCGGACTAAAAGTACGTCATTTGTTTTCTCCATACGCACACCTAAAGTGGGCTTTCTAATCCTGAGACCAAAAAAGTAGCAAAAAAGTCATAGGCAGTAAAAGTGAAGTCAAAAGTCACCGCTGTCATGGCGGCGCATAGGTAAACGATTTTCATTCACCAGAATTATTTGAACACTAGATGACACCAGACACAGATAGATCTGAAGGTATTGCCATCTTTACATTCTTATTGAAAAAGCAAAGAATAGGAATACTCTTAGAGTGCTCGAGAGCACCACCCGAAACCGTTATTAGTCGAAATCGCATAAGTTCTCGAATCCTGAGTTCGTCTGTTAAATGTCATGCGCGTTATCATATTTATCTGTCAATGTCATTTTTATTAATTTAGTATTGATAATAATGCTAAAAATTTTTAGTTTACCATTGTATATGAGTTAATACCATTAAAACCATTGAACATTGAAAACCACCATTCTAACATATCCTCCTTGTTTTACAAATAACACTACTTGGGTAAGTAGTGTTAGACCCGCTTAAAGTGGATGAAAGAAAATTGCAAAACTGAATCACTCTGAAATAGACTTCTTATTTCCTGCATGTTTGAAAAAAAAAATAGTATATGTTACTCGGAGTAAATAGCTATTTATGTAACCAGTTACGAAAAGTCCGATTTTGTGTAACCAATGAATGTTTGCGGGACGAGCGCAGCGAGTTCCCGCAATTTGAATGAGATACACAAAAAAGGTTTTTCGTCACGTGTTTCATACAAGATTTTTTTCTAATTTTGACTACAAATACCTACTTAGAGAGAGAATTATTATTATTAAACTTCAATATTTACTTTTAAACCACTTTGTATCTACTTAATACCGTAAAACTCTAGCAACGGTGTGCCACAGCCGAAACTTGCAACTGGTGGTGACACCAACTTTTCATCACTAGTTACGAAAGATTTTACTTTTCGTAACTAGTTACGAAAAGTAGGACGTTACGTCACTGTCATCAGTATTGAAAAGTGCCACTTTATATGTCAAAATTAGAAAAAAGTCTTTTTGTGCTTTGTCCAGTTGCAGGCCTCAGCTTCGCTTTGCCCGTCAATCTCTGGGCTCAGCACGAAAAGACTCACTTTTACTCCTAGTGACATAATCTACTATTTTTTTGAATTTTTTATTTTTATAATTTACCCAGAGCGTCGTAACACTTCTTCATTCTGTCTTACGTAACACTGCTTCATAATGTTTTAAGATATTGTATGTTGTATTAACAATAGTAGAGAATAAATTTCCATTCCGAGCCAAAGTTTGAAGAACTGCAAATCCCTATTTACCTCCTTTATCATGGTAATTAATCTTTATGTGTACAAACAAGCTTTTAATTAATTTCCCTTTATTCTACGTCATTTACGATCATTTACGATCAATCATTTTCTTGACTGGTGGTGAATTGAAACGCATGGTAAAACAGCATACAAAAGTTACGAAAGAAATTTAATGTTAGAATTGACTCGACAACTTTACTCAACTCCTGAAATCAAGAAAATTAGAAAATTTCGTTACACATTTAGAATGCAAATGCTAACAATTCAGTAATTAGAAAATCTCGAATTGTATCTCGAAATCAAGCCTTTATATTGAAAATAAAACTTTTGAAAATCGATGAAATATATTGGATTTTTCAGTCATAAGTTTTAGAAGTAAAATGCAAATATTTGCATCAAAATTTATAAAAAAAAAACGACATTCGGAAAAACTAAAACAATCATCTCAAAATCGTCTAAAAACGGTGTACTCAGAATCGTCTAAAAATGGTGGCACATGGAATATTTTCCCTATGTTAAAGCTAAGTTTTAAACACGACTGTTAGTCAGAAATCGATAAATGAAATTGAACTTTTTAGCCAAGAGATTTAGCCTCTTATAAAAGAGTAAATTTTTGGACTAAAGTCTGATTATTTGTTTAAAAATTTACTTCAAGGAATATTTTTTGTCTGTCATGATTGTTTAAAAAAATAGTATATTACATACCGGAATGGGAAGTTGTTCATTACTGGCGAGAGATTTGATAGTTTATCGAGACGCGCAGCGTCATTTATACTGTCATTTGAATCGAAATCAGACCCATAATTATTTCTAGAAGCGCCGTTATCCAAAAAAATACTTCATTTAAAGACATCAAGCCTTTATATTGAAAATAAAACTTTTGAAAATCGATGAAATATATTGGATTTTTCAGTCATAAGCTTTAGAACTAAAATGCAAACTTTTGCATCAAAATTTTTAAAAAAAAAACGACATTTGGAAAAACTAAAACAATCATCTCAAAATCGTCTAAAAACGGTGTACTCAAAATCGTCTAAAAATGGTGACACATGTAATATTTTCCCTATGTTAAAGCTGAGTTTTAAACACCACTGTTAGTCAGAAATCGATAAATGAAATTGAATTTTTTAGCCAAGAGATTTAGCCTCTTATAAAAGAGTAAATTTTTGGACTAAAGTCTGATTATTTGTTTCAAAATTTACTTCAAGGAATATTTTTTGTCTGTCATGATTGTTTAAAAAAAATAGTATATTACATACCGGGGTGGGAAGTTGTTCATTACTGTCTAGAGACTTGATAGTTTATCGAGACGCGCAGCGTCATTTATACTGTCATTTGAATCGAAATCAGACCCATAATTATTTCTAGAAGCGCCGTTATCCAAAAAAATACTTCATTTAAAGACATCAAGCCTTTATATTGAAAATAAAACTTTTGAAAATCGATGAAATATATTGGATTTTTCAGTCATAAGTTTTAGAAGTAAAATGCAAACATTTGCATCAAAATTTATAAAAAAAAAACGACATTCGGAAAAACTAAAACAATCATCTCAAAATCGTCTAAAAACGGTGTACTCAGAATCGCCTAAAAATGGTGGCACATGTAATATTTTCCCTATGTTAAAGCTAAGTTTTAAACACGACTGTTAGTCAGAAATCGATAAATGAAATTGAATTTTTTAGCCAAGAGATTTACCCTCTTATAAAAGGGTAAATTTTTGGACTAAAGTCTGATTATTTGTTTCAAATTTTACTTCAAGGAATATTTTTTGTCTGTCATGATTGTTTAAAAAAATAGTATATTACATACCGGAATGGGAAGTTGTTCATTACTGTCGAGAGATTTGATAGTTTATCGAGACGCGCAGCGTCATTTATACTGTCATTTGAATCGAAGTCAGACCCATAATTATTTCTAGAAGAGCCGTTATCCAAAAAAATACTCCATTTAAAGACATCAAGCCTTTATATTGAAAATAAAACTTTTGAAAATCGATGAAATATATTGGATTTTTCAGTCATAAGCTTTAGAACTAAAATGCAAACTTTTGCATCAAAATTTTAAAAAAAAAAAACGACATTTGGAAAAACTAAAACAATCATCTCAAAATCGTCTAAAAACGGTGTACTCAAAATCGTCTAAAAATGGTGACACATGTAATATTTTCCCTATGTTAAAGCTGAGTTTTAAACACCACTGTTAGAAATCGATAAATGAAATTGAATTTTTTAGCCAAGAGATTTAGCCTCTTATAAAAGAGTAAATTTTTGGACTAAAGTCTGATAATTTGTTTCAAAATTTACTTCAAGGAATATTTTTTGTCTGTCATGATTGTTTAAAAAAAATAGTATATTACATACCGGGGTGGGAAGTCGTTCATTACTGTCGAGAGATTTGATAGTTTATCGAGACGCGCAGCGTCGAGATGAACAATAAAATCTCGACTAAAGTCTGATTATTTGTTTCAAAATTTACTTCAAGGAATATTTTTTGTCTGTCATGATTGTTTAAAAAAAATAGTATATTACATACCGGGGTGGGAAGTCGTTCATTACTGTCGAGAGATTTGATAGTTTATCGAGACGCGCAGCGTCGAGATGAACTATAAAATCTCGAGACGGTAAGGAAACTTCTTACCGAGGTGTGTATACTATTTCATTTACAACGTACATAATATGAATTTATATTTTTAACTATCTTTTTTAAAAATTACCACCTAACTATCTTATCTAGTTCGATGCTACTAGGGACACCTTTTTAATTCTATAAAGACAATAAATTTTAGGGGCCAAGAAATAAGCATGAAAAATGAGGGTTGAAAGAGAGGTAGGTAATAAGCCATTACCGCCCTTGAGTGGTAATGAATACCCATTACCTACGTATAATTTAGTGGTGGGTAATAGGTAATTTTCCACCCTCCTATGACGTTTGTAATGATAGCATTACATATATGGTTGTAAATAAACAATTTTTTTTTTTTACTTGGAATTGTCTAAAAATGATGACTCACACAATTTTTCCCGCTTTTTAAAGCTGAGTTTTAAACCCATTTATTAGACGAAAATCGAAAAAATGTATTTGCAAAAAAACAAATTGGGTAATTATTTAAGCTGACAAAAAAAGCGTTGACAGGTATACAAATTCAATTTTTGAGTAAACTGTAATAACTTGTAGTATCTTTGAGAGAACTCTCTGTAGAGAAACACTTTTTATGGGATAATTTACTTCCCCGAGCATTTCAATTGAAAAGCTCGGGAAAATGAAAGGAAAATTGAAGAGGAAAAATAAGATATCATTATGATAAAGAAACGGGGACCTGCAAATTTGGGGGGAGACCCAAGTTCCGGACGTTGACTATTAACACGGCGATGCGCACTTTGTTGGCCGCAACGCGGAAGAGTTCAATGGAAGTCACGCCAAACCACTTCCGTAAGTTCGCGAGCCAGGAATTTCTCCTTCTACCTGGTCATCTTCTTCCCTCCACTTTACTTTGCAGGAACAGCTGTAGCAGACGACACTTGACAGGGTTTCTCATGTCATGGTCCACATACTCAAGTTTACGTTGTTTTATGGTATTCATGAGGGTTAATTGGAACTTCATTCTTCGAAGGACCTCTTCGTTGGTGACTCGAACAACCCAGGAAATTCTTAGAGGTCTTCGATAGATCCATAGTTCGAAGCTCTTGATCCTTTTTTCTGTTGCTTCGGACAACATTCAAGCCTCGACACCGTATAACAATACTGAGAAAATATAGAATTTTATCATTCTCTTCTTGAGCGTCATGCTGAGATCTCAACAGCAGAGGAAGTGTTTCATTTATGTGAACATTGTTCTAGCTTTTCCTATTGTGCACTTTTTTCTTTGGAGTGGTTCCACGAATCATTGAGGTTACACCCAAGATAAGTAAAACTACGCACTCTCTCGATAGCTTCGTTTTTACAATACAGCAAACCGCGTCGATTAGGGGACTTACTAATAACCATGTAATTGGTCTTCTTGATATTCAGTTCCAATCCGTATTGTTCGCTTGTGTGTGCAACTCTGTTGGTAAGTTCTTGTAGCCCCTCCAAGTTATCGGCCAGTAAAACCACGGGGCATATCTGATATTGTTGATTAGCTCAACATTCACCTTAACGCCGTCTGTGTTGTCTACCCATGCCGTTGGGAAACCCGAACTGCGACTCGCCCATATGTTCTTCGCATTTATTATAGAGGCGGGCATAAACTACACTGAGAAAGATTTTTAACACGTGTGACATAAGATTGAGGGTGCGGTGGTCACCACAAAATTTGGGTTTTCGACGATATCTTTTTTTTATAAACTGACACTTCGTTAATTCTTTCCTTTATTATCTTCCATATCACCGATAAACAAGTTCTGTGAAAATAATTGATAAATTAGGTAGGAACCTAAGTATTTGTCAACCACTTGTGAAAGATAAGACCAAATTTTACGAAACTCTAAAAAAAAAGTCCTTTTTCTCCAAACGTCATAAAATCACTATAAGCTTAAGTGAAACAATAATCGAAGGTAAAATAATTGATTTGCTTACTATCATTCTAAAGGCGGGTAAAGTTTTTTCCTGCCTTCTGTCGCCGACAGATAAAGTCCTTTTCTTCCACCCGTCACTGATAAGAAAAAGTTTGGTTCCTTAGATATCAATTTTTTAATCGTAAAAACATTTACGCGGAATCTAGTTTTATAAAATAACTTTTTTTATGAGAACAACTGTATAGTTCCTCTGGTTGCTTATTAACCATTTTTTACAATTTTAAATACCTATTATCACAATGAATCTTATTGGTTTTATCCTTCGGTCTATTCTCAGCGCCTAATTTTTTAAATCACAACTTTATAATAAATTTACAGTTTTCATGCTTAAAACTACACGACGACAGGCAAGGTACACGGGACATGCACAAACTAAACTAAAATTTGAAAACTTGTATTGCAAAGTTTTCTACAGCTTAATAAATAATGTCAATATTGCATTAAATAAACAAGTCAATATTTGCCCATATCTAGGAATAGACATACGTATACCGCACGGTCTCGCTTAGATTCCTAAAAATTAAAAAAACGAAGGTTATCCATAAATGCAAAATTCTAAAACAGGTATAAAGCCTCTAGGGAGTATCTGGAGTGAAAACTAATGGGGTAAAGTTTGGTTTACGGTTTTGTCTTTGTAGTAGTTTATGGTAATGCTTACAACAGACCTTAAAAAAAGCAAAAATGTGAAGGCTTTCACGACCGGTCAAAATAAAATCTAAAGTGTTTTCCGGGCTTTGAAGCCGTGATCCAATGAAAGTTCCTCCTGACGTTTCGTCTACAGCTACGGCAGACATTATCACTTGAAGTATGGCGTAGAGCTCGTTTCCAGTTTGCATTTCCATATTCAACAGGGAGGAGGAAAGTACGTTTCTAAATGCAGACTGAACCCCGCGCCACCACTACTCCCACCACAGTCCCTTCATTGCAGAGCGACGGCCGGGGAATAAATACCACAGAGCTCACCACAGTGGCCACAGTCTGATCAGTCAACGTAGGGAAGCACGAGAGATTACTTTGCCTATCTCATCGCCTTTGATAAAGTCTGCCGCAGCTGTATATGAAACATTAGGAAAAAAATTCATTGGATCACGGCTTCAAAGCCCGGAAAACACTTTACACACGACATTCGCAAAAAGAAAGGTTGATTTGAAACATTAAGGATTCCTTTGTTTAAAATTAATAAAAAATACAATTCTGATTGCTTTCTGGTAACTTTAGTTATTATTCAAGATAAATACCCACAAAGGGCAGTTTTTGTGTTTTTTTTTTAATAATTCCTAAAATACCTATTCGGGCTTTTTATTGCGTATTATTCAACGTCCAGTTTAGCAGCTTTGACTCATTTTAATCATAGATCTGTTCTGGTTTACAAGTCAAACTCACCATGATAAACCATTTAATTTGGGACACCCTGAAAACGGATATTTATACCGGGTGTCCAGCATAACCCTGGACATAGGAGATTAACATGGGAAATCGGTTTTTATTTTTTGCGCCTGTGCGGTTGAATTGATTGAAAAACTTTTAAGAGTAAAGTTGTAGAGCGTATGGTCAGCTATCATCCTGTAATTTTCTCAATACCCCAGTTTTGGCCGTTTTTTGGAAAAACGCCTCGAAAAGTGCAAACATTTGAATTTGGCGTGTCACCCCCGTCATAAATCTGCAGTGCTGGAGGCTGCGCGTCTCGATAAACTATCAAATCTCTCAACAGTAATGAACGACTTCCCACCCGGTATGTAATATACTATTAATTATGGGTTCAGATTTCGAGCTATAATTTGTTACACTGAGTTTAATTAATTCATCATAGAATGGTTTGTGAAAGGTAAGAATGATTAAATAATTACCCGTCGATTAAACGCAATTTAGCAAAAACTACTTTTCGTTGTACGCACTGGCATTTAAAAGAGTGGTACAGAGTGTCCCAAATTGGCCTTTTTTGTATTAGGATCTGGAAAACTACAGGCGCTCTGAAGTGGGTTAAATGGGATAAGTTCTAGACAAATCTTTTAGTAGCATAATTGCAAAAACGAAGTTGCTCTGAACATTTAGTTTTTTTAGAAATTTCAAATTGCTGCAGGCATAAAAAACAATTATAACTTTTCTTCTTTTGGAAGAAAATTGAAATTTGTGAAACTATTTCTGCAGCAGCTTTTTGGTTTTGTAAAAACTTCATCTACTTTTATTTTTCTTAGAGAGTTCATATTGCCTTTTTACATTTTTTGACATTGGATAAAAAATGAGTTTCAACCATGTATTATTATACAAACTTTTATCCAGTTTATTAAAACGGGAAAAAATGTAATTTTTTGAGTAGGATATATAGATTCCACTTTTCAGTAATTTCAGTTTGCTAATGTGGATATGTCAACGTTAGTTTTACTTTCATCCAATTAAATTACTTAGAGGTACCTAAAGTTTTCAAATTGTTCTCATAAGCATTTGATCCACTCTGAGAAGATTGATTATAGGCTGATAAAAAAAAATCAATTTTTTATTCAATGAATTTATAGATTTAAATTATGTGAAATAAAACTGACGCCGTTGCTTATTCCAGATGTTTTCCTCAGTGCTTCCATTTTGAGCATTTCAATTAGCTTGGAAATGGAGTTTCAGCTTGTCAAAATCTTTCTCACTTTAAATAATCTCCAAATGCTTCACTTTAATTTGTTTTTAAGGGATTGTTATAAGATTACAACACATTTTTTTGCTTTATATCCGAAAATGTAAAAAACCGGCAAGATAAGAAAAATAGTTTATGATGATTTTACAAGACCGAAATGCTCTATTCAAATTTTTATCTTTACAGTTGTATTTCTCTTAAAAGTTTGCTGCAGAAAAGATTTCACAAATTTCAATTATCTAAAATAAAAAAATATCATTTTTATTATCAATGTAACATTTCAGTTTCTTTATAATTTTTCAAAATCCTGAATGTTAAGAGCCACCTCGTTTTTGCCGTTACCTTACTAACAGAATTAAACTTAACACTATCTCTAAACTACTTTCCCCATTAAACCAGTTTTATAGCTCCTATAGTTTCCGAGATCCCAATTCACGGAAAGCCAATTTAGGACATGGTACCCGAGCTATCTCAACACTGCCTCAAAGTCCTAATTTGTTAGATTTAGATAGATCAAGAAACTCAACATAAAAGTTGCCGCACAATTTAAAATTGCTAGGCAAATATACAGGGTAACCCAAAAAAGCGAAACAAATTTTTAAAAGGGACTGCTTAAATATTTTTTCAACTCGCGTGCGCAAAAGTTTACTTTTCCGCACACATTTGTGCGGAAACATAACTATGGTTGTTGCCAGTAAAACTACCATGATTTATAGTTGTCAGAAATGGTAGCATTAGGTATACCATCTTACTTATACCTGTACTGCATCTTTAATTTTAATTTTGCAAAAAAGGCAGGATATCGATCTCAACATTTTATGTGCGATAAAATTAAGCAAACATCATTCATCGCGTAGCTGAGGCAATAAATACCTATATATTAATAGAGTTTTAGGACGACTTTTCCAACTATCAGTAAAACTTCAATTTGAAGTTAAAATACCAGATATGACGTACATTGTATTGTTTACCTGGCAGATAAAACAATGCCATGTCTGGTGTTTTGACTTCAAACTGAAGTTTTACTGATAGTTGAAAAAGTCGTCCTTACTCGTAGAAAATATATTGTTCCTAACACTTGCGGAAAGTATCTTTTCCGCACTCGACTTCATATCAACTGCAGTCGCGTGCGGAAAAGTATCACTTTCCGCACTTATTAAGAAAATAACTATTTTGCTACGAATGCCTCAAAAATAAACAAATGCGCACTACTAATTACCTTTGAAAATCACATATTGCAAACAGCGTGCGGAAAGTGCGCTTTGCAGACGCTTCCTACAAAAGCTTCCAATTGTTTTGCACACGTCTTGCGTATATTTTATAATACGAATGATCATTTATGAAGCAAAATTGCAGTCGTAGAAAAAGTAGAGTGTGTAACACATACGAAAATCACTCTTTACACTCGTGTGACGTCGCCTACGGCTCGTGTCCAAACCGTCACACTCGTGTGCAATTTTCGACACTAGTTGCACAATATACAATTTTCTACGACTGCCTCGAAAATGAACAAATGCGCGCCATTAAGTACCAAACAGCACATTGCGCTCGCTTTCGTACAGAAGCGTGCAAAGTCCTCTTTGCACACGCTTCTGATAGCTTTGCACACTCCTTGCATATATTTACGCATGATCATTTATGAAGCAAAATCGCAGTCGTAGAAAAAGTAGAGTGTGCAACACATACGAAAATCACTCTTCACACTCTTGAGACATTGTATCACTCCGCTACGGCTCGTGTCCAAACCGTCACACTCGTGTGAAAAGTACAATTTTCGACACTAGTTGCACAATGTACTATCACATATTTCCGTTCTGTGATTTTTTTCCTTACTACTACCTTAATACACCATTATGTAGTTTGCTGAACTACTGTGAAATAGGAATAAAGTGAGATTTTTTCGTCGAACATAAAGGGTCATTAATGAATAGTTATGGCCCATTATTTACCTAGGGAGCTAAAAACGTCAAAACCTCTATATGGACTGAAGACGCGCTGTTTCTGGTAATAAAATCTGCGGAGCGGCATCTTTCTAATTTACGAAATTTTCTATTGCACCTTTATTGAATATAGGAGTGGAAAAAAATGAATGTACACTGCGGTTGTGAAATACTTAAGACCCTCACGTCTTAGAATCCTCAACTTGGCGACTTAAACTTGACGTTCAGGTCATAATTATGCACCTTGGTAGAATCCTCAACTTCGGGGCTTAAACCTAACGCTCAGGTCATAATTATGCACCTTGGTATATACAAGAAACTGACATTATAGCTGTTCAAAACGGTCACTAAAGTATCATTAAGCAGAAGTAAATATTCGATGCCTTTCGAAGGACGGCATGACAGAATGACTGTTTACATTCTGAAATGTGGTCAATTGACAATAATGGCATGTTTGCCTACTGCGATATAGTCAAATAATAATTGTTTGAGGTGTAGTCAAATAACAATAATTGGTTAGAGAAAGAGTTCTTTACACTTAAGGGGAGATAGTAATATCTCTTTTGTCACCGAGAAAACTGCAACATTTTATTATTATTTCATCTGAAGTAACTTATTTTTTTAACAATTTTATTTATTTGTTTAACACAACGCACTCTAACTTCCAGTAAAAATCACATTTTGCAAACAGTGCACTTTCCACTCGTTGCCATACAGAGGCTTGTGCAATCTGCATTGTGCATACGCCATGGTTTATAATACTAATTATAAATTATAAAGGAAAATCGCAGTCTTAGAAAAAGTATAGTTTGAAATACGTACGAAAATTATTCTTGTGACGAAACCGTCACACTCGTGCAAAAAGTGCATTTTTGACACTAGTTACATAATTTACTATTGTAACAAATATTACAATATATCGACATAACGTAAGATCGATGTGTTTCTTTGGGAGGTTTAATTTACATTTAATTTGGCAATATCACTGCTATAAGCATTTGAAAACAAAATACATACCAACAATATCATTGATTTTTCCTAGAAATAAGAATTATTTTTAACTTTATTTCCAGTCTCGAAAAGTTCATTGTCTGCACGTGTATCATGCAAATCATGAATTATTACTATTTAAACTCGTGGAAACTCTCCGTTCAAGTATTTTTATATATTACAAAGATATAACATGTATCAATGTCATGATTAATATCGCAAACTAATCTTATAGGTGACTAAATCAAGTAAAACGCCCATAGCAACCTTGAGTAGACTTAAAATGCTTAAATCATAAACTGCTTAAATTATAAAGAGGGAGTGGCTTGTGCATTTATTGGCCTTACTAATACACATGTTTATTTACTAAACTCGATTCCTAGCCTATTAAATGGCCACTTACCACTTCAATGCCCGCCCTTATCTAGCAACAGTGACGGCGATTTGTTCATATTTTCTGTTACCACAATACGAAATATTACACAATATAGGCCGGATATATTATTTCTGATATATCTCCAATCTGTCTGATAGCTTAAATAAACACTAAAAATCTTACTCTATTCTCGGGGAATATCGTCTAGGTAACCAAGATGAGAAGTTATTAGGAGCGAGGTATAACAAAAGAACTTCTAAACCACTTTCTGTTAACAAGTTTTGCTGTGGTAGGCACTTAGCTTAGTGTTAAACAAGATTTTTTTCAGTTTTTTTACAAGGGAGTACCTGAGCAGGCTTGCGGCCACTGTTTTAGGCAGATTGTCTTACTAAGCAAGCGGCTGAAGGAGAAATTCGTGGAACGAAAAACCAAGAGAAAGTGTACAATGGACGATTATCCACACGGGGTCACCTGCCAGTGTCTCAATTGCCAGAGCCGATTCGGAAATCTTGGTCTCCTAGTAGAAAGCGCCGAGAGATTTTCCTCACACCCCACTACCCACCATGTTTTGGAAAATCCCCCATCCCAAGACATTCCCAGTATGGAATACCTCCCGCAGCACCATCAGCAGTTACATGACTACAGCAACCCGCCAACTAGTCCTTACGAAGGCTTTTCCTTGACGCAAAACGCTCCATTTAATTCACAACCTTCATACTCAGACTATTCCTATAGCTTGACCGAACCTAGTCAACCTAGTAGCAGTTACTCAATGAATCCGTATACAAATTATCCACCATCTGCACAAAGTCATGAATCACATCTTCCGGTGGTACTGCAAGAGTTCGAAAACAAACCGTCGACCTCCAGTGGATTTTCCAGTCAAAGTGTAGATGAAGAGACTTCGACGAGGAGGACTAGGAAGGTGTGCAACCACTGCAAGAAAGAGTTTTCCCATACGGGTGATTTTAGGAAACACTTGAGGAAACACACCAAGGAGAAACCTTTTGAGTGCACTCAATGTGGGAAAAAGTTTTCACACACGTCCAATCTTCATAGACACGTGCGATCGCATTCGGGGGACCGGCCATATAAGTGCGAATTTTGCTCCAAGGAGTTTAACAGAAAAGACAAGTTAGATAGTCATAAGAAGAGCAAGTCGTGTAAGAACAGAAAACTTTCGGATGAGAGTCAATAAATCGTTGTATTATTTTTCTAATTTTGTGTTTTTTTGTTTCGTGTTTTAGCTTATTTTAAAACCTATTTGACAATTGATCAAAACATAAAAGTGTGTTAGATTTTTTTTCTGTTGCTGTTTACAATACGAATAATCATTTATGAAGCAAAATCGCAGTCGTAAAAAAAGTATAGTTCACTGGCCAACGGCTCGTGTCCAAGCCGTCACACTCGAGTGAAAAGTGCAATTTTCGACACTTGCTGCACAATTTACTATTGTTTTCTCATTGACGGAAACTGAACAACACTTCTGCTTCCTCCGCAAAAAGGAAAGAGGTTTTGTTCTCTAGGGAGTAATAGCAGTTCATTTCTGTGTGTGAGAAAAAAGGAAGTTTTATTTCGACAGGATGTAGTATTTCTTAGGTCGCAATATTTTGTGTTGATTAGAGATTAGCTGTGAAGCTCAAGAGGGACCTATTGCCATGTGCTGCTAGTCTTGAACCTCTAGTTTCTCAGAGAGGTTTGTTGACCATTGCAGATAGTTCAATCTCCAGTAACTGTTGAGGCAAATAATTGTAAGAGAAAGAATCTTTAGTTATTTTACTAACCTCGACTAACCTCATTTAACATCTTGGTAAATTGATAGTACCCATCAGCAAACTCCCAACTTAGTTAATTCTTATTTTTCAACTATTTAATTTGTATTAAATGTTGGTGTCCAAACAGTCAGACTTGAAGATTTTTGGCTTTATTGTCAAAGCATGTGGAGGTAACCTAACCTACTTTTAAAATGTTCTAACAATTTACCAGGGCTATTTGAAGAAAAAACTGTTCAAATTCTTCACTTCTGTCTCCAGAGTAATGTTCTAGAAAGTAAAAACTGAAAGCTCTATTTTCCCAGCTTACGCCATTTCCTGACCAGCAAAATAAAGAAACTCGAAAAGCTGTTGCAATTCTAACAGCTTATTGAGTTTCTTCAGTCAGTTTGCTTCAGGGCTTCTGTTTGCAACTAAAAAAGCTGCAACAGTTTTTTGAGTTTCTTTAATTTCAGTTCCTAATGATCAGCAGAGTGGAACTGTTTTGGGTGCAATTGGCCCCTTCTAAAAAAACTTGAACTACTTTAACAGAACAATTTGTTCCTTGAACCTTCCATCGGAAGGATCTGACTATCTGAACTCAATGTCAGTTTCTGACTAGCGAACTGAAGAAACTCAAAGAGCTGAAATAGCAAACTCAATTACTGTAGAATTAGCTCAAAACTTATATAACTAACCTGAACTAACTTGAAGTTACCTGAACTAGGCTATACTATTTTCATAGAACAGCATAAATAAGAGTATTAGCTCAAACATTGGGTAAATCAAATGCCAGTTCCTGACCAAGGAACTGAGTAAACTCAAAAAGCTGCAAGGTAGGTTCAATAATTAGTGATCAGCACCAGGGTGGAACTAGCTCAAAACGTATAGAACTAACCTGAACTAACTTGAAGAAACCTGAACTACTTTATACGATTTCAATTAAACGACATAGAAAAGAGCCTCAGCTCAAACATTGGATGAATTAATCCTTCCATCTGAAGGAGCTGGCATTTGAGCTTCAATCAATGCTTTCTATTAGCCCTCGTTCTATTCTTCTTAGTCAACCGAGAGCTGCTGAAGTGGAAGCTTCAGTTCTTCAAGACTTTTCTTCAGCAGAAAAGTGTAGCTGTATATTTTGATAGTAGACTCTAGAGAAATTTTCTTAAATGAGAAGCTAAAACTTCTGCTTTTCCGGTCTGTGTCAGTTCTTGACCATTTTACTGAAGAAACTCAATGAGCTGCAACGTAGGCTCCATTCTCAGTGATCGGCAGCAGATTGTAGTTAGTTGAAAATAGTAACCTGAACTAACCTGGTGTAGGTTTTAATAGAACAACGTAGATAAGAGGTGAATCTTCAAAGAGTATATTGAATCTTCCATATGAATTTCTGCGGCTTCTGAGCTTCAATCTTTTCTTTCTATTAGCCTACGTTCTATTCTTCTTATTCTTCAGAGAGCTGCTAAAATGACAGCCTCAGTTCTTCAAGACTTTTCTTCAACAGAACAGTGTAGTTGTAGCTGATGAAGTGGAAGCTTCCGTTCTTCAAGGCTTTTCTTCAGCAGAAAAGTGTAGCTGTGTATTTTAATAGTAGACTCTAGAGAAATTATCTGAAATCAGAAGCTAAAATGTCTGCTTTCCCAGTCTGTGTCAGTTTCTGACCAGCTTGCTGAAGAAATTCAATGAGCTGCAACAGTAGGCTCGATTTTCAGGGATTGGCAGCAGAGTGGGGTTACTTGAAAATTTATAAAACTAACCTAAACTGACTTGAAGTAACCTGAACTAATCTGGTGTAGGTTTTAATAGAACAACATAGATAAGAGGTGTTTCTTCAAAGAGTATATTGAATCTTCCATCTGAATGAACTAGCTTCTGAGCTTCAATTTTTTCTTTCTATTAGACTACGATCCATTCTTCTTATTCTTCAGAGAGCTGCTAAAATAACAGCCTCAGTTCTTCAAGACTTTTCTTCGACAAAACAGTGTAGTTGTAGCTGCTGAAGTGCAAGCTTCAGTTCTTCAAGACTTTTCGTCAGCAGAAAAGTTTAGCTGTATATTTTTATAGACTCTAGAGAAATTCTCTTAAATGCCAGGCTAAAACTTCTGCTTTCCCAGCCCGTGCCAGCTCCTGACCAGCTTACTGAAGAAACACAATGAGCTGCAACATTAGCCTCCATTTTTAGTTATCGGCGGCAGAGTCGAGTTAGATCAAAATTTATAAAACTAACCTAAACTAGCTTGAAGTAACCTGAATTTACCATTTGTAGGTTTTAACAGAATAACATAGATAAGAGATGAATCTTCAAAGAGTATATTGAATCTTCCATATGAATGATTTGGCTTCTGAGCTTCCAATCTTTTCTTTCTATTAGCTTACGTTCTATTCTTCTTATTCTTCAGAGAGCTCCTAAAATGATAGCCTCAGTTATTCAAGACTTTTCTTCAGCAAAACAGTGCAATTGTATGTTTTGTTAGAAGTAAAAAGACTCTAGAGTAATTATCTAAAAGAAAAAGTTAAAACCTCAGCATTACAGGGCTCTATTCTTAGTGATTAGAAGTAGAGTGGATTTAGCTCAAAACTTATATAACTAATCAAAACTACCTTAAAGTTGAAGAATAACATACCATTTTAAAAGATATCCCAGAGAAATGCTCTAAAGTGAGAGGCTAAAATCTCCGCTTATCCACTCTACTCGAGGTCTCGACAAAACTTATATAACTAACCTGTACTAAGTTGAAGTAACCTGAACTAACCTGTTCTAATTTAACATAACGACATAGAAAAGAACCCCCATCTAGAGGATCTGGCGTTTCAGCTTCAATCTTTTCATTCTATTATATAACCTACATTCTACCACTCCATGATAAGCAAGAGCTCAGAAAATCTGAATATATTTTAATAGAATTAAAGAGATTCCAGAGAAATGCTGCTGAAGTGGTGGCTCTAAAGAATCTTTTTCTCTTTTAATTCTCTTTCAAAGTGATTTCTTTTTTTCAGCACAAGAGTGTAGTTGTATCAAATCTGGATATATTTTGATAGAAGTAAAGAGACTCTTTCCCAGAACTTTTATATAAGCCTATACATGTTAGATATTATTGACTCGTACTTCTCTAATCCTGATAATTTTACAATTAATTTGTTCCAGGTCTGCATTACCACTATTTAGTGACCCATGGAAGATCACTTTGGCGTACCTGGCGAATTCGTTCAAAATGTTCTAAATAGGAATTTACTAGATCTCGATTCATGTGCCATCAATTCTTCAGTTTCAAATGACCTTCCTACAAATACTAATACATTGATACAAAATCATCAGCTATCCGAATTAAATGCCGTCCATCAGCAAAATTTAAATTCGAATCACTTCTGTGGCAGTAATATGCTAGTTGTTGACGTCTTGCCTCAGCCAGTCTCATACTTATTTCCTAGCGAGTTGGAACCAAACCAACAGTTTGACTATACTAGTGAAATAAATAGTAGCAGCAATGGACAAGACATCTACTATTCTAATAACTCTGACCAGCCTTCTACAATTTCTGGAGATTATGCACAATCGCCAAATGTTATCATGGCAGCACAATGGCATCAGTTATCTTTCGATTCAAACACAAATGTTGGACAATTGCCTACAAGTCAAGGTATTTGTAATACAGCTACCAATTCAGTTCAGCAAGAAGACTTCGAGCAACCTTCGACGAGTACCGGATTAAAATTTCCAATAGTCTGCCAGTATTGTCACAAGGTGTTTAAGCATGCCGGTGATCGAAATAAGCACGTAAGGACACATACCAAGGAAAAACCCTACAAATGTCCTATGGCAAACTTCACTCTCCGAGCAAAAAAGTTGTAGTTTTCGCTCTTAATACATAAATAACTATTTTTGAGACATTGGTTTAGCAACTTCTTTAAACAACTGATATTCCTTTCTCCATCTTCTTTTTCTTTTTTCCAGATTCTATGGCCAGTGGTCCATCAGTTATAATAGTTACGTCGTTTTGCTTAATTTGATAAGTTCAGAGGGTTGTTTAGCCTCAGAGGTAACAACCGTTTACCAATTCAAACATACGGTTTTTATTTTGATTTTTTTGCTCATGAAATGAGTCTCAATTCATGAATATTCAGCTACGAGCTTATGATGTTTTCGTTACTTACTGGATCTCTTTTCAGCCTGGATACTTTTTTTGCAACAATCTAACCAGGCTCTTCCCCATCTTCTCCTCATTCAGGCAGTTTATCAGTTTCCTACTGCGAGTCTGCAAGTCCTTTAAGGTTCATGTCACTTAAGGTATGGTAATTCTCGCGTCCCTGCATCACCAATCTCCCACTGCTTAACTTTCTTTTATTCCAGAAAAGGGTGGATTCATATGATCCAACTGTCTTGTCCTTGTTCCAATGTTTCCAGATGCAGCTCTCGTGCCTGGGGTTACTTCTAATCTGCTTTGTTAATAATTTCCGTTTTATTTACATTAACAAGCTTGCTGACTGGCCATTATCTCATATGAACATATGGAAATATTTGGAAGACATCTCCCTTAACCTTCACAGATTGGTTAGTTTAGGTTAGCCTACTTTCAGATGGGTGCGAAGAGTCTATAAAAGTGCCGATACTTAATAACCCAACCTCGGCCATAACCCAAAACTTTGTTATATGCAGGTAAGTTATTATATCTAGAGTATAGAATTGTTTTCTCGCACTCCATTTATAAAACAATGGCTGGTATTGACCTTTCCATTTCCATGCATTGGCATTCCAATTGATTGAATATCTGGCTACGTTAGATATACGTCTGAATTGCCATATATGCTGTGTTTTTTGCCATTCAAATCCCAAAATATCTAGACTACATCACTGATTTAACTGTAACTTCCCGAAAGAAATCCACATGTGCACCAAAACAGTCACATCTTTTTGCCACACCTTGTTGTGTTGTCCATAACTAAATCTTACAGTGTTCTTAGTTCTGGTTTTTGTGAACTTTTTCAATTTAAAAATTATTAACTTTTGTTGTTGTGTTTTCATTTCTTCTTCGGTGGCCAATTTTTAGGAGACTTTTAGAACATACTTTAATTAATAAAAATTTTATTTAATAAAATGTTTCCTACATTTTTTTGATATTGACTTGTTGGAGTATTTGGCCTTTTTTTCGAAACCTCTAACTTTGACTGCCTATAACTTTAGAACAATCAGACCGATCAGAGTGATCCAATTGTTTTTCCTCTTCTTGATATATTCTTTTTCGTCGTTGTAACAAAATTTTAATTCTCATTAATTCCGGAAATAGACCCCTCGGATGTCGATTTTTATCTTTTAGAATCGATTTTTTGCTATTTCCAAACAAACTTTATATATTTGGCACATTTTATTCCTATCAAGTTTACTGCTCTTTTAAGGGATTGTAGTCGTGCCATTTCTATCAAAAGGGATATATTTTTTTTAAATTTTTTCAAAAGGGCGAATATTAGGTCTTTTTTCGAAATTTGTAACATTGACCGCGTATAACTTTAGAACAAATAGACCGATCAGAGTGACCCAATTATTTTTTCCTCTTCTTGATGTCCCTTTTCTCCTCCTTCAAACAAAAGTTACATTGGTTCAATAATTTCGCAGATAGACCCCTTCGATTGTAAATTTTTAGGGAACTTTTATAATCGATTATTTCCTATTAAAAAAATCATTTATGAGGCTGATTTCATTCTAATTAAATTTATTACGTTCCTAAGGAATTGCAGCTGTGCCATTCCTATCAAAAACAGCATAAAATTTTTGTTTCGTATTTACCAAAGGGCCGAGTATATTGGGACCTTTTTCGAAATTTCTCTTTCTCTTTCTCTTCCCTGACGCAAAAGTCTCATTGGTTCAAATATCTTCCAAATCTCTACTCCTAGCCCAACTAACAAGGAAGGGATCTGAAAATTTGTAGAATCTACTGGCATTTCTAGTGAAGGTGTTTTATTTTTTTATTTCTTCATGAGTTGTTCACCATTTTTGTTCTTTTTTTCATTTAACTGTGTTAATTTTATTTGTTCTCTTATCCAATTCCCAAAATTTTTATTCGGTTTTCTGTTTAGGCCTAATTATTATTATTAAATTACGTAGATATTTCTTCTCCTTTCTGGAAGTATTTTTAATAAGCTACATTTATCTTCCTAAACTTTCTTAAAACTTTTTGGGCTAAACATCTGTTTGTAGGTTTTGAGCGTCACATACGAATGATATTAGTTTATGAGTTTTTATTAATTTGTTGCCTTTTTTCTCTTATGACAAGATGGCGTTTTTGTTGTTTATTGCTCGATTTTTTTTCAAAATTTCTACTGTATTTATTTGCCTTTACGCTCTTTATACTTGCTATCTTTCCTGTGACTCTGGCAGTTGTCTTAAGCTTTGTTCTGCTATTTACTTATCTAATGTCATTGTTTTTTCAATCCGCTTTTAGATCCCATTCCAATCTAAAGATTTGTTAATTCTAGTGTTATTTATGATTCGTTCAAATTCAGTGTCTCTTTTTTACTTTAACCCCTTTTTTTTCTATTCTCCTTGTTTCATTATCTTAAACACCGATTCTATTGGGTCTCACCTGTTAACACTTGATGCCCTTAGGTTTTCTGCTACACTCTTTTATTAGTTTGAATTTGTCGGCCTTATTTTCTACGACTTAACTGCATTTAATTAGTTTTTTCAGTCTCGTCTTTACATCTTCAGTATACTTTTTTTCCGCATTTTTTTAATTTAAAACGTTATGTTTTGAACAGGCTTACTTCTCATTTTTATCTTCGTTGGCTTAAGTCCCCTGTTACAAGTTTGGTTTATATTTTAGCTTGACGTTTAAAGAAAGATTTTGGCAGATATACAGTAAGTACGTCAAATTCGAGGCTGAAAGGTAGGGTTTTAACTTTAGTTGCAAAAGTACATTGTAAAGTATTTTCCGCGCTTTGAAGCCGTGGCCCAATGGAATTTCTTCCTGATGTTTCGCTCACAACTGCGGCAGACGTTATCAAAGGCGATGAGGCAGCGGAGACATACTTTCACCTGATCGTCAAAATATGTTGAATTACTTTGGGTAAGATGTAGATGATTGTTCATATGCTTCTTTCACTGTATGATTTTGTTAACTTTTTAGAGACCTCATTAATCCCATTGATTCCGGTGTTTTGAGCAACTTTTATTATCAGTTCTTTTAAGATGAAGCGTTTGTTGCTGTAATTCTTTCCAACTTACTGCCTATTACCTATTACCATCGAGTGGAGGTTGCACAAAGTTTCCTCGATAATAGTGCATTGAACTGTTATTAAGTATGGGGCTGTTCTTTTTCAAATTATGAAGACTCTCCGCTGGTTCTCAGATTTGCCTGCTCTAATTATCCTTAGGTGCTGCTTATTATTAAACAGGGATATTAAAGGTTTCGAAAAATTTTATGTGTAAAAGATTCTTGGATTCATCTTGCACTTGTGCACTTGTTTACATCCCACCCATACCCAATCCTAGATATAACATTGAAAAGTGAATATTAATTGCTATTATTAATTAAGTAGTCTTCTATGATGATAAGTAGTCCTCTATGAATATGGCAGTAGATAGAGCCTGATGAAATCAACCTGTGTAGTAACTGATACAAGTGAGATTAGTAATTCCTTCATGATTTTAAGGTCCTCTCTAAAGACGAGTCTATTGAAAATTTATGAAGTTATGTGACGGAAAATTACATATTAAATTTCAAATCTGTGATTTTGTTTCTAAGGATAGTTTACACTCTAAAGTGTTTTTCGGGCTTTGAAGCCGTGGTTCAATGGAATTTCTTCTTGACGTTTCGTCTACAGCTGCAGTAAACATTATCAAAGGCGATGATGCAATGGGCGACAAAAACTAGGGAGATAAATATGATAAAGTTTCATTGTTTTTGGTCGGATGTCAAACTCATTGTATTGCAAACCCCCACAGGTGCCCTGGTCTTATAAAGAAGAAAGGGAAAGAGAACTTAAATTCTGCCTTCTGTGCAAAGCAACGCCTTCTGGGCAACGCCGTTAGTCGTAATCCTTAAGAAGAATAGTAAGTTAAGTCTACGTGGTGATTATGAAAGCACAGTCAATAGATACCTGTATGAGCATATCTGCACTTCCAACGAAACTGGATTTGCCAAAGGCACACAACAGGAGAAGATTCAGGCCTTTAAAGTAACCCCAATACCGACCTACTTAACCGAACTGAGGTAATTGTATATGTAGTCTTAAAGTGCGCTTGTCTGTATTGTGTATTTACCTACTTTATTGTGTAGAAATGTTGCTGAAGGTTTCGTAGGCATATAGCTTTGACTGTGATATAAAATAAGTCCACAAAAGTAAAAACTACCATGTCACCTCAGGGGATTGAAGAATTTTGTAAGGGGGATGTGGTATTGGCAGTGAGATTGCCCAACGTGGTCCAGTGCAAAAGGGCTCACACCCTTTTTGCGTTAAATGTAGAGACCCTGTACTCTGAAATGTTTATGTCAAAAATTGCCATAATGGCACAACTGTAATAATGCAATATAGTTAAAATTGATGAACAATGTGTGAAACAAGAGTGTTTCATTCGGTAAAGTCAAAAGTAAATACATCAAGTTTATATTTTTTAAACGGGCACCTTGTGCATAAAGTCATTCTAATATTTTAGAAAGAAAGCTAAATCCATCCTATTTAAACTTTTATAAACGCTATAAACATGTCAAAACATGGGGTGGCTCACTCTCAAGGCAGGATGTGGTACTGTTTAAACCATGTAAGATATTAATTTGGAGCAAAAGTCATGTTAAGTCGAAGAGCTTGAGCTACAATCTGACATTAATGAAAATTATACAAGGTGTGCCAAAAAAAGCCCAAAGTTATATTAAAAAAAAAATGTTATAAGCCTTGCTCCATAAACACCTTGAACAATGCTTTGTCTTTCGACACATGATGACTTTTGGTCCAAGTCAATATCTTCTATAGCTTAGACGCTATTGAACCCTGCTTTGAGAGTGAGTCACCCTGAGTATATAGGCAGGAAATGTAAATATTATAAAATTTATAATTAACTGGGTTTTAGCAAAGCAGGGACAACGTGTTTTGATTATTTTGATGATTACATGAAAGTTTTTGTGACCGTTTTGTAACCGATTTCTTTTTTGTTGCATATATTCTTCTTTGCGGAACTATTTTTTTGTTTTCCGAGGTTTTTATAATACACTTTTCTGATTGATGACTCGTTCCCAACACAGAGTGAGACCCCTGTTTGACAGCAGCGATGGTTGCTGCAATGGGAGCAACTAACCTTTCCAGTGCGTCTAATTCCGTCTAATCCCTTCTAAAATTGTATTTAAATAGTTCCTCATTTTTTCTTCATTAACTTGAAAGTCTTCATCTTTCTTATTGTTAACATTTAACACTTTCATTAAATCTTCTGATTCTTCACGTAGTGAATCAGAGTGAATGACCAGATTGCGTTCGTCCTCATCGTTATCTTCAGTCATAGCTTCGGGAGCTATTAAAAGAATATGGAATTAGTTTTCAATTAAAGTGCTACCTCTACTTTGGTTGCACAAAAAGTAGAAGGCTACGAATAGTTGCTACCTGGCACCAAAAACAACCCCTTTACGTCGTCAGTGTTAAGCTATAATTTAGAATTCGATTTTTTTTTAGTAAAAACACCCAAACTAATTTTTTACATTACATCTTTTCGTTATGCACTCGCTTGTAGCAATAAGTGTACCTAATATTAATATTTAAAAATCACAAGTTTTATAAAATTTTAATCAAAATTTACCCAAATTGCCCATATTATTCCTCCACCTACATGCCAAATTCTTATTAAAACCCATAGGCCCTCACATAACAAATAAGCTACATTTATCTGCAATATACCAGTTTACCTGGTGGGATTTGTGTGTTTGATCAATTAGGAAATCCTAGTCTTAAGGTCCACATGAAATTATCGTTACATTAGTGACCACAGTAATCATCAAGTATGCAAAAAGGTAATGGAATAATTATTAAGAACACAAATATAAAAAAAAAACTCTTTACCTTCTAAAGTTTCTGTAGTGCTCCTGGGTTTCGTACTTAAATATGCGCATAGTAAATGGATATGTTTGCACATGTTCCATTTTACTGCTGAATGCAGGGCCTGTGCTGCTGACGCATGCCAGGCATGTGCAGGTATAATGATGGATGCATGTTTTACAATCGTCGCACCTCAGAGAACACTTACAATTGCTATTTTCTTGCCGTATGGAATAAACTTCAAAACTCCTTGTTGCCTGAAGTTCCCAAGAGTTTTGTTGATTATTCTCACAAATTGTATTTGTTAATGTCTGGCTAGCTTTATGACGTGCTCGAATATCAGCTACCTTGCTACTGATTTTTCCCTTATGTAAGGTGATAATTCTGTCAAATAGCTTGTCACGAACAAATGACATTAGGCAATCAATGGTCTTGTCAAGACGTTTTACATTCTTGCCACTACAGTATATATACTTGATTGTTCGGTGCATGCGTTCTAGATGCATGTTTGTGTTCAATCCACAGTGAAGTCTATAACAGTATGCCCAGAAGGTACATTTATGGCACTAATTATTTTTGAAATACTCATATACACACAAAGCATATTGGTAAATGCTGAAGAATCCGTTTCTTCCATTAGTGCTCTTACTTGGGCGTTTACTTGTTGCTGAAACATCAGTAATAATATTAATGAAAGATGCTTTTCACATACAGGCTGTTATGAAAAGTGATTCGACATACTTCAAGTGCGCCAAAAAAAACCGTATCACCGCTACCCCCACCCCAGTCCCTCCAAAATAATGTTTTCACTTCATATAAACAAAATGGATAGGATATGCAGGTGTTTAAAGTTAGGCTCATAAACTATTCTGATTTATGTCACAAAGATATGTTTAACATAACTTTAACACTGTCTCTGAAACCAAATTTTATGGGTCCCAAAGATACAGTTTAGATCTCGGTTTAGATACTATAATTTGAAATTATTTCCTATTCTAACTTTAATGGAACCTTGTATATCCAGAGTTAAAGGAACCAAGATATAACATTTTTTTTATAAATACAATACCATTATTTTGACCTCCTTTTCTTATCCTGACATTTGTTACATGACCTCATTTTCTAGAAAACAAAAAAAAAGCAATTTTTGACGACAATATCACTATCCAAACGTTATGATGCTATCACTTTTTGTGTTGTTGATGTGTTAAAAAAATGATATGGTCGCCAAAAAGTCGTCTATAGATATGGGTTTTATGCTTTATAACATATGCTCAAACCACCTACTGACTGCAAAATGCAATGTAATTAATGGAATGGATATTTATGATTTCTTTAAAAAAACGCAAAAATGGTAATAATAATAATAATAATAATAATAATAATAAATTCTTTATTGCCAACAAGATCACAAAATATGACACAGCAACGTCAAACAAGAGTAGCATTATAGCTTACTAAAATTAATTACTCAAAATAAAGATTAAATTGAAATGAATAAATAGTTTTCTCAAGCAAAAGAGCCTTGACACGTTGTTTGAAAACCGTATCATTTTGAAGACGCTGCAAATCAGCGGGTAACAAATTGTATGCTTTAATGGCTCTATATGAGGGCCCTCTCTCGAAAAAAGTAGTTTGGTGACGAGGAATGTTTAACATTTCCCTATTTCTTGTTAGAATTGACATATTTTGAGAGTACCCGTCAGCGTTCCTTCTGAATAATGCACTGTTTTTTCTGACAAACATTACCAATGACATAAAGAATATTGAAGGGACGGTAAGTATCCCCAATTTAGAAAAATAAGGGCGACATGAATCCGTCGGTCTCAGACCAAAAATACACCGAACAATTCTTTTTTGAGCTCTAAAGATATTCATTGGGGTGCGTCCCGATCCCCAAAATAGTATACCGTAACTTATGATTGCCTGAATGTTGGAGAAATAGAATAACCTAATAGTGTCCACAGTGAACTGATCTTTAAGCCGTCTGATCAACCCACAATAGCTATTCAACCTAGACTCCAACATGCGGATGTGAGTTACCCAGCTCAGACAAGAGTCCACATAGACCCCTAGAAACTTTACATTGTTCTGCACAGGCAGAGATCTACCACTCAAAGCAACATAAAGAGACTCATCAGTACAAGGCTGTTTGCTGAAACATAACAATCCCGTTTTTTCAGCATTTAATTTTAAATGATTGTTGATGCTCCAATCACACATTTCCTGAGTTGAAGTTCTGCATCGAGCAGATAAGTCAGCTTTTGATTGAGAGGCAATTAGAATGGAGGTGTCATCAGCATACTGACAAAGGATATCTGAAGAAACTTCGTTTGTCATTCCATTAACATATACTAAGAACAGCGTGGGCCCCAAGATAGAGCCTTGGGGCACACCTCGACCAAGGCCAGTAGAGGTGGAATAATGAGGTCGACCATTGCTCATGATGCAGACGGACTGCTCACGACCAGAAAGGTAGGACCGCAGTAAGTCAGCACACAACCCGCGTAAGCCATAACTATGTAAGCGTGCCATCAAAATATCGTGATTTATGGTGTCGAAGGCTTTGGACAAATCAAAAAACAGTCCAGCAACACGCCCACCCTGGTCCAGATTCGTAATAATAAATTCAATAGCTCTATATACAGCCTGTTCGGTAGATCTGCCCGATCTGAACCCAAACTGACAATTACTAAGCAACAGCCTACCCTCCAAAAATTTGACAATCCGAAGATTTAAAACCCTTTCAAACACCTTCGACATAGAGGGCAGGATCGAGACCGGTCTGCAGTCGCCAACCTTCCGACGATCACCCCTCTTGAAGACCGGCACCACTTTGGCTCTCTTAAGGTCTCTAGGAAAGATTCCTGTTTGAAAGCAACAATTTATGATGTGACTAAGTGGCTTGCTTATGTGCAGCGCGACATGCCTCAAGACAAAGGAGGGGACTTCATCCAAGCCTGACGAAAATTTATGCGGAAGATTCCTGATAATTTCGAAAATCTCTTGTTCATCGGTAGGAAACAGAAAAATACTATCAATACAATTTCCGTTGCAAGGTGGGATATGGTCAGGCTGTATACTTGTGTCGTTACGGAATTGTTCACAGAAGCTATACGCAATCAGCTTAGGGTCGCTAATGATATCACCTGAATCAGAACTCAAAAAAATCTGCCGACATGTGTTTCTATTTCCTGACTGCGTGTTAAGTAGCGCCCAAGCCGTTTTGGCTCTATTTTTTGAATTCAATATTTTATTATCGTTAATTGATTTTTTGTAGTTGGAGAGATATTGTCTGTAGATTTTTCTTTCATCCTTGTATCGTTCATGAACAATGGGAGAGTTTGTCTGCTTGTACCAAACGTACCAGTCCTTAATGTAACTAGAATATAGTTTTATTTCAGATGTCACCCAGGTGTCGGTTCTGGACTTCACTCTAGACCATTCTAAGGGAAAAGCGATATCGAAATAATAGTGAAAAATATTTGAAAATGTGGTGTATTTCTGATCGGCACCGACGGACTCAGCTACGTCAGTCCAAGATTCAGTCGCTAGGCAGCCAACGAACCTCGTAATATTATCAGTGGTGAAAAAACGTCGCTTGAAACAAACCGCGGCCTCTTCCAAAAACGGAGTCCTGAGAGACAAATGCTGACCATAATGATCAGAGATATCAGAAATAATAATTTCACATTCTAGGTCCTCGTCTTTGAAGTTGGAGAAAATATTATCAATTTGCGTTGCAGAATTTCTACCTAGTCTTGTAACACCATTTACGTGTGGTTTCAGGCCATAAGCAAGAAACAACTGAATTACTGAATTTGCAGCGTCATCAAGATTTAAAAAGTTAACATTAAAATCACCACAAACAATGATGAATTTGTTGGTGTTGTATGTCTTATCTAGTAACTCACACAACTTACTTAAGAATACATCGAAATTACCCGAAGGGGATCTATAAGTACAAGCTATTATGATTTTCTTATTACTATTTTTGTTAGTGTACTCGGATATGCAATATTCGAAGTCTTTTTCAATAGATAATAAGTCTATATCAAATTCTCGAATTTTGGAATCAAGAGTTGCAAAAATTGCTGTTCCACCGCCTCTGGTCGCCACTCGGGAACTAGAGCAGGCAAGAGCATAATTCTGTAAGTGTATCCTATTCAAATCAGATTCCTGAAGCCAATGCTCGGTTACGCAAAATAATTCGGGAAACCGGGTTCCCAACAGCAGTTCAACTTCAAGTATTTTATTATTGAGACTCTGAATGTTAATATGGAACAAGTTGCATTCACTAATACGTCGTGACTGGTTATCAGGAGTATTTTTTCCTAATTTTAGCGGAGTACTTGGGCACTCTGTCGAGATTTGTCTAAAAAATTCCGGCCAAGAGAGAAATTAAATCGCTCAAAAGAAACACTCGCCGGCCAGAAATCACTATTATAAATTGTATCTTTAAGTTCCGGTTTAACTCCGATCATAAATCTAAGCTTTGTACCACGGTAGGATTTTGGGACGCACTGTTTAACAGAAACATCTTCTGCACTAGTTCCTGCATGTTTGACGATATAGTCCGTTATGATACTTTCAGTAGCAGTCGCTCCGACTCTGGAAATAAACACCCAGATCTTCTTATCTAGGTTTGACGCGCCAAGTTCGAAATCGTTCGCCGTCCTAGTTCCACGTTGCGGATTTCCCTTGCGAATTTTCCGGACAAGTTTGCCCTCTTCCAGCGGGGGTGGAGGAATTGTGCGAGGACGTCGCGGTTCGCGATTTTTCGGATTCTGAAAGCCCTGTTGGTCTGTATTACTCCCATTCTCATTGTTAGTAATATCAGCAGGTGTTGATAAACCATTTTTTGTCTGATCATTAGTACACCCAAGTGAGTTATCTGTTTGTAAATATTGGGTAGTTTGTATGAAATGCCCTGCATTGTTGTTTGTTTTCAACTGGGTGTCAGGTGTTGTTTTTTGTGAAGCATCGTTATCTGATGTGGCGTTCGATCGAGCCTTTGGCCGGCCTTTTGTGAACAGCCCAAGGCTATCACTTTGAACTACCTCGGCCCAAGTCTGCGCCGGTGAATCCGATCGGACAGGTGCTGTTTTACCCGCCAAAATATTGGAGGTTAGAATATCTAATTTATTGTTTATTTCTTGGAATTGTTCTTGAAATTGCTCATGTGAGGCCATTAGCCGTAGAATTACTTGATTCAGTGTTTCATTTGAGTCTTTTAAGGATTGATTTACTAACCTTAATTGCTCAAAATCCGATGTATCGGCGCACACATCATCGGCATCCTGAATGCATTCGGGGCACCTAAGTGTGTTATATGAAACAACTTTCATTCCCTTAACCCGCACCGCACACGCAGGGTGAAAAGCTGCTTCACACTGTTCACATTTTACGTCACTAGCGGTACCTCTTTTACACGATTTGCAAAAAATCTTGTCGCCTTGCGAACCGACGAGGTTCGTCGGCGCCATTTTGCTTCACCTGGTGAATAACGAATTGTGAAGTTATAATTTAGATAGGTTTTAGGATATAGATTTAATAAAAACCTATGTTTCATCCACGAAACGTTCGTTTGCATCTCAGTAGTGATTAAACTTTTTTTACCCATATCTATTTTGCTCTTATACAGGGTTTTCTGAATGTTCCAGAAAGGTCTACCTTTTACCACATGGTGAAACCTACGAAGATGGATTTTTGGGAGATCACATAAGGTTAAAAAATCTATCTCTTGAGGGTCAACTCGCATTTATAAGACCTATTTCTTCAGAGCAGTGACGTCCACAATTTTTTTTAAATGGGTCGGTCTTTATAAATGCGAAATGACCATCAAGAAATAGATTTTCTAACCTTATGCGATGTCCCAAAAATGTATCTTTGTAGGTTTCACTGTGTGGTAAAAGGTACCCTCTCCGGAACATTTGGAAAACCCTCTAAGTATATAGTTCACAAACCTGTTTATCTTTTGGGCAAAGGGAAAATACATTTTTACTCCAGGCCCGTATAACATGCCATGCACAGTATAATCTATAAATTAATAAACATAAACTGTAACCACATGAAATTGTTTAAAACATTTTCTTTACCTGTAGTTTGCTTTATCCATAACTTTGATCCATGCATTGTAGTAAGCCTCAGCCATGTCAGACATGAACACCTTTGGCTTAATGGTCAAACCAATATGATCCTTAATGGCTTGAAAAAACAATTTTAGTACTGCTTCATCACTTCTGTTGGAGATAAGAAAAGCACATGGGAAACCCTGCTTTAAATCATCCAATACAAGCAGTGTGTGTATTTCAAAATTATATTTATTCAAGCCATGAGTGCCATCAATGCATACACAGTCATGACAAAATTTTTGAAGGACATGAGATTGACCATTATTCATTATACACAAAACATAGTCTGATATAGCCAATTCAGGATATTCAGGAAGTAGAATGTCTTGTGGTTTGTAAAATAGGACACATGAATTACCTGGAACAGAAAAAAGTTGTATTATTTGACATAAGCAGGAATTTGCTCAGCTTTTAACTACCATCTTTCATTTCATTAACCCAAGCGTCAACACTAACTGCATCATTTTGATGGCGTACAGCAGTTGACTTTAAATTGAATGCCGCTTCCCATATTATAGAGATCTTTTTTAGTTAACGAATCAAGTCTGGTTAAGTCACTATTTAAATGGTCTCTAGCTTCATCTAATATTGATGAGAAAGGAACTTTTGAAGCTATTTTAACAGCAATTGATTTCTTTTCATAGTCACTGAGTGGTAAATGTCCTAGATTATTGGTGTGTCCCACATGTGTCTCAATCAATGTAACTTGGCATTTACCATTTTCACTCACTAATACTTTCATCTCAGCTGGGCAAAAACCATCAATTTTATTGCTCCCCTGAGTTTTCAAATGACGAAGCCCTTTACTACTTGAAGTAAAGTTACCCGACCTATGACAGTAATAACCCATTTTTCGAGATATTTTGGTAAATGCATCACCTCGCTTTTTAGAAAATGCTGATTTAGTGTTTTGTTCAAACACACTTTTCCACTGTTGAAATTCATCGATACTGGAATACTCCAATTTTCTAATTGAAATAGGTATACCATGAACCACTTCAAAGTGTTTATACAACTCACTGGGAGATTGACTTTCACAGGAGCACAAAGGACACTTTATTGATGTTGGCTTGGTCGAACTCGGATTGGGGTTATCTGAGGGTTTATCAGAGTCTAATGAACATGACTGTTCAAGAACATGATGGATTATTTCATGTGCTTTAAGGTTGTTCTTATGCTTGAAGTTCTATCCACAAAGGCATGTAAACTTGTATGATTTGCTTTCTTGTATTTGTGAAATAATAATTTCAGACTTCTCACCATGAAACCTCCTAATATGTCTTCGTAATTCGGACAATCGTCCGAATAATTGCGCAACACTCATTGCACTGCATATTTAGAAAACAATTCTAAAGTTGACTTTTTATTTTTTATTTGGAAGAATCGGAGTAATTAAAGTAGAGGTTAGATTACCGGTAAAACGCGCCAAAGTAAATTAACTTGCCGCGATTGGTTCTTAAAAATCATAAGCTGCTATTGGTCCGGCACGAAAGTTAGCGTGCTGTGCCTAGACACAAGTGTCGCGCTGCAGTGGAGGGACTGGGGTGGGGGTAGTGGTGGCGCGGGGTTTCGGCGCACTTGAAATATATCGTAGAACTCGCTTTCAATCTGCATTTAGAAACGTACTTTCCTCTTTCCTTTTGAAATTGTTGTCGTGTTTAAAGATCTCACTCTCTCGTTATGATAGAAACACTGCGATATCCATCTCGTTGAAAAGGATATCGTGACCTTCAGAGAAAGCGTTTTCTGCTACTGCTGACTTTTGTGTTTGTACCCAGCTTGCAACTCTTCTTGCAGTTCCGTAATCCTCATGTTGACACTGCGTTTTGTGGTGCCAATGAATACCGAGCCATAGTTGCATAGAACTTCGGGTAAACTCCGGGCGCCCATAGGGGATGTCTGCGGTCTTTGGTCGATCTCACGCTCGGTTGTATAGTACGAGTGGGTTTAAAGACACTGTGCTTTTCCAGTAGTCTGCCGATCCTGTCCGTTACTTTGTGGATGTACGGTAGACTAGTCCATCCGCGCTTTTCTTCATCTTCTTCCGTTATTCCTCCCTATCGCTCTACATTCGTTGGACGGACGACCCTATCGAACTCGTGTTTGCTGTATCCATTCCAACCAAAGGCTCTTTCTAGATGCTTCATTTCCCGTTCCAATTCAGACCCGGCTCACAAATTCTCTTGGATCTCACAGACAGAGTCTTTATGACTCCTCTTTTCTGTCTGGGAAGATGATTTGATCCGTTATTGAGGTATTGGTCAGTGTGTGTTGGTTTTCTATAAACGGTGTGCGCAAGTTTCTCATTCGGCCTCCGTGATATCAAAACATCCAAAAACAGTAGGCGTCCTTCTTTTTATCTCCATAGTGAATTGAATTTTTGGGCTGTTAGAGTTGATGTGTAAGAGGAAGTTTTGAAGTTCGCTCTCGCCATGGTTCCAAATAACAAAGGTGTCGTCCACGTATCGGAACCAGCACTTTGGGCTCTTCTTTTGAAGAAAGAAATTCTTTTGCACCACGGGTTCGAACCCCGGAAAACCTTTAGACTGTATTTTGACCGGCCGTGAAAGCCTTCGCAGTCTTATAAGGTAAACCAAGTGTACTTAGTTCAATATGATAACATGTTCTGCAGTTCGGCTTTGCGGTTATTAAAAGTTCTGAATAAGTAACCCACATATGAGGAACTGTAGGCATGGGAGTTATCAAAATCAAATCAGTCAAAAGCAGCTTTATTGTCTCGAACTTCAAATGCAAATTCATTGACAAAGCACAGATAAAACACTGTAGAAAAGGGTCCAATACTGCCCCACTACGCAACAGAATTTCCAATCATACTCTAATATATATTTAATTCTAAATATAGATCAACAAAACACAACAGTTATAAAAAAATAGCATATTTTACAGTGCAATATTAAAAATTAGAAAAGGACAGACATGTCAACTGTAAGAATAAAAATTTAAATCTAAAACTTGGCTGTCAACAAGACTTTAATAACCTTTCGAAAACCCACAGTCAGTCACAGCGTGTCCTCAAAGTACTCGTTAATGTGATAATAGGCCCTCGCAACCAGGAGAGCCTTAGCACCATTCCTAAACTGACTTAGAGTGGGCAGTCCCCGAACTCCCAATGGCAAGTGGTTATACATTTTTTTGTTGTTATACACAAAAGAACGTTTGATCCGGTGGACGGTAATGGCAAAGCAATCAGATCAGGGCCCCTTAAGCTGTAGTGATTAAGCCCCACAGGAGTATGGTGTCTATACTTTTTATATATCAGGCAAACCGACTCCAAAATGAGCAAGCATGGTAGGGTGAGTATTCCTTCGTCCAAAAACAATGGCCTGCATGATTCCCTGAGCCCCACCCCAAACACACATCTAATTGCTCTTTTCTGCAGTTTGAAGATGTCCATGAAAAGATATTCGCTGCAGTTTTTCCAGAATCAGATCCCATATCTGAGGTGAGACTCGACCAAGGCAAAATATGAACTCATAGTTGTTCCTTTATGGTTCAATTCCTTGGATATTACTCGGAAGGCATAAAAGTTTTTTGCAATTTTTGTTCTCAATTCCTCCAAGTGATGACCGAATGTTAATTTACTATCTATATACATAGCCAGAAATTTATTCTTAGACACCCTGCCCAGAAGTCCCTCATTTATTCTTACCTCACTCAGGTCGCATCCGAAGCACATATGATTGGTTTTAGAAACATTAAGTACCAATCGATTCACACCAATTCCCAATCATCCTCAAGTCCACATCAATTCTATCATTCATTTGTTCTTTGTTCAACGAGTGCCAGAGTATCGTGGCATCGTCCGCAAAAAGAGTGACACTCCCCGTTATGTCAAGAGAAGCCAGGTCATTTATATATAACAGAAACAACAGCGGTACCAACACTGAACCTTGGAGAACAAGCTCCACCTTTCTCTTTAGTTGCTTTGAGTTCGGTGGGACAAGTATGACCAGATCCATTCACCCGATCTTCCTCTAAATCCGCAATATTCTAGCTTGCCCAGATAAGAAAAAACCGCATTTGCCGAAAGAACACTGTGTCTGTCGAGAAAAGATTCCATTCTCTTCTTCACCATCTTCTTAACAATTTTTGCAAGGGTTGACAGAAGAGCGACAGGTCTGTAATCACTGACCGCCTCCCTGCTAACACCCTTGAATAAAGGAACCACCATTGCAAACTTCAAACAATCAGGAAAAGTGCCCGCTTCGAAAGAGCGATTAATGCATTCAACCAGCACCCTCACGGCCGATTCTGGGAGGACATTAAGAATTACAACCGACATGTCATCCCAGCCCGCTGCCCCGTTTTTCCTTATTTCGCCCATCGCTCTCATGAGCTCCTCCAAGTCAACAGGGCTGAAAAAGAATGTTTCACGGACAGCATCGCGCCGCAGGAAATCGGTGTGCCGCATAGCCTGTCGAAGTCCACAGGATAGCGAAGAAGCGACAGTACAAAATTAATTATTCATGTCCTGAGCCGTGACACCAACATCCAGCGGCACTGACCCCGTCCTACCCCTCAGCTCACCAACAACCTTCCAAGTTTCACGCTGTACAGGGTGTTTCAAATTCGAGCCACATCATTGAGATCTCAGCAACGGTAAGAGATACAAAGTCGGTTAAATCGAAGCAAAGTTGCGAAGTTTGGAGTTCAATAATATGCCGTTTTAACAATTGAAAAATTCCGATTACTTTCGGAGATATCCGAAAAAATACGAAATTTTGAAATATCGTTTTTATTTTGTTTTGAGCTTATTCGAATAGATTCTTCTTCTTGTGGTTCCTATCCGTTACGGATGTTGGCAATCAGCATGGCGAGCCTAACTTTGTTTACGGCAATGCGGAAGAGTTCGGTTGATGTTTTTCCGGTCCACTTCCTGAGGTTATGCAGCCAAGATATTCTTCTCCTTCCTGGACCTCTTCTTCCATCGATTTTTCCCTGGATGATTGTCTGGAGTAAGGAGTACCTGGAGTCGTTTCTCATGATGTGGCCCAGATATTGCAGTTTTCGGATCTTGATGGTGTTCATAACTTCTTTTTGTTTATTCATCCTTCTTAGTACCTCTTCATTAGTGATATGTTCGGTCCATGATATCCTCATCATTCTTCGATAGAGTCGCATTTCGAAGGCTTCTATTTTCTTGGATGTGTTTTCATTGAGTGTTCAAGATTCCGTCCCGTATAAGAGGATAGAAAAGATGTAACATCTGAGAAGTCTCATTTTTGTTTCCAGTGTAAGATCATGGCTTCTGAAGAGTTTGCTCATTTTGTTGTAGGCGGCGGTGGCTTTGACGATTCGTGATTTGATTTCTTGAGTTGCGTCCCAGTTCTCGTTTATACGTGTTCCCAGGTACGTGATGTGTGGTACTCTCTCTATTGGTTGGTTGTTGATGGATAACTGGATGTTGTCGATCTTGTTTTTGCTAATGACCATAATTTTGGTCTTTTGTATGTTTATGTCCAAACCATATTCCTTACTAACTCTTGCTATTTTGTTGATAAGTTGTTGTAGTGCTTGTGGGCTATCTGCGAACACGATGGTGTCGTCCGCGTATCTTATATTACTCAATTTCTTCCCATTTATTGAGATGCCCTCCTCTTCTTCGTCGTCGAGCGCTTCTTTAAAAATCTGCTCGGAGTAGATGTTAAATAGCAGGGGTGAGAGTACACAGCCCTGCCTCACTCCTCGCATTATTTTGACGGCCTCAGTTGTTTCTCCGTCGACTCTTATTGTTGCCGACTGGCCCCAGTACAAGCTACTTATGATATTCAGGTCATTGGTATCGATCCCTGTCTTCTTTAATATTTCCATCATTTTGCCATGTTGAACCCGGTCAAATGCTTTGGCGTAGTCAATTAAACAACAGTAAACGTCAAGGTTAACGTCTCTGCATCTCTGGACAAGGACTTGGACAGCAAAAAGTGCTTCTCTGGTTCCCATCGCATTGACGAACCCGAACTGGTTTCGAGAGATTAGGTTCTCGCATCGATTGTATATTCTTTTATGGCTGACTTTGAGAAAGGTTTTCAGCAGGTGGCTCATCAGACTTATCGTTCGATATTCTTCACATCGTTTTGCGCCTTGTTTCTTTGGCAGTGCAATGAACTCTGAGACTAGCCATTCTTGTGGTATTTTACCTGATTTGTAGATGTTGTTGAAAAGTTTGGTGATCTTCTTTAATCCATTTTCGTCTAGAAGTTTCAGGAACTCTGTCTGGATGTTGTCAGGTCCTGCTGCTTTTCCTTCTTTGCTCTGCTCTATAGCTGCCCTCACTTCTGATTCCATTATTCCTGGCCCACTCTGTGCATTACTCCGGGGATCTGGGGGGCTCTCTCTATTATCCTCAAAGAGGTGCTCTACGTACCTAGTCCACATCTTCTTCTTCTCTTCCATGTCTACAATGATGTTCCCATTAGCGTCAACTAGTTTCCCTAAGTTTGTATTCCTTCTTTGTCCAGTGACTTCTTTCACCTTCCGGTGGACGTTAAAGTAGTCATATTTCAACTGCAGTGCCTCTATCTCCTCACAGTTCTCTTTCTGTTCCTTTTCTTTAGCCATTCGTATTTCGTTCCTTATGATGTTGTTTATCCTTTTGTATTCTATGGTGTTATTCTTGTTCAATCTTCTCTCTCCTCGAATAGATAATTCAAAATAATTGACACTTGGTCGTTGCAACTTTTTCTGCCCTGTAAGATGGCATATTTAGTTTCTTCCTACGACGTTTTGTTTTTTGGGAACCATCATCCACTTAATTTTTTTAAATAAGGACCTGGATTTTTTATTTGTTATTTTGATCGCTCTTTTTAATCCAAACAACACGATATGCAATATGATATATATTGCATATCGTGTTGCAAATATAAAGTGTAGCTAGAAATCGTTTTTCCTTTAAATTTTATTATATAAAATTCTTATTTAATATATAAGACCGATTTTTTTACTAAACGAAGCACTAAACAAAAAGGTAAAACCTTAAATTAAATACTCAAATCTCTCCCTGCACCTCAATACATTTTGAGTTCTTCTAAGCAAGTTGCTAGTAATTGACCGTTCAATTGTTCTAGCTCGTTTAGCCCTTGCTTCCGTTATTAAATTTTTCCTTCATTGGTTGGGACATCATTGGTTGGGTGTTTGAATATGCAGTTTTTCAAATAACCCTAAAGAAAGTAATCCAGAGGAGAAAGATCGGGACTTCTTTCTGGCAAGTGGCACGATCCCTTAGTTTCCAATCCACTGGTTGGGAAAGAATTCGTTTAAAAAATTTGTAACAACTCTTCGGTTATGCGGCACTGCGCCTAACCTGTGTCCAAGGTACTCAAATCCACGGCACCCTTTTCAAAAATGAATTCATGCATTAGCATTAAAAAAGGAAATATAATAGGAGAACAAGGGCTATACGCTAGCTAGAGTAATACAACGGGCAATAACGAGGTAATTGCTTAGAAGACTTTTTGGTTAGTGCTTTATTTGGTAGTTAGACATCCTAGTCACAATAGGTAGTAAATGAGATAATAGGTATATACAGGGTGTCCTAGAAACAATGGGACATATTAGTATAGGGTGTTACGGCATGAAAAAATAGAGCGATTGACCTTACTATGGCTTATAAAAAATTAGCTACTTTTTATTTTACAGGGTGTGAAAGTTCTTTTTTTAATTCTGTAAATTGGCAATAAATCTCACAGTTTGGCAGCTATTGATATGAAATTTTTCACGAGGGTGTTTTTGAGTACGACAAACCTACCCGGAATGTCAATTTTAAGCTAATTTGTAGGTGGCGCCACTTACGTGGCATGCGTTTGTAAAAAACTAGCATAACTTTTTAACTGACCCCCGTAGCTTAAATATGTTTATGAAATTAAAAAGACTGGTTACTTCTGCAACAAAAAGGTATACTTGATAAAAGTGCGTATCTCTCACCGGTTTCCAGATTTTCAGTGCAAATGCCATGATTTTTTCGTAGTAGTTAATTCGCCGTTTTTATGACAAGTAGGTCATGAAACAATAGGCGGCGACGTGGGGCAGCGGCGGATTAATTTTGAGTGTCGGGGCACTGCCACCTAGACCATAAGGCCGTGAAGCAGAAGCTGTGACGTCACAGTCGTGGTCCAAGGTCACTAGTGTGAGACCATTTGAATTGTATGGATTTCAAATATTTTTTTCGACTGCGACTAATATTATTCATTTTGTATTCATAATTTTGTTTTTATAAATTGTGCCGGACTTTAGGACATTTCTTGCAGCTAGTGCTGCATTTAGACTAACAACAAGTGCTTTAAAAGTGTTGAAAATTTCTCAAACGTGGTTGGGTGTCACGGTGCGAAATCAATGTAAACAGGTCTAGCAAATCCGTTGTTTGGTTTCAAAGGAATGAGGGTGTGAAGAAAAAATGGATGTAAGCTAATCTGTATCTGAAGAAAATAGTAGGGTAAGTTAAAATACAGAGTACCTACTTTTATAAAAATACAGAGTACCTACTTTTATAAAAAAAAGTTAGGTTAACCTTCAGTGACTCATCCTGATTTATGAATTTGAAAAAGGCCAGACTAAAGTCTATAAACTAGAACAGTAAACTTGCCAGTAGGCAAGTATAGAGGGTTGCATTTAACTTTTTAATATATACCTATTAAGAATGTAGCTTTTTTTCCCAAGTGTTATTTCACCCAGAGCAAAGAATGCAAAAAGATTTTCTAATCATTTATTTTCTTTTATACAAAACCCTAGCTCCTTTATGTAACACCCTGTTACAAATTTCAAAATTTGTTACATAAACAGATTTATTTGCTCTCAACGTATTCCTATACAGACCATGTATTACATTTACTCGTTTAGGTACACTGCATGGACCAAACATTTGGTCCAAGTATCAAATGATGTCACTGTGGTGTAAACACTGGGAATCAAATATTTGGTTCAGAGTAAAGGACGTAGATCAAACAGTCTTTTTTATGGTGTAAACACTTTAGCCCCAAATTGGATTCTGGAATTGGATTGCAGTTTCCGAAAAGGGCTAAAGCTTCCATTTATAACTAAAACAGCTGTTCTTTGAGTTGTGTCTTTGACAAACTTTGATTCAAGTTGATTAGGTACTCAATTTGTTCCTTGGTCTAATTTGGTCCATGTGGTGTAAATGTACTACATGACTAAGATCAAACTCAGTAAACTTCATATTTCTGTTAAAAATGTAGGAATTATCTATAGAAATTACATTATCTTTTAAATGTTAATTTTCTTAAAGGAATAAGCAAGAGATCATCATATACCTACCATTTATACCCAAAACTTGATGTCCTGCATAGAACTTCTTTAGTGAGGTCTTCACAGTCAAAATGGTAAAAACTCAATAGTAGTTGGAAAGTGCCAGTGTCCAGAAAGTACCTACCTACTTACTTCCACAAACAGAGATGTATCGAGCCTATTTCCTCCCTACTTCGAGAGGATTTGAGTGCTAGTGTGTGTAGTAACAGCAAGGACTCAAAGTAATAAAAACTGTATGCAGAGATATGTGTTGAAAGTGCAAAATGTTGTAATCTGCAGGAAATTGGTTTTTTTTCTATTTATAGGTAATTAAATAAGATTAAATTGCCAACAACTTTTCATTGTAGTAAATCCCGGGTTATTCAACTTATTATTAGTCATAGTCGTAATCATATTCCTAATTTTCATCCATTATAACCCATAAACAAGCCTTGCCATGGATATTTTGTTTACACGGGTTGTAATGGGTGAAAATTGAGAATACAATTATTATGACTACAACTAAGAAGTTGGATAAACCCACACAAATAAAACATGTTTTGATTATTACAACATTTGGCCCTCAACAATAAAAAATAAAACAGTTAATTCAAGAAACATACGTTTTTTATTTAGAAGGTATAGCTTATACAACAATGCATCCAAGCCACAGCAGCTTGATACTGTAAAAGAGTGTAAAAAAGACTTAACAAAAATATTAATGAATGTTACAGAAGACAAAAATGTTGACATCATTATCTTATTATCCTCTGCTTTTCCTAGGAATATGACTGGCATGGTACAAGTTCATCTCTCAACTCAATAAATAAAAGTATCCCTTCAAGGGATCTGTTTCATACTCAGAGATTTAATAGTTAAATGGAGACTATATAATTTAAAAGCATAAGTTAAGTGTGTAATAAGTTCTTACCACAGATCAATTTTGGAATGTGGAAGGGGCTTGCAAAGTCAGATCTGTTTCTTCATTATAAAAAATAAACTTTTTCTGTACTTCATCCTTGCGAAAATGCACCTCACATACTTAAAACACCAGTTTTCTACAAAGTTCATGGAATTCATGCTTTGTTAATAAATAATAATAATCTAACTTTCTCTAAAATTCTTGTTACTTATTTATGTATAAATGTACCCTACTATGTTCTCCAGGCACGAAATCTTCTCTTTTAAAGGCTCTAATCCACTTTTCTCTTAAATCTTCATCCCTGGGAAACCAAAAAACCGATTTTTTAGGTTCATTCTTTAAGTTTGTGTTGCACCCCGACACAGTACCGGTAAGGCATTTTCACAGTTTTTAAACACTAAAATGCATAGTTCCGAATTTAGCACAAACTTTAATACGTTTCCTAAAGTCCAGTAATGTTCATAAAAACAAAATTCGCATTAAAAACAGAATAATCACAGTAAAATCACGTAAAATATACACGAAATCATTTGAAATCCATCCATTTCAAATGGTGACCCTGGACCACGACTCTGACGTCACAGACTCTGCTTCACGGCCTTATAGTCTAGGTGGCAGTGGTCGGGGCAGGATTGACAGTTGTTGACCTAACAAGATATTTTCGTTAAGTTTGGCGTTAAAGTTGATTTCTAGTTCAAATTTATCTTCGAAATCATTAAAAATAATTGCTAGCTAATAGTTTTTGTAAAGTCGTCTAGATATTAGTTCAGAATGCCTCGACACAATGAATTTACCAATCTTGACATGAGGAATATGGTCTTCGTGTATGCTCAAACGAATTATAAAAGTCGTAGAGCTGCTGAAAGGTATTTAGAACCCTATCCAAACAATAGGCAACCTGATCATAAAAGTTTTTAACGAATCTACGACAGATTGGGTGAAACTGGCTCTTTTAGTTCTAAACCTGACAACGGAAGACAAAAAAACTTGACCGTGGACCAGGAAGAAGTGTTAGTTCATCTAATGGAAGATCCACAGACCAGCAGTAGACGTCTCTCTGCAGCAACAGGGATCAGCAAATCATCAATATCCAGGATAACACGAAATGAAAAGTTATATCCCTATCATTTCACTCCTGTGCAAAATTTATTGCCGGGAGATTATCAACCCAGAATTGAACTATAGTTACGTTCCCATTAAAATGCTACATTGCAGTTCTAATCAAGGATTTCCTAGATTTCTCTTGTTGCAGCATCAGCAACATTAAACTTATAAATATATGTTAATCCTAGTTTTAAGTTCAGTTATTATTGTATCCTCCATATGAAATAAAGTTTTTTTTAAAAACAAAACTCTCAAACTCGAGAAAGTAACTGGCGCAGTCGGTAGGATTTTGTCAACGGTTTTTAAGTTTACGTGCATCGAGCATAAAACGAGCCGTTTTCGTTTCAACGATTCGTGGCAAAAAATCGAACTTTCCAAGTGGTGGTGCATAGTAACTCATCGACCAGGGAAGAACGGGACAAAATTGCCCAGCAGTCCTATTGGTGCGAGAATTGGGAACAAGCATCGTCCCAAGACTCATTGGTAACTCCAGGGAAGAGACAAGCATCGCTCAACCTTCTGGACCTTAGACCTAAGACGAATGAAGATAATCGAAGTTTTAATACTGTAAGTGCATCCTTTTAACAATTTGTCCTTTATCGATTGATATATTGTTTATTTCTTTCTCGTATATACTGGAAGATCTAATTGCACTTCGAAATATTTTATTTTATTACATTTATATTGTAAGTTAAAATGGCAAACCCACAACCCCCTAATTATGCGTTAATTAAATATCAGGCAGGAAATATTCCACAATTTGATGGAGATTCTAAACAAATCAATAGATTCATAAACGCTTGTGACAATTTCTATAATAATCATAAGGATAGGAATCCTGCGGCACAAATTAACGTTTGCTTATTTGACACAATTTTGAATAAGTTAGTTGGTAGAGCTGCTGATTTAATAGCATCTCGTGTAGAACTACATACTTGGGATCTAGTCAGGGAAGCCGTAATAAATACTTTTTCTGATAGGAGATCGATAGATTGCGTAATACAAAATATTATTACTCTAAAACCGGAAAGAAATGAAAATTCGCAACAATTTGGTCTTGGATTACAAGATGCAAGAAGCTTATTATTTTCCAAAGTAAATATGTCTAACGACACTAGGGAATTAAAATTGCTAAAAATAAACGAATATGGAAATTTGGTTCTAAAAACATTCATTAACGGATTAAATTATCATATGCAATTAATAGTACATTTAAAAAACCCTACATCTCTTGAAGAAGCAATGACTTTCGCTCAAGAAGAGGAAAACTTTCTTTACTACAAAAATCGTGGCAACTTAAATACTAAAACCACAATAATGACTTCTAATTCACAAAGACCATTAAATAATAACAATAATCGCACGCATTATTCTGCTAATGCAAATAATAACAATCACATGCATTATTCTGCTAATGCACAAGCGAGCAATAATTATATTCCACAATTTAACCAAAGAAATGCAATACCTTTTGTAAACCGACCACAATTTTTAGGTTACGGTAAATTTAACTATAACTCGCCAAATTTCGGACAACAAAACAGACCTTTCCAACATAGACCAAACTTTAATAATTTTTCCCAAAGACAATTTCCAAATAATAATTTCAGACCCCAGAATAATACTTTTAATAATTTTAACCGTGGTGTTAAAAGACATGCAACTTCTACAGTTGTTAGAGCAAATCAACAACAACCTGAACCCATGGATACTTCTTCGGGAAATACATTATTAAAAAATGGACAACAACAAAGACCGAATTTTCACATTGAAGAATTATTCAATCAATCTGTTGAACCTGTAAATAATTCCTTCGAAAACCACACGGAACAAATTGACTATGCTGCTAATCAATTTAGCGATTACGAATATTATTACCCTGAATTTGAACAAAATAACCAAGACCTAGAACGTGATCAATATGAAAATTTTTATTTCGAAAACAACGTAAATGAGAATAATAATGAAAATTTTCACGAAACTCACGATTTAAAACCCCCAACTTAATCCTTTTAAATAACTATACAATAACCGATTTACCAGTCATTACATTGCCAGAAATAAATGCAAAATTTTTAATAGACACTGGTAGCGGTAGAAGCTTTATTAAATCTGGACCGCACATGGAACGTCAATTCATAATGAGGTCATATATATACCTATATATCCTTCTTTTAATAGTGTAGGAGATCATAAGTTTTATCTATTTGATTTTTCCCCTAAATTTGATGGACTTTTAGGTATAGACTTTTTAACACAGATAGGCGCTAGCATAAACTTAAAAGATTTATGTTTAGGAACCAAAAATATTGTGTTACCTTTACATTACCAAAATAAAAAAAACATCTGTATATAATTTCGAACCATGCGAAATAATAATAGACCCCCGAACTAGTCAAAAAGTAAAAATACCAGTTAACAAATCTAATGGTATAGGCATATTAAAATATAAAAATTTCGATAAAGCTGAAATGCCTGAAGCATTGGTAAAAATTGTCGATTCTTACGCATTCACAATTATTACAAACCCTCAAGATAATCCCGTAAAAATAACATTTTTTGAACCTTTAGATATCGAAATAATAGACGAAACAGAAATCAATTTCATAGAAAAAATGGAAACCGATTCTGAAATAAATCAATATTTTGATAATCTGCAAAAACAAAATCTAAAAAATGTACGTTTACAACATTGTAATAAAGAAGAATACAAAGCTATTCGAGACTTATGTTATGAATATAGAGACATTTTCTACTGCGAAAATACTCCACTTACTTTTACTAATCAAATTAAACATAAAATCAATCTAACTGATGAATCACCAATATTCACTAAAACATATCGTTACCCCCATATTCATAAGCAAGAGGTTAATTCCCAAATGTCTAAAATGTTACAAAATGGTATTATTCAAGAATCAACATCTCCTTGGAGCAGTCCTATTTGGATTGTACCCAAAAAATTAGACGCATCAGGAAAACGCAAATGGCGGATAGTTATAGATTATCGTAAACTCAACGATAAAACGATTGACGACAAATTTCCACTCCCTAATATAACTGACATTTTAGATAAATTAGGAAGAGCCCAATATTTCACGACACTCGATCTAGCAAATGGTTTTCACCAAATAGAAATGGATCCTTCTGATATACCTAAGACAGCTTTCTCAACGGATACGGGACATTACGAATTTCGGCGTATGCCTTTTGGACTTAAAAATGCACCGTCGACCTTTCAGAGAGTAATGAACAACGTTTTACGTGGTTTTCAAAATGAAATCTGTCTAGTTTATTTAGATGATATAATAATTTTTTCAACATCACTTCAAGAACATATAGAGAGGTTAAGAGCAGTTTTTGAGCGCCTTAGACAATCTAATTTCAAAATTCAACTAGACAAGAGCGAATTTTTACATAAGGAAGTAGCCTATTTGGGACACAAAATCACTCATGAAGGTGTTAAACCAAACCCCGATAAAGTTACTGCAGTTAAAAACTTTCCAATCCCAAGAACCCAAAAAGAAATAAAATCTTTCTTAGGATTAGCAGGATATTATCGTAGGTTTATCAAAGATTTTGCAAAAATCACAAAACCCCTCACTTTATGTCTTAAAAAAGGAACTAAAGTTGAACATACACCAGCCTTCATACAATCTTTTAAACATCTTAAAGAATTGCTCATTAATGCACCAATTCTTAAATATCCAGATTTTTCAAAACCTTTTGTCCTTTCTACAGACGCCTCTAATGTAGCCCTTGGCGCCGTATTATCACAAGGTGACCCTCCACACGATCAACCAATAGCATTCGCGTCTCATACTTTAAACGAAACCGAACAAAAGTACTCTACTATAGAAAAAGAACTTTTAGGCATCGTATGGGCCTGTAAGTATTTTAGACCCTATCTCTACGGTCAAAAATTTAAAATATACACTGACCATCGTCCTTTGATTTGGTTATTTAATTTAAAAGAACCAAATAGTAAACTAGTACGCTGGAGATTAAAACTTGAAGAGTACGATTACCAAATTATATATAAAAAAGGTAAACAAAATACGAACGCAGACGCACTGTCAAGAATACAACTAAATGCTTTAGAAACGGAATCAATTGCTAACTGTCCTGGTGATATCGATGACGATATTAGTCAATTTTTAAATAACAATTTTGATCCAACTATATTAACCAATGAAGCTATTGCCGAAACTATAGCGGAACTCGAACAAAGTACAAATAAACCACAATCCCCGAAAATAAAAATCCTCGAAAATATTCAAATTCGACCCCTATTCACAGATAACACTGTTCACACAACTAATGCGACAGAAAATTATTCTGAAATGACATTATTAGACGAAATAATTAACAACAAACCACATCAAATAATTGTTAAAAAATCACCTTACGATACTTATGTCAAAATAGACCATGAAACTTTTGACGGACATCAAATTTTAAAAGCAACATTGCCCACAAATATTGAAACAATTACACGAGTTTTAAAAGAATATTTAAATAATAAAACAACTTATATTTATTTTCTTTCTAAAGAATTACGTCCTTATTTCCAACAATGCATGACTAATCACTTTAGAAATTTAAAACTTATTGAATGTACCAAACTAGTTAATAATGTCGATGAAGACGAAAGAACAATGATTATTAAATTTCGTCATGAAGGAAAAACAAACCATCGCGGAATAGAAGAAACATTAAAATTTTTAAGATCCAACTATTATTGGAAATCTTTGAAAAAAGATACCACAAATTATATTAATAATTGCGAAATATGTCAGAGGTCAAAATATAACAGAAGACCACCTGATCAACCCTTAGTACTGACTGAAACACCAAGTAAACCCTTCGAAATAATACATATCGATACATTTATTGTAGGAAAACAAAAATTCTTAACATTTATAGATAAATTCTCAAAATACGGACAAGCACTTCCATATTCAGGAAACGCTGTATCATGTTGTGACCAACTAATAAAATTCTTTTCATTCTTTGGTGTTCCGAAACAAATAGTATCAGATAACGGTACAGAGTTTCGAAACGAAGTAGTAGACGGACTTTTAAAAGCTCACAATATCAAAATACACTTTACAACTCCTCATCACCATGAGTCAAATTCACCTATTGAACGCCTACATTCAACCTTGATAGAACACATAAAAATATTACGAGAATCTGACCCAAATTCGGATATAACAAACATTATGCCGTATGCAATTATTGCTTATAACAATACAATTCATTCTAGTACGAATTTTACCCCACAAGAACTTGTATTAGGACACACAGATTCGCGAGACCCCATGAATCTTATACCATCTCATGTATACACTGAATATATCAACAATCATAAAAATAACACGCAAATTTTATATGATAAAATTACGGAAGATTCAAAACAATTAAAACAAAAAATAATTGACAAAGTCAATCAAAGTAAAACTAATCAGAACCTAATAATCGGTTCTCAAGTATATAAGAAATCTCAACAAAGAACAGGTAAAAGTAAAAAGAAATTTTTAGGACCCTTTGTACTAACAGCGGTGTTAGAAAATAATAAAATTGAAATAAAAAATCCGAAAAATAATTATACGGAAGTTATTCATATAAATGAATCTAAAATAATGCCCATTGTTCCAGATGGACCTGGACCGTCCACGCGACAGACATAAAATACCATGACCTGAACAATTACCCAGGGATACTACCCTTTAAACTAGGAACAGCTAAAATTACATCAAACCACTGGTCCTTTGTACAACTAATTGACTTGAACCCACTAGTCGACCAATTTTATACCTTAAAACGACATTCTGAAACACTTGCAGCTAGTTTAAAAAATGACAGTGAATATTACAATGAATATCATAATTCTTTTATATCTTTACATACCCTAGAAAAACGCATAGAAAATTTAATTATACAAATCGCCCCTTCTAGTGCAATTTCTAGACGTAAACGAGGTTTATTTAATCCTTTAGGATCATTCATTAAAAGCATAACAGGTAATTTAGACCAAAATGATGCAGAAATAATTGACGAAAAAATCCGAAAATTATCAGAAAGTCAAAATAAATTAAAGATTGATGCTATTAATCAAATAATGATAATAAATTCAACAATCAATGCATTCCAAAAAGTAATATCTAATATTACAAGCAATGAAGAAATCCTAAAAACCAGAATTTCTCAAATAGAAGAAGCTATTAAAACGGTAGATTTACATAATACCCAACTACACGACTATTTTCAAATACATACAGTTATTAATCAAATAACTTGGATGTATCAATCAATCAATAACATATTAGATAAAGTCGAGATTTCAATAACTTTTGCTAAAGCAAACACTCTTCATAATTCAATAATAAATCCAAACGAATTATTAAGCGAAATAAGAGAGTTAGAATCGCATTTAAACGCAGATAAACTACCATTAAGTAGCAATATTCAAAACATATTGGGTTTCGAAAAAATAATTGAAATTAAAAGTTTTCTTAAAGGCTTCAATATTGTCTTTATATTAGAGCTTCCACTTGTCGAGACTGAGGTATATCAATATTTTAATCTATACCCAATACCAATCCCTAATAACGGTTCATTCATAATTAATATACCTTATAAACCTTACCTTGCACTGAGCAACTCCAGATACTCGTATATGGACCAAAGATGTCTCGAAATATCAATCAATGAGTACCTGTGCAGACACGCCCACAGTATCCTGTTAGAAGCTAATCCACCATGTGCTGTTCAACTAATCAGTCAAGCACCAAATATTACTTCTTGCCACCCTTACGAAATCCAATTGCACGAAATCCAATCGACAAACATTATCGATGGAAAATGGATCGTTACCGTACCAAATCGGATAGTTAGTACTTCAACCTGCCAAAATTTAAGAGACAATCTTTCTCTCTTAGGCTCCTATCTAATAGAAGTACCCATTGAATGCAAAGTTCAAATAAAATCAATCATCTTCCAAACTTATAAGCCAAGTCGCCTGCCCTTTAGCGAAACTAATTTACCCTCGCTAAAATTGACCAGAGCCAATCAGCATCGATCAATACCATTCAACCCACCTGCGATTGACCTCAACTTCGTCAACCTACAAGAGACCAAAGAGATCCAATCCAAGCTGGAGAACCAAAGAAGAAACCTCGAAGAAATGTCTACCACTGTCTACGTTACAAGAACAAGTGTTTGGACAATTTTACTTTATATTTTTATTGTATTATCCATATTAATCATATTGTTTAAATATTTTCAGAAGCGATTTAGGAAAATCCAATCCATATCCAATAATGCAAATAACGAACCGATGGATTTAAATAATAACCAAATATTTTAATAATTTTAATTTAGCTTTTGAAATCACAACCACAGGATGTGTTTTCATCTACGTCGGGAGGAGTTACGTTCCCATTAAAATGCTACATTGCAGTTCTAATCAAGGATTTCCTAGATTTCTCTCGTTGCAGCATCAGCAACATTAAACTTATAAATATATGTTAATCCTAGTTTTAAGTTCAGTTATTATTGTATCCTCCATTTGAAATAAAGTTTTTTTTAAAAACAAAACTCTCAAACTCGAGAAAGTAACTCTATACAACTTTTTGCGCGAAAAGCAGTATCACGATCCTTATTTCTTCAAAAAAATATTATTTACGGACGAGGCAACATTTACATGGCGGGGAATATTCAATTGGCGAAACAACCATTTTTACGATGTAGCACAGCCTAATTTAGTGAGAGAGCATCATTTCCAACATGAATTTTCTATTAATGTTTAGTGTGGTATTTTCCGCTGTTGAACTTCCCGCAAGGCTGAATGGAGAACGTTACTTAAATTTCTTAAGAAACGAATTACCTATTCTTTTAGATGTTCCATTGGCTTTAAGGAGAGAAATTTGGTTTATGCAAGATGGAGCCCCTGCCCATTATACCAGACAAGTAAAAGAATTTTTAAATAACAATTTTGCCCATCGATGGATTGGTCGGGGTAGTGAATATCCTTGGCCAGCAAGAAGCCCTGACTTAAACCCCTTAGTTTTTTTTTTCTGGGGATATGTGAAATCTTTGACATACAAAAACGTACCCAACAACAAGGAAGAACTATGGAATAGACTTCAGGAAGGAGTAAATGTAATTAGAAATAAAAACCAAACTCTGTTCAAGGTGCGGCAAAATTTTGGCTTGAGACTTAGAAAATGCATTGATGTGGGCGGCCAACATTTTGAAAATTTACTTTAGTTCAGTGATTTTCTTTCAATTTAAATATTGTAGTTAAATTAGACATTTGATGAAAATTAAGAGAAATTTAAGATGTATATAATGCCCTAATAGAACGTGTTTATTAAAAAATACATGATTGACTACATACTTTGATTTCCACAGCACTCGCACAGAGTTTTATAGTCTTTTTTTAATGCACACAATTACATTTTTTTTTAATAGGGGTTGGGTCAATAAAAGATGCATTGTTTTAATACCGTTTGTTCAGAACAATGCCGTTTATAATAATTTGCCGTTCAAAAAAGATCATTCTACGCAGCGGAAAATGTAATTGAAAATATCTGGAAAACGGTGAGAGATACGCACTTTCATCAAGTATACCTTTTTGTTGTAGAAGTAACCAGTATTTTTAAATTCATAAACATATTTAAGCTACGGGGGTCAGTTAAAAAGTTATGCTAGTGTTTTACAAACGCATGCCACGTAAGTGGCGCCACCTACAAATTAGCTTAAAATTGACATTCCGGGTAGGTTTGTCGTACTCAAAAACACCCTCGTGAAAAATTTCATATCAATAGCTGCCAAACTGTGAGATTTATTGCCAATTTACAGAATTTAAAAAAGAACTTTCACAGCCTGTAGAATAAAAAGTAGCTACTTTTTTATAAGCCATAGTAAGCTCAATTGCTCTATTTTTTCATGCCGTAACTCGCTACATTAATATGTCCTATGGTTTCTGGGACACCCTGTATAAAGAAAAAACGATTTTTAGCTAAACTGTAATTGCAAAACATCTCATATTGCATATCGTGTTGTTTAGATTAAAAAGAGCGATTAAAATAACGAATAAAAAATCCAGGCCCGTATTTAAAAAAGTAAAGTTGATGATGGTTCCCAAAAAACGAAACGTCGCAGGAAGAAACTAAATATGCCATTTTACAGGGCAGAAAAAGTTGCAATGACAAAATGTCAACCATTTTGAATTATCTCTTCGAATAAGCTCAAAACAAAATAAAAACGATTTTTCAAAATTTTGTGTTTTTTCGGATATCTCCAGAAGTAGTTGAAATTTTTCGAATGTTAAAATGGCATATTATTAAACTCCAAATTGCGCAACCTTGCCCCAATTTAACTGACCTTGTATCTCTTACCGTTGCTGAGATCCCAATGATGTGGCTCGAACTTAAAACACCCTGTACACTCTGCGCCCCAGAAATCCTCCTGCTGTAATGCACCTCTTTAGCCAGCTTTAAGGTTTTACGATATGTATTTTGATACTTTTTAAAGTAGTTCATAAAACAGTAGTTGTGGAAAAAGAACTTTTTGATGTAATGCAAACATCGCATGTTTCTCGGGGAGATCTTAAGCCCTCCAGTAATCCACGATTTCCTGTGTTTCTTCGTAAAGGCCTTCAGAGGAAAACACTCATCAAATATTCGACTAACCCCCTGATGGAAAGCCTCCAAAGGACTGCCCCCGTGCATGATGCTTAGCCAGTCAGTCTTCCTACTTAGCTTCGAGAACCTATGAAAGTTTGCTTTGGAATACAATCTACACCTACGTCTAGATCTGATCTCAGTCAGTCTATGTCTCAGTTTCAACCTACATGAGATAGCCTCATGGTCAGACAACCCTGGCGAAACGACACGATAGTTAACATCATCAGCTTGAAAATTAGAACACAGATAGTCAATCAATGTAGACGAAGTTGACGTGACTCGTGTAGGTTTGCCAACGAACATACTTAAACTAAATTAATGAAACAGTAACTTTAGTCTTTTGGGGTTTTCAGACGCGACAACATAATTAAAATTAAAATCTCCACACAAAATCACCCTGGCTCCGATAGGCAGTCGATACAAAATATGTTCCAGTTTACTTAAAAATACATCCCGACTGCCAGAGGGTGGACGGTACAGACACAACACATACAAATTTATTCGTTTGCTAAAAACTGCACATGATTCAAAAACGCAATCCTCCTCCAGTAAGTCAATCCCACTACACCCCGAAAAGTAATTCGCAATGTCAGATCGAATCAGTATCAGAGTATCTCCACCTCGCCCACTTTCGCGGCAATGAGAAGTTGTTAGGACGTAGTTCTCCAGATGAAACAACTCACCTGGTCTAAGCCAATGCTCGCACATCAACACCATGTCGGGAAATCCAAGGCCATTTAAATCCATGTGAGAAGATCGATTTTGTGTCACATTTATCTTATTCCTTATTTACAGACAGTACATTTAAATGCGTCACTCCGAGAACGCCATTTTTTAGGGGTTGTCTAAGAAATGGTTCTGATCATTCAAACTCTCTACACTACTTTTCTTGTCTCTCTCATTCGGAGCCCGATCGTCACCGATCAGATCAGTCTTTTCCCCGGCTCCCTCCGTTGCGGTTGACATTTCTTCAACATTAATGACTGTCGATGAAGATCTCCGTCTCAACAATCCATTCAGCCTAACCATAAATTCTTCCGTCCTATCCGGCTCCATTGGATGTTTGTCAACTGGTAAGTCATGGAAGTTAACCATCTTTACTGACTTCACAACAATCCGGTTGTTGGTGCATACTGGAGTCATGTGTATGTAAAAGGCCACAAAGTCATACATAGATTTAAAGGAAAGCCTATAACCATCGTAGTCACGAACATCGCTTATTAGTCTCAATGAAGTGTTGATCCTTGTTGCCGCGAAGTTAGCAATATATCTGCATACCCTGTCATAAGTACCTCTGGAAGTAGCTCTTAGGTCGCACTTCACCAGCATTATTACATTTGTATATCAGTTTACTGACAGTATGTTATTGTTGCGAACTCGGGGTTCAATAATTCCCGTGTAACGATTTAACAAGAAAACACTATTTATTTATTCCACAAATACACACGACTACTAAATAACTCACTACTTAACACTTTATAGCCTTCTATTATCGTTTGGTACTTTAGCTTACTTATAGCTCGATTAAAATAAGACTACTCGTAACCGCGCGCGCTATTCTCCTTTTATACACAATCCTAAAATTACAGAAAAACCTAGAAAGTTCTTGATAAGAATTCTTGAATAATCTCACATAAAAAAAGGTTGTAAACAACTGCCTTCTAGATAAACAGAGCAATAAATCACTCGTGTCAGCCATGACGCAGCGCGGATAGGTCGCGAAGCTCCACCAACCACACGCGTTGCCCCGCCTCCGATGCGGCGTCGCTGCGAATCGTAACATTGCCACAGTATAAAGAATAATACATTATACGAGTATCGTCAGTTCGTGTCGGCACTTTTGATATTCCCAAAACTAAAGCGTGCCGCGCTCACCTGCACCCGGCAATTTTCCCGAGACACAGGGGACTTGTATTCGGCTCAAGCATAAGCGATGCACTGCCAAAACTAGCCAAAACCGGTTTGGTGAGAAGGGGAGGGGAGTTTCAATTTTTCGACCGACTGACGTTACTGGTATAATGTATTATTCTTTATACTATGACATTGCTCTCCTCTTAAGGCTGTTCGTCCCCAACAGATAGAGTTCCATGGTATCGTGCTAATCGATCCAAATGAACAACCTTCATCGTTGACCTGGGGGTCCGCTGGATCCTATACACCACGTCATTGATCTTCTTTATAATTGTATAAGGTCCTTCCCAATTTTGGCTAAGTTTGGGCGACTTCCCCACCTCTCGCCGCGGATTGTACAGCCACACCAAATCGCCATCCTGGAAGCCGCGTGAGTTAGCTAGTAAGTCATATCTTGCTTTGGCTCGATCACTGGAGATCCGCAGTTTATTCCTGACTTGTTCATGAACATTGTTAAGCGTCTCCTTAAGCTCCTCCACAAAATTATCAGAGTTGAGTTTCTGGTGTTCCATACATCAAATCCGCAGGAAGCCTCATTTCTCTTCCGAACATCACTTTCGCCGGAGGATAACCAGTGGCTTCATGCGTAGAACCTCGATGTGCCATCAACATGAGAGGTAGATGTTGGTCCCAATCACGCTGATGATCTGCCACCATTTTAGACAGGTAATGTTCCATGGTCCGATTAAATCTCTCTACCATCCCATCCGACTGTGGATGCAAAGGAGTTGTCCTGATCTTGCGAATACCGAGAAGTTCCGTGACCTTCTGGAAAACAGCCGATTCAAAATTTCGGCCCTGATCAGAATGAAGTTCGAGAGGGACTCCAAATCTGCAGAACATTTCATTTACTAGCACCGTTGCCACAGTCGTTGCTTCCTGATTAGGCAGAGCGTACGCTTCAGGCCATTTAGTGAAGTATTCCATGGCGACCAAGATGTATTTATTGCCTGACTCAGTCTGAGGAAATGGTCCCGCGGAGCACCTACTACTGCACCATTCGGCCCCGTGATCTTGTTCGAGGTCTCTTTGTGGCACAACAAACTTCACACTTGCGGCATCAGGATTCGACGTCTTTATGATAATTCACCCAGTAGTACCGTTCTTTCATTTTGGCCAAGGTTTTGTTGACCCCAAAGTGACCTGCACTGGTTCCGTCGTGCATTTCCTGTAGTACATCCCATTTTCTGCTACCAGGAACAACCAACTGACTGACTACGGACTTGCCATTCGGACTCTCCCACGCTCTTTTCAGTAATCCATTTTCTATTCTAGGAGAGTGCCACTGCGCCCAGAGCGCCTTCAGGTTTGGACTTTTACCAGCAATTTCTTGGTCTCTTGTCGTCAGTCTTTGCAGAGAGGATGGGTCCAATATCTGGATCATTCATTTGTTCTTCTCGAAGCGTCTGTGTGGTCCAGCCATCGTTTATTTCCACCTACGTTCTCCTTACAGAAAGAAGTCCCTCACGCTGCTCAGTTCTTTGACAATGCCGACAATCTTCTTTGCACGGACATCTAGACAATGCATCGGCATTTCCGTGAGACTTTCCTGGTCGATGTTCAATTTGGAAATCGTACTGCTGCAGGCGCTCTATCCATCTGGCTATTTGACCTTCAGAGTTTTTCATCTGTAATAACCATTTCAAGGCTCCATGGTCAGTTCTAATCAGGAACCTTTTTCCATATAAATAGCGATGGTAATGTTCGACTGCTTTAACGATCGCCAACAGCTCCTTTCTGGTGACGCAATAGTTTCCTTCTGGCTTACTTAAAGTCTGTAGTACCTTATCTTACTGTAGTACCTTATCTTACCCGTTTCGCCTTTGAGAGAATACTGCACCTAGACCACAGTTACTTGCATCCGTGTCCAAAATAAAGAGTCCGTCCTTTATAGGGTAAGCCAAGATCGGACTAGAACAGAGGGCAGCTTTAAGCCTTGCAAACGCCTGACTGCAATCGTGGTTCCACAAGAGCGGTGTTTTCTTTTCCGTTAATTTGTGCAGCGGTTTTGCGATGTCGGCAAATCCCTCTAAAAATCTCCTGTAGTAAGTACATAGTCCCAAAAAGCCCCTTACTTCATGTTTGTCTCGGGGAACTGGCCAATCTTTAATGGCAGATATTTTACTTTGGCTAGTTTTAATGCCTTGTTCTGAGATAGTATGCCCCAAGTACTCGACTTGCTTTTGGAATAAGCTGCGTTTCTTGTACTTTAACTTCAGGTGAGCATTCCGTAACTTGTTGAAGATTTCTCTTCAATTCTTCAAATGCTCGTCGAAATCACGTCCCATGACAATTATGTCATCTCAGTATACCAGGCAAGTTTTCCAAGTCAGCCCCCTCAAGACAAGTTCCATTAGTCGCTCGAAAGTTGATGGAGCATTGCACAATCCAAAAGGCATAACAGTGAACTGGTATAGCCCGAAGCCAGTAGAAAATGCAGTCTTCTCTTTGTCTTCGGGAGCAATCGTTACTTGCCAGTATCCACTTTTTAAATCTAGAGTGGAAAACCACTTTGATCCCGATAAAATTGCTAAAGTGTCGTCTATACGTGGCAATGGGTAGCTGTCTTTCTTGGTCACATCATTAGGTTTCCTGTAGTCAACACAGAAGCGCGTTGAACCATCTTTTTTCTTAACAAGAACCACAGGCGACGACCATGGACTAGATGATTCTTCTATGACGCCCTCCTTTAACATTTCATTCAGCAAACTGTTAACTTCCTGTTGTTTAGCCAGAGGGACCCTTCGTGGGTGTTGTCGTATTGGCTGGGCATCTCCTGTGTTGATCTTATGGACAACTAAATCAGTTTGACTGTCATTGCTCTTGAAGTTGAACATATCAGATTTATCCATAGCAAATTTTATGGCAGACTGAAGTTGTTCCTTTGACAGGTGACTCCAATGTCGTTTGAAAGTATCAATAACTTCTGGGGAAGCTTGGTTAGAAGATTCAATTTTGGATGTCTCTGCTTCGACACAATTGCATACCCATTGTACAGGCTCATAATTGTCAAGAACTGTTCCTTCTTTGAGCTTGATGGTCCTTTCTCCAATAATGGCAACACGTACTGGCATAGTCTTCTTCGTGTCAGTCAAAGTTCGGGCAGCCATGATTTCAGTCGTCAAATCCAGGTTAGATTCTATAAGTCCTATGGACCATCCAGGAACATTTTCAGAAGTCACTGTGATAATTTGTTCTGAATTTGGAGGAATTATCACATCTTCCACCACCAGTAGACGGATACTAGTTTCCACATTTCCATTGGTTAACGCAAACTTCTCATCTCCAAACGTGAGAATTTCCGTTTATGATCATAGGAGAATCCATGTTTCCTGATGAGATCCATTGCCAAAATAAACTCGTCTTTGATCCTGGCAACCAACATTTTATGCCGAACTTCGAGTCTTTCTCCAATAATAATGGTTACATCGGCTTCTCCATCTATAGGGCAAGACTCTCCAGTAACTGATTTTAACATAATAGGGTTGGGCAGTGGTTGTATGGTATATCCGACAAGTTTATCTGGCCTTACAATGGTCACATCTGCTTCTGTATCGATGGTAATCTGGATTTTCTGTCCCTTAATGCGTCCGGCCACTGTAAGACTTATTCCACCCAAACTATTGACTTTAAAGATCCTGAGGGTCTTAACGGGCCCGGTCAATTGCTCCCTTGCATTGACCGGAATTAGTTTTCCTGGGACCTAGGGCGGTCTTGGTCGCCGCTCGGTCTTCTAAACGACGGCGACGGACTTCTTGTCCTATTACGGCAGTTACTCTTGATGTGACCCAATCGGACGCAGTTAAAACATTTTATGCCCCGATTGTCTGTTGATCGAGGAGTTCTTCCCAATAGGGCTTGTATATTGACTGCCATATCCTTAATCGTTTTATGTAAACTTGCCATGGATTCAATCATTGACGTATCCTCCTCGTCATCGCAAGTTGCCATTCGTACACGTGGAGAAGAACTAGATAACACTCGTGACGCCTCGAATTCCAGGGCCCGCACTAGTGCCTCGCTGATATCCTTGGGACTTACTAGACGTAAGTGGTATCTCATGTCACTATCGCAAACTCCCTCAACGAACCGTTCGGCGGCAAATTGTGTTTGAAAACATTCAGGGGCTGATGGGTATGTCAGGTGAATTAGTCTGTCTATGTCCGCCTCAAATTCTTGTAGGGATTCGCCTGACTTTTGCTGTCTCATCCTCAGCTGGGCCTGGAACACGGTTTCTTTGTGCTCATTTCCCAATCGTAGTTGCAGAGTGTGTACTAAAGCTGCATAATTACTTTCAGCTGCCGACAGAAATTGGGGTAATTCAGCCGCTTTTCGAACGTGTGCTACCACTAGTGATGTAGATTTCTGGGACTCGGACCAGCCATTAGCTCTTGCAGCTGCCTCAAATCGGGTTTTATAAATTTTCCTTAATTTTAGCGTTGGCTGTGGTAAAACTCCCTGTAGACACGTTGTCGTCCTCAAGTTGTTCCCGGAATTTCTTTTCTAACTCGGTTGACAGCTTCGAGTCCTTCGTGAACGCCGTTAACGGATTCGTTAACGGATTGCATTATTCTTTCTTCCAATTGTTGCTCCCTAACTGCGAGATGGTTCATTAATTCTTCTTTGAATTGTTGATGACGTCGCTCCTGTACTTGATCACGTTTTTCTTGTTCCTGTTTTTATTCCTTATAACGTTTCTCCTGTTCTAGATAATGTTTTTTCTGCTCTTTCCTTCTGTTCTTACATAAGGGAGAGCAGGGTGGCAAATTGATCCTCCATCGCTTGATGCTGGCTTCTAGTCACTGGCATAAACACGTAATGTCCGGCAATGAAGCACTCACTTACAGTTCAGCAATATTAGTCCTCAAGTTCCCACTGGAATCGCACTTCTGACACCAATTTTTGCGAACTCGGGGTTCAATAATTCCAGTGTAACGATTTAACACGAAAACACTATCTAAAGATTTTTCCGGGCTATAAGGCCGTGGTCCAATGGAATTGCTTCCTGACGTTTCGTCTACTACTGCGGCAGACATTATCAAAGGCGATGGGGCAGTGGGCGAAGTGATCTCCCTTGCTTCCCGACGATGACTGATTCGACTGTAGCACGCTCCGTGGTATTCGTACCGCCGCACAGAGGGGTACTCTGAGCCTATCTGAGCGGCCAAAATGTTTTTCTCGCGTAAAATGATTCCAAATGTGTTCAATCAGGTCAATCTTGGGTATTATAAAGGATATGGGATATTTATTATAGAATTTCACCTAATGGGCTATGAAATTTTGACATAATCAAAGTAAATGGACTTTTGTAAGTTTCTTCATCCTTTTTTCAGCCAACTAGCATTACGCTTTGCTGTACTCGTACGTAATAATATCATAGTTTGTATGGGAAAAATTCAAGTATTATTTTTTGTTTAGAAATGGTTTATTTAATGAAAAATCAAATGAATAAAATTATCGGGCAAAGAAATGTCAGAGTTCCTCATCTGGTAAACTTTCAACTTCCTCTTCTGAGAACTCCTCATTATAGGATAACTTGGCCAGAGCAGGTTCAGCTGGAAGTAGCATGACTATCGCCTCATTTAAAAACGGTTTACTTTTCTTTTTAGGCACGGGTCTCAATCCTGTTATAAAAGGATCAGAACTCAATAATAGCCGGTTAAGCACATCCATGTTACAGGTTACTCTTGAGAATTTTCGTGCACAATTTTGGCGATATAAACGGATATGTTTGTTGCGTGCCTCAGCAGCCTCTTCTGATAATTGACCAATAAGAAGCAATGCTGTTTCGATAATCACAGGCCCGTGTATTAAAATCTTATGCATTGTAGGAGTCATTGGATGCCACGGATAGAGCTTGACATAGAGCTCTGCAGTTTCTTTTGCATATGCAGAGAAAATATCTGAGTTTAATTTGTGGCCACTTGATAACGTTTCCAGAATGACTTTTAGACGATAAATTAAATTGACGTCAATTCCTGTAATTTCTGCGGCTAGCTCATGATCCGCAAAAAATCTTCGACTTGTGTTGCCATCATTTGTATTACCGTAGCCCGGTTTTGGAACATCAACTATCAAGCCCAGCTTTTCACGAAATTTGTTTTGTATTTCCAACTTCTTTTGCTTTACTGCGGTTTTTTCAATGTCTGTCCTCAATTGCCATTTTTTTACGGGTTGCTTATATGAAAGATGCAGTATAGACTCAAACAAACGGATTCTGGCGTATAAAATAGAAAGACCGAAATTAAGTGCCTGTGGATTTACATTTTTTTCTAAATTTAAATTATTAAAATCCTTGGAGGTTAAACCGCAAATATAACATCTCATTGTGGAAGTAGTGTTAGTGGCTGCATTACAAACTTTTCCATCAATCATAGTGAACATCATTATGTGCTTCACAGAATATGTAATTTCGGCCATAGTAACTGTAGTTTCGTGTAAAGCTTTGAAGCATTTTCAACATAACTTATTTCTTCGTTTGTTACATAATTGCTTTCTTTGACATATCTAAATCTTATGGGGCGACAATAGCGCGGAGATGACGGTGTTGGGTTCTGCCAAATCACGGTATTGTTCAAAGAGCATATAAGTTGCAAGGGTACAAAAGAACTCTGGAATAAATTTGCATCGGAATTGGAATTATTTTCAAACTGTTGTTTGTACTGAACTTGTTGTGCTCCATCACAACCCCATTTGGAATTTAAAATTAATGAATTTCGCTCTTCGGCATTTAGTCGCAGTAACACTTCTTTCAAATGCTTCAACAATCGTGTCGCTGTATGATCCATTAGTAGGTCCCGTAACAGGGATATATATCTTTACGGCTGCTTCTTATTATTTCATACTGTCTCCTAGATAGCCCCGCTTCAACAAACATTGGGAGCCTCTGTTGTGACCTCTGATGTGACATACAGTTTTGCTTTTTTGTTGCAAAAGAACATATGCTTTCTTATATTTAGTAGCTCGTTTCGGCGAATTCATAAGATTTTTCAGAACGAAAGAAGCATCTTTCTTTCCGCTTTTTCCCAACTTTGCCTGCGTAGCAAAAGTTAATACTTCCAATTCTATGTTTCTACGTAATTCTTCAGTTTTTCTCCTTTTACTCCTCTCACTTGATTCACTAAACCTTTTCGATGGCCTGCCTTTTTGATTTACCATTTTTGGAACGTTAAGCGTACCCGCAAGCCATTCTTTGTTTTGTAGCACGAAAACCTCTTCTTTTCTCGATGCTTTACTCCAACGTTGTTTCATTTCTGATTTGAAATGGGAAAAATTATGCTTGATTTCTTTCACCAACTCATCAGAGAAGTCATCTAAGTGTAATAAATAGTTTTCTAGGAAATTTAATTTGTTACTAAAATTAAGCATATTCTGTTGCTGCATGATAGAAAATAACTGTCGCCGAATTATAACTGTAACATTTGAAGGTCCTAAAACAAAAGAAAAATTAGTTGTAACCAAAATGTAGCATTTAACAATCTTAACCTCTGTTTGCACCAAGCAAATTTAGGTAAACCTAAAGTTAAGGACCCTTAAACCATAGCTATTAGCATGAGTAATCATAGTAATAATGGAAACTTAACTAGGTGTACTTGCAAATTGTTTGGTGCAAATGGCCCTTACCTCGTAAAACGGCACCTATCTGCAGCCAATTTTACCGGTACGTTAAACCCTAGTCTATGAACTTTTTACGAAATAAAAAATAAGTGTCCGGAAGTTCCCGGATGTACAACTATTAATCGATTTAAGTTAAACAAAAACATAGAAAAATTGACTGTATTTGAATCGCCAGAAATATATTAAGTATGACACTTTTGGTAACCAAAAATTGAGAGCAGTGTACGTGCACACTTACCTGCTTGGTTACAATCCATAACTAGATTCAAATGTTTCAAACAAAAGTAGGAAAAAACTGTGAAATATGTTTAGATATAAAACGTCGCGAAACTCTACTTACAAACATCACGTTTTGACTTGCAGATACATGCATTCTCCATAGCAAAAAATAGGAAAGCATCGGGCCCTGATGAGATTCCGACCGATGCTCTAAAGCTCATTACCGAGGAGTATATTGGCTTGGTAGTTAAACTGTTTATTAGTATCTATCAGACAGGTGAAATTCCATCTGAGTGGTTATCATCAACCTTCTTTGCTCTGCCTAAAAGAAACAGCCAAGAAAATATGGTGATTATAGTTTAATCAACCCTATGTCCCACATGCTCAAACATTCCTACGGATCATTCCCGCTCGCATCAGACGTAGATGTGAGGAAGATCTTGGTAGTTCTCAATTCGGCTTCAGAAACGCTTTCGGAACGCGTGAAGTACTTTTCGGAATGAACCTTCTCCTCCAAAAATGCCGTGATCAGCGAAACGATGTTTTGATGACCGCATACAGTACGATAAACTTTTTGATATGCTACAGGGAGTTGGAATAGATCGCACATAACATTAAAAAATTATTCACGTTCCTATCACATTCCCTCAAGTAACCCAAAAGGAACATTCTTTGAATAATATGAAGGTAACATGAATATAATGTTCTCTGGAAGAATGTCCAAAAAGTACGTTCTTGTCATGACCCCACATATATCACGTACTTTTCGGTATGAGAATATGACATGACAAGGAGGTTACTGAAAAGATGTTAAAATGAATAATATGATGCGGAGGAACGTTCTTTAAAGGAACTTAGTCAATTAAGTAAAATATATTAGTCTCCCATAAGTATCCCATTTATTAAATTACCAATAAATAAAAAAATAATAGTAATAATAGGAAGGCAGTTTTAAGTATGAAATAAATTTTAAAAGTTGCCATTTTCTGGTTTATTACGTAAAATGAAAATTGCATATTTAGGTGGGATTTTATAAAAATTAATCCACTCCAAAGCTTTATCATTAGATAAGGATAATTTCCTAATCCTGCAAATGTAAATTAGTAAACTTTTTCGGCAAAAATGTTATTTTATACCACCTAAGTGTAGGATTAGGTGTTCCAGAACAGCTCTGACTGTTCTGGAACTGTGCATATAAAGATTTGTATAGTCTATCTCTTTAGGTTGTTGAAAAACGTCATGCACTACATCAAAAAGTTGACTTTAAAAATATGCGTGTCGCTGATGTCTTTGTCATGTCAAATTGTCAATTACGTAAAAGGTCAATTGGGGCTGGCTGGTAGCGGGAACAGCCAAGATAGGTAACTCACTATTTCCTAGGTGTGTGTTGTAAAAAACTTATTCCGCACACATTTTATTGTGAAAGTAGAGCACTTTACGGAATATAACTAGAACATCCTGAGTACTTGTACAGGGGGTCACCGGACACGTCCTTTTCATATGATATTCAAGTTTCGAATGATAATATTTCACATGAATATCACGTGTTCTTTTCCTGAAAGGCTTATTCTTGTCAGGTGCTAGGAATGTCCCAAAGGAAAATAATTGGCATGTTCTGAGAACCTGAAAAAGAGGTCGCGGCACACGTTCTTCTCATGTGATATTCAAGTTCCAAATGATAATTTTTCACCTAAATATCACATTCCATCTCCTCGAAGGCATATTCTTGTCAGATGATAAGAATGTAAAATTACTAAGTGGGGATGATAAAGATATCCGCATAATCAAAAATCCATACTGGAATCAAAAGGCACGGGTAAAAATAAGCAATATTGAAGCAGACCATATTGCAATACAACGTGGAGTAAGACAGAGATGCATACTGTCGACCTTACTTTTTAACCTATACTCTGATCGAATATTTAAGGAAGCATTGGAAGGAATATCGCACCCCTGCATCAAAATAAATGGAGAGCCAATAACAACAATCACATATGCTGATGATACAGTGATTCTGGCAAACACAATCGAGGGACTACAGCTGCTTATAAATACGATCGGTGACGTGGGAGAGAAACAAGGTCTGAAATTAAAAAAAGAAAGACCAAATTTATGATATTCAACAGGCAACCCCACAATGGTACTACCCTAGAACTAAATGGAAGCCTAATTGGACGTGTCTCTAATTTCAAATACCTTGGTAGTATTATTACAGAGGATCTAAACCCGGACTGCAAGAAAAGTGCCGAATAGAGATTGCTCGGGCAACTTTTGATAATATCGGATCCCTATTCTTTTGACAACCTGTCCTTGAAGTTAAGACACGCATGGTTGAATGCTATGTGTGGTCGGTATTGCTGTATGGAGTGGAGACGTGGACTCTGAAGGTCAAGACGATGAACCAACTGGAGGCATCCGAAATGTGGCTACACAGAAGAATGCTTCGTATTCCGTGGACACAATATGTTACAAACGAGAATGTACTACGAAGAGCAAACACCGAAAGGCAACTCTTGACGACCGTAAAATGCCGAAAGATATCATACCTTGGGCATATTTCGAGAGGTGATAAATATCGTCTATTACAGCTCATACTAAAGGGCAAGATTCTGGAGCGCCGTGGAGTTGGAAAAAAAGCAACAGTCGTGGCTGAGAAATATTCGGGATTGGACCGGCATAAGAACTTTTTCGCTTGGCGGAGGACCGTACAGCTTTTGCCATGGTGATCTCCAACTTTAGGAAGACCGGACAAGGCACATGAAAGAAGAAGTACTATATCCGCAAAGTACTAAAACGACTATAAACAAACTAGAAAATAAAAACATTATTACCTGATATCTAAAAAGTTATAAAAACATTATCAAACATCGATGCGTATGTGAGGTACCAAAAGGTACATACACTCACATACCTACATACTCTCACTTTCATTTTATATGCAGAATTAAAGCTCCCTTGGCTGGTAGCTGAATAAGTCATAGTCGATTTACTTATAATTTTGACTGAAAATAAAAAAAAATTCGAAGAAATTATTAAAGTGCTAAGATAGTCTAATTAAAAACCTTTCCTTCTCTGGTACAACCTTCACTCGTCACTCTTCACCAGACACCTTAGGTAAGTGATAGCTTTTTTCTCATAATCTTAAGCCTGAACCCCCTGCCCCCAGTCTAATCCACATTAGATGGCTGTGTTCTAGTCTAGACGAAATGTTAGAGGGAATTGGTCCGGTCAATTACCAGTTTGGTATTGGTGCTATTGGTACATTATGGGTGTCTTCGATTACATGTTCGTGTGTTTGCTAGGCGCATTACCAGGTAGGTCGCCAATTTGTTTCTTACCTTTTCTTACTTTCGCTTTCCTGGTTGCACTGATTTACGATGCGGTTTTGTTTGGCACACATTTTTGAGGTGGGTTTATGTTATCTGAGTTCGTTTTAGTGAGATGTCGTACAAGGGTTACGATGGCGCATGAACTGAATGTCTTACATTTGTGGGTCCTTTGACAGATCATAGCGACCTTTTGTTTTTGTGCGCTTTAAGGTTTTTATAATACACTTTTGGCCGCTCAGATTTCCCAAATACCCCTCTGTGCGCCGCTGTCGCGATGCAGTGGTGGGGCCGGGGTGGAAGCGGCGGCGCGGGGGCTTCGACGCCCTCGACGTGTGTCGCACAACTCGCTTCCCAGGAAGGAGGAAATTACGTTTCTAAATGCAGACTGGAAGCGAGTTCTGCGACACACGTCGAGCGGATAGGTCGCGAATCTCCACCAACCACACGCGTTGCCCCGCCTCCGATGCGGCGTCGCTGCGAATCGTAACATTATGAAGGCTACCATGACTTGGAACAACATTAGTCATATCCAAACCCAAAACCTATGTGATCTGCAGGATTGCACTCCAACATCGGCCAGAGTTCCACCCTGTACCTTTCCCTCAAACACACAGCAAGGGTCGTGCCCAGATTGACCACAGAACCGTCACCACATACCATAACTCGATTCAACAAAAGATTCGGCCCAACCTCTTGATCATTGTTGCCTGTAAGTCAACCTCAAGTGCATCACTTCTACTTCTCGACTCCAGTGAAGATCGAGTCAGTTTATCAAATTCATTTTCCAAATTCCAATTTCCAATCTTGCTCTCTTTCAATGTCGTCAGTTCAGTTTCAAGTTCCTGCTCCCTTTCAAAAACTTCAACCTCGTAAATTTTGCTGTTTCTCTTTAACCTTGCTATCAGTCTGTCTCGGTCTGTGACATCTTTCTGCAGCCCCTCTATAGATTTAATTAGGTTCTTTTTTCTAATTTTGACATATAAAGTTGCACTTTTCAATACTGATGACAGTGTCGTAACGTCCTACATTTCGTAACTAGTTACGAAAAGTAAAATCTTTCGTTATAGTGATGAAAAGTTCGTGTCACCACCAGTTGCAGGTTTCAGTTGTGGCACACCGTTGCTACAGTTTGACGATATTAAGTAGATACAAAGTGGTTTAAAATTAAATATTGTAGTTTAATAATAATAACTCTCTCTCTCTAAGTAGGTGCTTGTAGTCAAAATTAGAAAAAAATATGTGTGAAAACGTGACGAGAAGCCTTTTTGTGTATCTCATTCAAATTGCGGGAACTCGCTGCGCTCATCCCGCAAACATTCATTCGTTATACAGAATCGTAACTGGTTACATAAATAGCTATTCTATAGTTTTTTAAGAGGAAGGGCACGAGCACTGTGTGAACATAATATGAATAAAGTGCAGTCAATTTGTGTTACACAGCCTAGCTAGATTTCAGTAGATTTTCAGAATTAGTCTGACTGGGCTTACATAAAATTAGGATGCGAGCTTATTGCTAGTTTACTAGTTGGATCGCCCAACCAAAATTTCACAACCTCTGCGTTGATATTTAAGATGCGGAAGCAGTTCTCAACATATAAGAGTAAAGAATTTTATTATTCCTATTAGCTTATAGTCACATATTAGTCTATAGTCACAAAGGAGCAAAAAGACATAAAAATTGCAGCATTCTTAGAAATGGTCCGCCGATGACCGGTTTAGTAACCGAGCACTAGTTGACCCAAATATAAAAATTAAACTTCGCAAATTTATTCAACCTATGGGTACATCGAACCGCTCATTGACGTCATGGAAAAGAGGTTGCAATTGTTTGGGAGAAATTTGCTCACACAACCCTCGTGCTAACAAAGTAAATAAGCACGAGGGTTTTTGAGAGAGAAACGGCAGTCTAAACTTGGGGACTCGCGAGAAGGGGGTCGTTTTTTGGGGAATTAGTGAATAGGGGTCAAGAAGAAGCATCGTAAACGCGCACGAAAGGACGAACGATCGCCAACCGAGATCACCGGTCTACAGTCGAGTTTCGTTGTCAAAGTAAAGGGAAGGGTGAAAGCAACTCTTTGTTCATTTTAGTCTATTTGCAGCCATAAGGCCGATCCAAGGTACGCGATCCGTTGAATCGAGTTATAAAATATGGTCCTGGTCTATCTAAAATTTTGTTAAGAACAACTATTTCTTCTGTATTTATTTTCATTATCGCAAATTTGCTAGAATAGGTTACTTTTAAGATCATAGAAAATAGAAATCTACGTAGACCTTCATCTCATAATTTCTAACGCTAGCCCCTAAGCCTGAAAAGCCTCGTTTTGTTTTAAAAGATCAGCATAGGACCTTTCGGGGTAGATAACGTAAGCCCCTATACCCAAACCGCAAAAAATCAGTAAAGTTTATACAGTAAATATTTCTACAAATCCAATTCGCTAATTTCCATATAACTAACACGAAAAGAGTGCAAAAGTTTATATTATATAGGAAATATTGCAATAACAAACAAATATTAAGGATAGATAGTGTGTTCAAGATGCTTATCATTGCCTTAAAGGATGTTGCCTGGAACGGTGTACTTAGATCCCTCGTTCGTATTAATTTTTTCTTTTTAAAACTGTTAATTGCTCTCAGGAAGAAACAAGCGTTTCAATGTATGTTTTTCTTATTAAATAGACCAAAGTCAATTTTATTAAAAGTCAGATTGTTTTCATTAAACTTCTTCTTGAAACCTCAAAATTAAGGAAAAGTTATCCTTGTCCACTTTTCCTGCTCCTGCTCCAATTTGTTTTTAAAGATAATACATAAGTGACTAAGCTGTTTCTTTTAGGACTACTCAACCAAAAAAAAAAAGAAAAAAAGAGAGAGACAGCTAAAAGGTCATATTTATTGCACTAGACAGAAACTTAACAAGAAATTAACTTTCATTGAAGTCTAGTTCTAACTGCCTCGGCCAGAAGAGAGTTGAAAGTTTTACATTATAAACTTTATTGGGTTAGGTGAGGTTTTAGTTAAATTTTAGTTAACTTCGTACTCTTGATTTCTTCCACTATAACTTGAAAATATAAAAACTATCAAAATATCAATACTCAACCTTAACTTTGATAGTTAATAAATAGGACTATACATAATGAGAAAAATTAACTTTATTTCTTCATGACTTACATTTATTATACTGACAATAATTGACTATACTAACAACAATATAGTATTCAGGATTTGGACTATGTTGATTAAATATTTACCAGTTAAACACTTTGTTAAACCCGCCCCAACAAGATTTACATTCTTTAAGTGTAAAATCAACAAACAGTAAGTGTTTGACTCCTACGTCAAACGTCTACAATACAGTTAGTTATAATAGTAAAGCCATATCCCTTAAATATTGAAGGTAAGTAGTAATCAATTACCACACTAATAATACTCTAATAACAAAAATAAATAATATGGACTTTTTTTTTAACATTTTTACTATCTCAGAGTAAAGTAAACATAAGTAAGATGTTAGAGGCATGACAGCAAAGTTACCTACATTTGATTTATTTTAATTACTATGTAACTATGTAATACTTAATAAGTGGTACACGTTTTTAGGGAGACCTCAGTTATGCAGATATTTTCTAGTTTTCAGCAGGGACATCGTACATTGCAGACAGGTAGGCTGGAATCTGAAACAAAAAGACTCTTGGCAATACCTAATAAAGGTGGCGTTTTTAAGGCATTATTTGAACGACCAGTAGATTCCCTAATTTCCAAGTTAAGGAATTATTTATATTTGATCGACGATATGCCTCAGTAAATTTAGACTTTGGAGATTTTTATGCCATGCACCTTTCGAAATACAATTCTCCAATACCTAAAATCGCTTTATCTTTCCAATAAATGTCAGCCTTCGAGGAATAAAATTAGACGTTTACAAGTAGTTGATTAGGAAAACGCTCGGAATATTGAAGACTTCATAAAGGAAACCGTCGGGAAGCGAATGGCATTTCCAATGCAGTTTTAAAATTGCCTATCGGGTTACTTAACTTACTCAACAATAACGAAATCGTAGTTTTAAAAAAAAACTATTTTATTAAAAATTGACATTTAAAACATTTAAAAAAATGCATATCTTACCGAATATTGGGAGTCTGTACGTTTTCCAAAACGAAGCCGCAACTGTGGCGATCGTCCAGCCTTCCTGGAGACCGTGTGATAGCCGAGCCTGTTGTCCTCCATGTTTTCCCTCTGGATAAGCATATCGATGAGTTCCCTAATACTACCTGCAAGCCAAAAGGATTCTTTTGAAACATTTTCTTTTGTCGCTGCATCGAAAGAGTTGTGTCATCAGCCGAATTTACACATGCTAACTTTCGCGATTTAATGGCGTTGTGTGAGCTCGTTATACCCCTTAACGGTCCAATATCTCTATTCAAGGGTGGAATGAAACGTTCAATAGGGTATTAAAAATCAGTATCAAACACCTGCGTTAAAAGTAAAGTGAATCGATATCTTTTCAAATGGGAAATATGTTAGAGATGCGAAATCCAATCTAATGAGGTTTTCTTCATATGTGCATATTCATAAGCACTGCAATGGCATTTAATAGATTTTGTCGATTCACTGGTCGACATTTCTTTTGTTTCTTTCACTCGAAGAATTCACTCACGAATTTTAGAAGTAAAGTAAAATTTTCGCCGCAATTTTTTCTCTACGTAACATGGAATTTTCAACGGGTCTGCTGTATTTGCAGCTACAAAGTTGATAATTACCGCCTATTGTTAAGTTAGCGCCAACCTTACTAAGGTCACGTACGCCACTTTAAATTTGATATTATATGAACTAACCTAAAAGTGTGCCTTTAAGGACTTTCAGCGCGCTAATTATGCCAACTTAATGGTGATAAAAATTACGAGAATTGGTTTTTTCTTCAAAGTTTTCACCAAATCATTTTGGAGATTTATTAACAATCCTAGCTGTGAAAGACGGACCATAGCCCTAAGAAGGCAGATCTTTAGAAAGGTAAATTTGTGATTTTTAGAGAAATGGTGGAGTCCAAAGCTGTCTTATCATTCTTCAGTCACTGGTTGACATTTCTTTTGTTTCTTTCGCTCAGACGAATTTTAGAAGTGAAATAAAATTTTCGCCGCAATTTTTTCTCTACGCAATATGGACTTTTCCACAAGTTTGTAGTACAATGTTGAAATTAGTAGTGTTGGGTCTGCTGTGTTTGCAGCTACAAAGTTGGTAATTACCGCCTATTGTTAAGTTAGTGCCAGCCTGACTGAGGTCAGGTACGCCACTTCAAAGGTTTGATACTGTATGAACTAACCTAAACGTGTGCCTTTAACGACTTTCATCGCGCTAATTATGCCAACTTAATGGTGATAAAAATTACGATAATTGGTTTTTTCTTCAAAGTTTTCACCAAATCATTTTGGAGATTTACTAACATTCCTAGCTATGAAAGATGGACGATAGCCATAAGAAGGCAGATCTTTAGAAAGGTAAATTTGTGATTTTTAGAGAAATGGAGGAGTCCAAAGCTGTTCTTTCATTCTTCAGTCACTGGTCGAATTTTTTTTTGTTTCTTTCGGTCAGTCTAATTTTGGAAGTCAAATAAAATTTTCGCCGCAATTTTTTCTCTACGTAATAAGGACTTTTCCCCAAGTTTGTAGTACAATGTTGAAATTAGTAGTGTTGGGTCTGCTATGTTTGCAGCTACAAAGTTGGTAATTACCGCCTATTGTTAAGTTAGTGCCAGCCTGACTGAGGTCAGGTACGCCACTTCAAAGGTTTGATACTGTATGAACTAACCTAAACGTGTGCCTTTAACGACTTTCATCGCGCTAATTATGCCAACTTAATGGTGATAAAAATTACGATAATTGTTTTTTTCTTCAAAATTTTCAGCAAATCACAATGAAGATTTATTAACACTCCTAGATATGAATGATGGACAATAACCCTAAGAAGGCAGACCTTTAGAAAGATAGTGAAGATTTGTGATTTTTAGAGAAAGGGTGGAATCGAAAGCTGTCTTTTCATTCTTCAGTCACTGGTCGACATTTCTTTTGTTTCTTTCGCTTAGTCGAATTTTAGAAGTGAAATAAAATTTTCGTTGCAATTTTGTCTCTACGTAATATGGACTTTTCGACAAGTTTGTAGTACAATGTTAAAATTAGTAGTGTTGGGTCTGCTGTGTTTGCAGCTACAAATTGGTAATTACCGCCTATTGTTAAGTTAGCGCCAGCCTGACTGAGGTCACGTACGCCACTTTAAATTTGATATTATATGAACTAACCTAAACGTGTGCCTTTAACGATTTTCGTCGCGCTAATTATGTCAACTTAATGGTGATAAAAATTACGAGAATTGGTTTTTTCTTCAAAATTTTCAACAAATTACAATGAAGATTTATTAACACTCCTAGATATGAATGATGGACAATAACCCTAAGAAGGCAGAACTTTAGAAAGATAGATTTGTGATTTTTAGAGAAAGGGTGGAATCGAAAGCTGTCTTTTCATTCTTCAGTCACTGGTCGACATTTCTTTTATTTCTTTCGCTTAGTCGAATTTTAGAAGTGAAATAAAATTTTTGCCGCAATTTTTTCTCTACTTTTCGACAAGTTTGTAGTACAATGTTAAAATTAGTAGTGTTGAGTCTGCTGTGTTTGCATCTACAAAGTTGGTAATTACCACCTATTGTTAAGTTAGCGTCAGCCTGACTGAGGTCAGGTTTGATACTATATGAACTAACCTAAACGTACACTTTTAACGACTTTCACTTCGACTCTTTGTACTAACTCTTCGGTTACTGTTTTTTCAAAATTACCAGGACAAAACCCGAAATTGTGACAACGGAAGAAGGTAGAAAAATAACTGAAATTCCATTAATTGTGGAGTTTCAGTTATTTTTCATTTATTTCTTCTTTCTTTCTTGCTTAGTTTTATTGTGTGAAGTGCCTCAGTTTGTAGTGGAAGAGTGATCAGAATAAATCCAAAAAACTATTAAAAAAAAAATTCCAACGATGATTTTAGTCAAGGAACGAATTACTTAAAGAAGGAAAGGTGATAGAAGAAAGATTGAGAGAGAGAGAGACTGAGTTATCTAAGCAATTTCGAGGATTAAAAGAAGAGCTCGGGGGGAAAGAGATTCAAGAAAAAATCGTCATATGAAATACTAAAAATACGTTTGTCAAAAAAAAATTATTAAAAAAGAATAAAGAGAGTAGAAGAGAAGACAGTAACAGTAGAAAAACGTAAGAAACCAAATCATTTGAAGAAACAAACCACAGAGAAGAAGACGAAAAGCTGAAAATTACAGTAACTGTAAAGGAGGCTTATATGAAAGATTTTTGCCAGATTTATCAAAAGATCACCAACTCAATTATTTTTTGGTAAAGTTTTAAAATAATGGCAAAATGTAGTTTATAATCTGGGTATAGATGTCATAAAAATTAACTAAAACATATTTTTCAATTTTCCGTGTCCATATCATAATAAAATGATGATGATAATTTTATAATTTTATATTCGACTAGAACAAAAAGATTGCAACAATTTCAATACATACAAACATTTCTTTAATAACAAAAATAAGAAACGTTATTCCATCAGCAGAACGTTACTAGGCCCACAAATAGAAGAAAAAAACGCTTATAGTTACGTATTATTAATTATTAATTAAAATTCGTTTTATGAAACATAAAAAATATAAATAACAATCAATGGGAACAGTAAAAAAAACAATAAGAAACAAGCAATTTGAAAGAAAACCGACGAATATAACCGAAATTTAAAAAATCTAGGATTGTGAGATAATTACAGAAAAAAATATGTTCAGAAGTGGTAGAGAGTTAGAGGCACACATTTAAAATATTTTTGGTTGTAAATATAAAATACTAAAATCATATAAAAATTATCAGAAAGATTCTAAAAGACATCTGTTTTCAAACCATAATAATCTCATTAAACATCCATTTTTACCTCGTTCTACTGTAAAAAAAAAATTGAAAAATTAGGAACAATCTTTCAAAAACACAGTGGTATCAATGAAAATCTATTTACGTTACAATCGTTTACTTCTTTCAAAAGTTCAAATTTAGGTAAAAATAAAACTTGAAAGAAAGAAAACACAACAAAGTCAAATTTAGATGGATAAAAAAAATAAGGAACAAAAAGTTGAAATAATTATAAGAAGTAAAAAAATCAAAACTAGAAAATAACTGCGTTAAGAAACCGGGAAAAAAGCAGGAAATTATAGAAAAATTCCAAAAGAGGTAGGTGGAAGCATACCTTTAAAATTTTTCTAATTTTGGCCCAAATTTATCTAAAAGCCTTAAAACCCTTGCTGAAAATCTTTCCTTTTCTAAGCAAAATTTTCTTAACAAAAATGAATTTTTGGTTCTTTAGAAAAGTTTTGTTTCGGGCCAAAACTGAATAAAAACTAAAAAAACCAGGTATCATTAATTAATAATAACTATTTTGGACCAAAGTTATCCTAATGCTGCTCATTTTACTCGTTGGAAAAGTTAAATTTTGGTCAAAATTACCTTAAAGAATGAAACTCAATTAAAAAATCCAATTCGATCGATGAAAAAAAAAATTAAAAACAAATAGTCGTACCAAACAGGATAAATTTTAATGAAAAAAAAAAACATAAATTGAAAAAAAAACGCCAAGAAGGAACTAGTTTTAATAGAAGACGAAGGCAAATAAAACCAACCGACCTAAGCCAAATACAAGATACCGTTGTCTTTGAGAAAGATGTTCCTACAAAACTAATTAAAAAGCGTTTTCTAAAGAAGAACAAAGACAATAAAGAGAAACAGGCACAAGTTGATACAGTAGAGGAAGGAAAAAGCCCAATCACTGAAGTTATTGCAGCAGACTAACTTGAAGAATCGGAATTAAAAATTCAAGAACTATCCTAAGATATTCAAGAACTGAAAATGCTGTGAAGAAGAGAGTAATTAATAAAAAGAAGAAGGATGACAATCAGGGGTAAAACGAAATTCCACTAACTAGAGTTATTGTAGAACTAGAACCTAATTTGAATTACAAATTGAATAACTACTTGAGAATATTTAAGAAATTACTGTTTCTTCAACACGAAGTACTTAAAAAGCATGTTGTGAAGAGGAGAGAGTACCTTATTAATAAAAAGAAGAAAAATCGCAAAGAGGAGAAAACCGAAATGAGATCTGTCGAAGAAGAAAACAAAAAACCTCGAATCACTGTCAATGTGGAAGAGACTTATATTCAAGAGTACTTGAAGAAGCACAGGAGACTACAGTTCTAAAGAAAGGCATTTCAAAGAAAAAAAACCTATAGAAACAGTTATAAAAAAAAAAGAAAGGAAAAAAGAAAGAAAAAGTTGCTACAATTGAGGAGGAGGGTAAGTTACGAGAAACTGCTCTGACTGTAAAAGAAATTGAAAAAGAATCCGAAGAAATTATAAATATCTTTAAAAATTACGAGAATTGTTTTTTTTTCAAAGTGTTCGCCAAATTACTTTAGAAATTTGTTCTTTAGAAACTTGTGATTTTTAGAGAAATGGTAGAGTCTAAAGCTGTCTTTTCATTCTTATCACGATTACGCTCCCTACAGTCATACTAATTCGTTGCCACCACTAAGAAACTATGGAGTATATTACCAAAATGACAATCACGTGAAAGAATCTTGGATACCAGGTGGTAATCGCCGAAATGGGGAACAAGTATGTGGTGGTACAACGGGTTTCGCTACGTCTCTGTGCATTATAGAATCACGGTACTGCCAAAATTTAATCACGTGGTGATATCGTGGAATTGTGGTGGTTTCCACTTAATCAACACTTTGGTTTCCCGAGCGGCATGGCGTCATATTGTTTTCTCTTTCTTGCAACTTAACAAATAATAAATACTAATCACATTGTGTCAATTCAACAAACCGTAGATTTCCAGAGAATGTCGTTATGTGGTAAATAAGCACAGTGCATGGTAGATTATTGTACGAAATATGTAATTTTATCAAAGCCTAGGCTGAATTTTAGTGACAACGAAATTTGACTCTTAAATAGTCATGTTTTGTGTCGAATTTTACCAAAGTCCTCAAAAGAAAGAGTTTTTAAATATTCTTTTTTTAGCAATAACACCTACAGACCAGAAATTCTCAAGAATGAGGTTCTATTTGCAATAAAATCCACAAAAACCAGAAAATCCATATCTTGGACATGTCTTCAGAGTAGAGCGATACAGAATCCTACAACTGATCATGATGGGAAAAGTGGAAGGACGTAGAGGAGTAGGAAGAAAACAGGCTTCCTGGTTGAGGATCATCCGTGAATGGACCGGTATACGCAGCGCAGAGGAACTATTTCGATTGGCGCAGAATCGAGAAAAACTTTGAAGGAGAAGAAGCAATACTACATGAATACTAGCCATTCAAAATACATTCACAGCTTAGTAATTATGTTGTATATATGCATTGTTTAGGAAAAACAGCGATTTGTATGCCTTTATTTTATTCTCTAAAAAAAGCGGCCGACCTGGACGATGATTTAAATCATCATTAACGTGCATAATTTTGAGTGCTGATAACTTTTTACCACTAAAATGTGCAAGATGCCTGTGCTGGGCACTTTAGAGCACGACTCTATTGACCTGATCAATTGTTTTTTTTTTAATTTATTTAGCTTACACTTTAAATATTTTCTACAGGATACTAAAACGTGGCAAAAAAACCAACAATATCACTTCAAATTAATTCCTTCTTCAAAAAAAAAGTAGTCCGGTATGATGGCGGTAGCACTTAGTTTCCACATTTACGTTATGATGATACATGTGACTTCGACGTGGCATTTATTACACACTATAACGTCCCATTCACTTTTTGATCCACATTCAAGTTCTAATTTTTGGGCAGTAATCTAGATAAGAATAACACGGGATTGGACATAATATGATTCAGCTCAAATGCAACCACAAGAAACACACTGGTTATCGAAGACACAACCACTTGCCGGATTGAGCTACTTTATCTGGCAGTGACCACTGCGCCTGAAAACTTGTCTAAGGCTTTTGTCTCCGTTACGGGTTACCCCATCGATAAATTTGTGGTCTTCTTACTGTGTTTTAAAATATAACCTTTAAAAGATTAAAAACACGTGACTCTTCTAAACGCCTCCATTTGGAGTCGTAAACAACGTGCAAGGAACATAAATTTAATCAAGTTTATCGAACTGCATTATTGAGAGAAACTGCAAAAATCCACTTCTCCACATTCCATGCACTGATTGGTCGATTAATAGGGCGACATAAGGATATCCTTAAGCCACCCTCAACATCGATAAATGTAATAAGTTATCATAGACATCTGGTTTAGACAGGCCGCAACGGCAACTCTTCTGCAAGCTCTATCCCGAATTAGTTGCGTAACGGCGCAACTAATTGAACCTAGCTGCAAATGAATCCATGCTGACATAATCCAGGAGGAGATTGATTTCCAAGGGAGAAAAGTGCGTCACTAAAAGCCACGTTACGATTTTATAAAAATGTCTTTTTTAGAGACCTTGAACTTCCATCAGCCCATCCCCTCAATGATCGATTGCTTTGTTCGTTAACACGTATGCTAATTTAGTAGCCGGGCCTAAGCTATTGAATATTAAGTATGGGTAATAACCTATATTAGAATATCTTCTCAGAAGCACTTACTCTCATTGTCGCCGTTCCATGAAGACGGTGCCGAAGTAACGTTGGCCACAAACAGCACGAGGCAGACGAGGAAGGAGATTATTTTAACGGCGCTATTAAGGTTCATGATGGTATTAGTGTGGAAGGATCTGGAAAAAGAAAATAATTATGACCAATAACTTTTACGTCAAATAGGATTAAGTTTAATTGCGTCACTGCAATTAACGAACAAATCTTTATAATAGTGTTGAAATATTTTTAAGAGCCCGCTTTAACGTATCTCGTTTTTAAAAGTTCATCAGTATTTCGTTTTATAAGTGTACATTAAACGTTTATAACTACATTTACTTTTCTCAATTTGTCTTAATATTAAGGCGCGTTTTTTTTTATTTTTATTGCTGCTCTTTTATCGTCATCAATTTCCCTTAAATATAAGGGCGATTTTTAAGTCTTCCATTGTTCAGTGCCACACTTTCCACCTAAAGCCGTTAAAGTGATTGCATAATTTAGCTGTCTTTGTATTATATTTACACAAAAACTGAAAGAAAACCCTATAAATAACAAACGGGTCGCTCCTTGACCTACAATCTTGTGATAACTACTATAGAATTTGCTTTTCAAATTGGTATTGGAATAGTGTAAAATTTTGCTTTCTTGCAAACACTCTCTCTGGCAAATGCCAGGCAAAATCAAATCAATCGGATTCATCCTTTGCTTATGCATAATTCTTTTGAGTATGACACGCCGAAATCCCTTCAAGTCTCCCCGAGGAATGCTTTTATTCAAATATTGAGTAAAGCAACGGGAACATTTCAAATCTTCCGTTAGTGGGAGTGAATAACATTAAAAGTGCATCACCAGCCCTTCAAGGGTGTTGTCTTGTTTGGTAAAACACTCCCAGTTTAGTTAGTGACTAATTAATTGGACACATGCGATCGAACTTTCGATTTTGTGGAATAACACTTTATGCTATTTATGCCACTCTCTAAAGTTTTGATTAACCGCGGACATTCCAAGAGCATTAGCTTCATGTGAAAACGATATCTAATTAGCGCTTCACTACTAGAGTCCCATATCAGTCTGCAAACTATGCAGTTGGCTTAAATTGGACTTTAGGAAACTGGAATGTTCTCTCTATGGTAATGCCTGCTAAACAAATTTCTAGAGGATCGAGTTCTTGACGCTTTAATGTCAGGGCAACGACTAAACGGTCAACCGCCTTTAGAAACTAGTAAATGCATGGGAAAGGCTAAGTCCTTAGAAACGATTTTGCTTAATAAGTACGGGGTGTTCATTATAAAATTTCATCTAGCAGGCTATGCAATTTTGACAGAAAAGGATGACATAATCAAAATAAATGGACTTTTGTTTCTCCATTCTTTTCTTTTGACATTTCACAGCCAACTAGATGAAATTTTTTAATGAACACCCCGTATTTTGCGAGAGAACAAAGATAAGCTATATTGGCTGTGCTCCTTTATATTCTACTTCTCAATGAAATTTCCCTGTATATCCACCGATTCATAGATAGGTGAATAGGTGCATGAATAGATGCACAGTGTATATACACCGTTCACCAGTATATATTGACTATTTTTTATTTTTGCACCACCAAGCCTGAGAGGGTGCAGTGAAACTAATGTTGTCAATTAAAAATTGTTTATGTTATACAAAATGCAAACTACAAAAAAAAATAGAGTAACTGAAAAAAGGGCTCTTTTGTATAAATTTTAACTCAAATTTTTTTCAACTTTGATGATTATATGTCCCAAAGCGTTGACAAGTTGTTACAGTAAAAGAAGCTGGAAAAAGTCATTCACTACAGTTATTGTAGAAGAAGAACCTGGACAACCGGAATTACAATCAAGAATTACCCGAAGGTATTCAAGAAATAACAGTTTATCAATATGAAGTGCTAAAAAAGCATGTTGCGAAGAGGAGAGTAATTAATTAAAAGAAGAAGGGCGGCAAACAGGAAAAAAAACGAGATTGTAATTGTAATTATATTGTGAAGGAGGAAGGCAAAAAACATCAAATCACTGTCACTGTAGAATGGTGACAGTGATTTGATGAGACTATTTTGATGAGATACCAGAAGAAGTACAATTCTAGACGAAGGCATTCCAATGAAAAAAAAACGATCATCAAGAAATAGAAGATTGACAAAGAAACTGAAATTGTACTCTTGATGAGGAAGAGAACAAGTTGAAAAAAATTTCGAAGAAATTATGAATATTATTAAAAATCGTTGTGATGTCAAAAAGGTTGTCATCAAATCACTTTGGAGATACAAATGACGAAGCCCTGAGAGAGTAGTTCTTCATTGAACTCAAAAAGACCATTAAAATTGGGGCCCAACCGAGATAAATTTGTGATTTTCAGAGAAATGGTGGAATGCCAAGACTGTCTTTTCATTCTTCTGTCTACAATGCAGGAAAATTCGTTTTTTTCTTAAATTTTGTCCCATCATGCCCACATAACATTTAGTACAAGATTTTTAAGAATTTTAAAGTCATAAATCAAAAATCTTACTCATAGGCGGAGATGAATGTTTCTAGCCGACCCAACCGACGTATTTAAGAGTTTTTTTGCAATACAAAAACTTTATTAGAAATCTATACAGTGGATAGCCCTCAAAACATGTGCCATTTCTAAGATGGGACCCAATAGCTTTTTTCGGAGTGAAATTGCCCAATCTGAAAATACCTGAAAAGCAGCTATAGGCTTCAGTCTGATCCAGGACCACCAGCATTTTCCAAAAATTTCCAAAATTTTAGCAAAGTTCCATCGGAAGCATATCTTCCCGTCTATTGTTTAGCTGGTTCCAAAACCTGGTTATCAAACTTTAAATTTCTTTCGATAAAGAGACTCAAAAATAGGGTCTCATGGGAGCTTCTCAAAAAAATCATGTATCAATCAGATCCAGGGCCTGGCAACTCTTCATCAATTTTCGAAGCTTGAACTAACCTGAACTAGCTTGAATTAACCTGAACTAACCTGCCTGCACCGAGTTATATAAAAGCGGATTTCGAACGCCTGCGAATGTTTCAATCACTGTTTCCTTCAAGTTCACTGAAGGCTTACATGCTGCTACTAGTAGGGAAGCTAGAAGAGGAAGCTCTCTTGATCGTCCAACTCTCGAACCTGCATATCTTTCGACAGTGCCCAGCCTAGATATAGGATGTCACAACAGTGTGTCAAAATGCAAAATTTTACTTAATGATAAATTTAGAGCGAGAAGCTAATTACGAAAGTGACAGTTTCGCAAACAGGCTGGCAGATAAAATTTACTTGGTTATGAGATATGATCAGTGATGCTTTAACTGAATGAAGCAAGATCTACTTCTAGAATTTGAGTAGGTTTTAATTATATTAAAATAGATAACAAAACGTCGACAATTCCTATGTAACTGTAGACGTTTGATTTTGGGTTCTTCCACCGATACTGTTCTTCAAGAAATAGTTTAAATCTAAAAAAAATATATTATAACTCGTGTCCCTCATCACTTTAACATCAGTCACACATAGAATTTCCCATATGATCGGTCTATTTCATATCTCATAGCTGAGAGTTGGTTTAGCTGCAATTATCTACTTATTCATTCCGTAAGCTGTTCAAAACACCGAAAACATATCTATAGGTTAAGAAAATTTAATAATAATTGAACAGGCAAACACTTCCAGTCTTCGGCGCCGCTATAAAATGTGTATTGCAAAGTTGTGGTACTGTTAGGAAAACTTGCGCAGTCTGGTGTTTCCAGATGTTGTGTGTGTGTACCCAATGTACCCAAAGTATTAACAATAGAACTTTAGGGTAGTTGACCTTTTGGACCGATTCTTAAGTCACAACAATATCAAATTGTAAAAACAAAACATGTGAATATGAAAATGTGAATATGTCTGTTATTGTAGTAAAATCCACACCTGTTCCTCCCTATATTGGACTGTATTTCGGCTCATGACGTTTATAATGTCCTGTCAGAGCACTGCAATACTCCAGGCACAGAGTCCTAGAGGACCAGGGGTCACGAACCGTCATACTGGACCTCTTATCGTGTGAGGTGGAATATTGCCCCTGATGGCAGAGCCAAGAGAATAGGAAAAAAAAATAAAACTTTAAGTACCGGTACAAATCAAAATTCAGAACTAAAAAATAAAACTTTAAGTACCATCACAATGTAGTTCCTTAATAGTTCCTTTAAATTTATTTGCGTTCAGTGTACACATACCCCTTGATTGTTTTAATGAAATGATGCAAGTTATTCCTCCTCAGTCCTCTCAAGAGAGCTTGGTGACATCATGTATCAATTCTCTTGATTGCCTCTTTCCAGGTTGTTCTATTCTCTGCCAGGTGTGCTGCATCCGGCAAACTATGGCCCACCATGTGTTTGACTTGGTCCACCCATCGCTTTGGTGATCGCCCACGTGGTCATCTCCCTTCAACCGTTCCTTCCACGATTAGTCTTTCCATCGAGTCTGTTTAGAGATGTGTGTGTAGACAAAATACCTCAAAATTTATTTACTAACTTTTGTGACCAATCGGGTGTTAATATGTAGTTCTTCTAGTATGGACACATTAGTTCTGTGGGCCGTCCAGGGTATTCGCAGAATTCGTCGGTAAACCCACACTTCGAAAGCGTTTATTTTCATACTCATCTCATTTCACATCATGTCATAGCTGCGTACGTTGCGATGGCAAATATGATCGAGCGTGCCCTTGCAAGTCAGGGTTTCGGGTAATTGCAGTTGATTTTCATATTTTTGTTAATTTAGTTGTTGCATTTCTTGCTATGACAAGCGTTCTTTTGATTTCCATTTCACAACCTCCCGAATTTGTGATAATGGAGCCAAGATAATTAAACGTGTTAACCACCTCGAAACCAGCTGTTCCTCAAATATGAGGTTGGTTGTTGTTCTGTCGATCTACAATCATTATTTTTGTTTTCTGTCTATTGAGTTCGAGTCCGTAACTTCGGCTAACGCTGCTCAACCTGTCCATTATGTCCACCATTTCTTCCTTTTTAGCTGCGAGGATCAAGGTATCGTCAGCATATCTTAAATTTTTTTTTTCTTCCAACCGACACTCGACCATCCCAGGCTTTTAGCACTTTACGCATGATGTATTCGCCATATTAGGTTAAATAGCATTGGTGATAAAATGTATCCTTGTCTTACTCCTGCTTTAGTTGAGAAACTGTCAGAGTATGTGTTGTTCACCCTAACTTCAGCTGTGTTTCTTTTGTACAGTTGTTTTATTAAATGGACAAGGTGGGGAGGAGTTCCCATTTTGAGAAGAATAGTCCATAGCGACTCCCAAGCAATCATCTCTAAGTTAAATTCGCGTGCTTTTTCGATTAGTTGACGGACATTTAAAATTTGTTCTTTAGTGCCTTTTCCCGGTACAATGATGCAAGTTGTCCATATGGAAAAAACTTCTACAATTTGAATAAAATAGCTTTGAAAAAAAGCGTAAAATATACATCCAACCGTCGACAATTTCTACGTAACCGTTTCCACATAGAAGTTTGATTTTTTGTTTTTCTACCGATACTGTTCTCTAATAAATAGTTTAACTGCGAGAGATTAATATTATAAAATTCCTGACCCTTACAACTCTAATAGTGCCCGTATAATTGGTTATTTCATATAGCTCAAAGCTAAGAGTTGGACAGGAAACTACAACCACAACACGACTAACAACAGCTAAAGAACTATGTATTCTTAAATTTTTTCGACTTGAATAAAGTCGATTTCCGGTCCTCTCTGTTGGAACAAAAATATCCACAATCTGGAATATTTGGTTAACAGAAATTATACTAATATATAATCTAAATATCAATATCTAAAATTACAAAAAAGTCCCCTGATGAAAATCTAGATGGATTTTCTTGTTTTCAGTAGATGTCGCCTTGAAAAAAAAATAGAAATCAGTAGATTCTCAGTTTGGCAGAATTAGTACACACTGGGTTCTTCGATTGGTAAAATGACTCTTGTAAAAATTAAATAATTGCCAAATTTTTGTTTTTCTTTGGGGGGGGGGGGGGCGGTTAGCTCTACTTGGTCAAATACCAATTCCTGGCATAATTTAAATTTTTAAAAAATCAATAAGGTGTTTTTTCAGTCTTTCTTCTTCATCTTTTTTCAGTAAAGTTTATTTCTATGAGAAATACGATAGAAAGTCGTTAAAAAAAGTTGATTAGAATAACAAAAATACGCTAATATACCGAATGTCAAAAACCTCGGCCCACCATGACTTTTCAATTTTCATCAAATTTAAATTTTAATTTTAATTTAAATTTTAATGAAATTTAAAATTAGAAATGGCGGGAGTCTTGGTGGGCTACATACACATTTTTATGTATTAATTTGTTCTGAGATTGGTTCTAAACAGTTTTTTAAAGCATCTCTTATACCTACTTTTTTAACTTTGAGAGTTGTATGTCCAAAGCATTGAGCGTAGAACAAAACGAATTGAAAATTTGAAGGTCTATATCAAATGGCAATAATTGCAGTTTTTTCCTAGACATTAAAAAGTTTTTGACAATTTGGTTGCATTAAATTGTACAATAGAAAGTGCATAGAAAATGTATCATTCAAGATCTGAGTTTGAACAAAACGCAGGTGGGGGAACTATACTCTGTTGCGGTAATACAAATTAATGCGGACACGTATTGAACTATTCCGCAGAAAAGGGTGCATTCGAACGAAAAAAGGAAAAATATGTTTGGCGACCAGACGACAAGTGTTTCTGCTAATTGGCTTTATAACACAAGTTGTGAGCACTACTAGGTATAGTAAGCACACAAAAATACTCAGAATAGCTTGGGCCAATTTTGTCCATATCTTATGATCTACATCCGTGGCCGGGTGAATCATAACAGGTGTCTATGGTAAAGCTGCTGCGGATATTCCTTCTGAATTAATACCCGAAATGGGAAAACGTTGGAATGTTAGCACAAAAAGCTAAACTGATACATGCCCGTGTCTACAAACATAACTTGACATTTTGTTCAACTGACATTTTATCAGAGATAGACGTGACTTTTTGTATGACATCACAATTTATGACGTAATAACTGAACCCTCGCTGAACAGAGTATAATGCTCTCACCCTCACAAATTACTAAGTGAGAGTCTGCCTTTCAACAAAATTGAACGAGAATTGACTTAGTTATATAGTATTTAAAATTTAATAAATCACAAAATAAGACAAGAATTCCTACATCGATATTATCATCAAAATAATTGAAAGCCTTAATAAGATTATCGCAAGATATATTGAAAGGCACTGCTTTGAAATAAATTTACACACATTCATGCCTAAATACGATGAAACGCTTATAGTCTCGTTCAAAAGCAAACCTATAACATTGCACTATTGTGCATTATTTGCTCAAAATTGCAGCATTCTGTTCTGGAGCTCGCATGAGGCAATTAGATTCAATACATCATCTACATAACGATGAAACAGCGCTCTGTATACACCAGCATTACGAGCATTCGTCAAGATTTTAGAGCCAAATTAGGTCATGGAGATGCTGCTCTGTACGTGTCAATTTTTCATGGAATTGTCCTCCTACACTTTTCCTGCTTAAACTGCATATTGCAAAAATGTGAAAACTTTTTGCAAGGACTCGATGAACTAAAAATGACTGATAATATTTCTTTTGATTTAAAATTTTTTTTCCTGTTAATCAATCACTTAATGTTAAGAAAAATTCAGCTTATTTTATCAAAAGACTTTACATAGCCCCTCAGTAAAACTTATAAGAAGGCGGTGTTTTGGTATTTCAAAGGCTCGTTTTTAAATGCAATTTTAACGTGAACTCCTAGAATGATGAATCCAACAAATATTCAAATTCGCAGAGAAAGCAGCAAATGTTATTATTTGGACGTGTATTTCCAAACTGATTTGTCAAGGCGGTGTTAACATTAGCATTAGTAGATTACATAACTGCTTTTGCAATTACTTTCCACGTCAGCTTTACTCTATGTAATAATTAGTTTCGTTGCATCAAAAATTTAAATCTGAAACTGTAATCTAGTTAATCCACACATCTTAGAAATGCAAATGCCAGTCAGTTACCACCTTTGCAGAACAAAGCGTCGTCGTCGGTTGGTTTCTTACCAGTAATTGCTAGACGAGAAATTCTGCTTTAATGAGACGTTATATATACGTGTACGATTTGGTTGGAAAAGTACAACTAAGAAAAAGTTGTTAGTTGCAATATTGTGTCGAAGTTGGGAAAAGAAAATCCACAGCTCTGATCGGGTCATTCGATTGGGATTACCAACATACGAGCCCTTGTCAATCAACTCTTACACCCCTAAAGCGTATTCCTTCAACCGGAATCTGAGCTAAATTTAAGGAAAATGCAATGGAAAATTACATATATTTTTTCACTTTGTTACTTCATGATTTACGTAGGTGCCAGGGTGCAACTTTATAAAATTACATAACTATTTAAAAAAAAAGCTAAAAAGAGCTTTTTCTGCTTAAATCAATAATTTGCAAATACTTTCATGTCTGAGGTGAGTCTGAGGGGGCAGTAAAATGTAAATTTTTAGTTTGGCTGTATTAGTCACTTATATAACAAGCATGGGAAAATGTATTGCTCAAAATACAGTTTTACCAGAAGCCAATATTTTAGATCCTAGTCTAGATCCAAATTTTGAGAGCGAATTTTATATGGGAACTAACCTGAACTAACGATCTTAGCTAAGCTTTAGAACGGAGAAGGTTCTAAAATTTAGCTAAGATTAGATAGAGAACTATAACACGGAGAAGGTGTGCAAACGGCCCTAAATAAAAAAATATTTAGACGAAAATGTGTATTGGAAACTGATTTCGAGAAAGTGTAGCAGTTTAAATATACTAGCCAAAAAAGTATTAAAAATTATATAAAAGAACATGAAGTCTCGGATAAGTAGTTAAGTTTAAGTTAATTACGGTGAATAATAATTACACAATAGATAATGATCCTTTACTTGCCTGCCTTTTCGTTTGAAGAACTCTTCTGCCATCCTTTAGAAGCTTAGCGTAGCCTTGAAAGAGTAGTAGTTGTTTCATTTCATGTTTCTACACTGTATTAAAATAATCTGCAGAAAGAGCAGCTTGAATCTGCCATTAAATTTATTACGACTAATAACAAACCTATTTAGTTATCCACAAGAACTTGATACTCTGGTGCTGAAAAGATCATAGGAATTCATTTGACACTTTTCAAGCAAGATGAAGATTTGATAGGTTAGGTTATTATTAGACAACGTAATGCCCAAAAGTAGTTAACTCAATAACTATGGTGGCTAAAGTATACCCAGAAGTGTGGAAGTAAGGGAATCACGTGGGATGAGCCAGGACCAAGGCTACAAGCAAATCAAGAAAAATTGATGCAACTACAAAGAGAGATTATAGTAATTATTAGCAGATGTTTCGAGATAGATCAAATATAGTTCAAACTGATGAAAGTGTAGGCTGCATTCTAAGTTCTAAACCGCAAGAAAAACGGTGACTCTGAACCAAGATATCAAATGACGATCATCTGCATTAACAGCAACACTTGAAAATTGGCTTTGCCATGCCAGTAATTCAGGTATCATTGCTGATATGATTAAATATGGAAAAAATAGAGCGTTTCTGAGGAAACAGCCTTTCTGACTTTTTGCAAATCTCAAGATGGAAGTGTATCAACTTGCAATTTCAGAAGTGTCCAGTCCAGAAAGTCTCTAAATCTCTCCAGAATCATCTTCACTAAAAAAAGCCATATCATTATATTCATAAGGCTCTTGACTAAGTAGAACCTACCAAAGTACGGGCTTGATATCAATGTTGCTAAATGTATAAAGAACTCAAAAGTCACTGCAGAATCTATAGCTCGTGTCGTTCTTCCGAGCTATTAAGGGGTGAGCTTGAATAAGTTTTCTTGGATGGTACCAGAGCTTAAACTCCAGCATTTCATGTAGGGTGTTGTTTACATTGTATAAGCGGGGGTCCTACAACTTCTGGCGCTTCCCGCATTTCGATCTCCATCCTGTTCGGCTTCTCCATTCATCTTCATTTATGGCTCTATCATTCATGGTATCCTCTATACCTTTCATCCAGGTTTGCGCCGGCCTTCCTCTCCTTCTCCTACTTGCTGGGATATAATTCAGGGCTTGTTGTGGCCATATACTATCCTCCATTCTTTTAACTTGTCCATACCATATTAATTGTGTCGTTCAATCCTTTCAGCGGTCGTGTGGACTGGAAGAAATTATCTAAGCACGATCTTCCTGCTCAAAAACCACTTTGTTCCTCTATGTCTTCCCACTTCAGTTCTATCCTCTGCTTTATTATCCTATTATACAAACTTCCCATTGTACTAGTTACACTTATTCCTCTAGTAGTTCCCACAATCTTTTTTATCACCTTTCTTATATATTGGATTGATATATAACGTACTCCAGTCCTGTGGAATGTTTTCTCCTTTAATCAGATATTCGTTAAACGGGTTTGTTAGATTTTCTAATAAATTCTCTGGTGCATGTATTAGTTCAATAAGAATGTTTCCTGGTCCTTATGGATCTTTATATATCCCTGGATATTTACAATGTCCTGCTTATAAGAGCAAGCTGGATAGTACCTCTGCTTCGTCGGCTTCAGCTCAGGCTCCAATCTCCAATTATCGATCAATTTGCTTATCTTACTATTAACCAAATGCTGCAATCCCGGTTGGTTCTTCAAGCAAGGCTTCATGAAAAAGAGTACAGACGACTGGTATATCATCATCATTTTCCACAAAATACCACACATCTTGACGCAAGCTAGCTGTACTAACCCAATTACCTATATCACGTTCATTATTTTTGTCGTCTAGTTACCTTTGATATCTTTATTTTTTTATACTTCCATCAGCACATTAAGAAGATGCGACAAAAACGTCAAAGTCAGATTTCCAACGCTAACTGGGTGACAGTAATAAATATAAGTGGAAACTCAGTAGGCAACATCAGAACATCAATAACTCAAATTTTGTCCACCAACGTCATGGGTACTTGGATTGCACCCATACTGGTACTATGTATGATTTGCCACGTGCATGTCTTGTACTGAATTCTCCACTATTTTGCTTACTGCCTAACAACACTAATGTGGACACTCCAAAATCTGACATTTCTAAATACTGACGAAGAATTACCTTGGACATGAGCCAAATAAAATCTAAAACTGCCTCTCCAGCAACATTCTTTTACGTTTCCCGAAGTTGAACAACCATTACAGGTACACAGAGCAATTCTAACAGTACGGTTATTTAGACTTAAAACAATTTGTAGATGACCCACATTCTACATTCCAACAAGTAGCCTTACTCATAGTTTCAGAAAAAGAAGTAGGTCAGAAGAAACATTTTAAAAAGCAGGATAGCCAAATTCTTTTCATCCCTCTATTTGCCGGTTTCAGCATTTTGATGCTGAGCTTCGACAATTGGTTGATCTTGGTTGATATTGAGTTGATTCCTATCATGTGTTTTTGGAGAGCTACAGGAACGCTCCGCTGGTTCGTTTTAGAATGTTATCTGTAAACTTGATGCAACAAACTTTTCTCCGCCAAGTCCTTTCCTTTCTCATTCAATTCAGAACTCTGTTTCCAAAAAGACCCTGTATGAATTATCTTTTACCATTTGACAGATTCAAACCGACCCTTGAATAATTGAGTTTTAGCCTGGATATCCATTAGAAGGCGTAGTCATCTTTCTAAGATTTCTTAATTCACTTAGTTATTAGAGGTCTGGCCATATTACATGGTTACAATGTCGCAAACCCTTCTTTGGTTACCAGAACTAGCCAAATGCCCTCATATTCTTTTTCGTTGTTCTCCGAGAACTAAATTGTTCTTCAAGACTAAATACCCTCAAATTTTCGCTTTTTAATATATTCAACAAAGACACAGCTGGCTGTTTAGTATTTGCTCTCTCCAACAGAATAATAATTAATAAAGGTCGTGATACTGAACTCTGAACCCTCTTCAAACTGCTGAACAAAAGCAGCGTTGGCTACAGTTTGACTAAGTGTGGCATATTACCCAATTTATATAGGGCCAATCGGCTAATAGCAGTAGTCAGTCAAAATTCAGCATATTGGCCTTATGATTTTCTCATGAATTCTTGTTCTTCCTAAATTATTGTAATCTTCATCTAATTTTTCAAATATTGAGATACATTACCTATCCAACAAAGACACAGTTTCCTGGTCATTGCTACCTCTTCAGTAAAGTAATATTCCACGCAAAATATGAGTCAAAGTCGAATGCACTCTCTTTGAAATTTAGGTAATATTTGTAATTAATAAATATTTTTGGTGGTCCTAATGAAAATACTCCTGAAATACAATTTGAAGTTGTTCTTGCATTCTTCTTATTCTCAAGTTAAGTCAAATGGCACACGAAGAGGTCGCAAAGGAAAAACTGTGAATTTGAATGGTCTATCCATTTATTGATTAACAATTTATAAAACTTCACAGTCTTTACAGCGTGTGGGATAAAAATGAAATTAATGAAAACATGTGGGCAGCACCAGGATCAGGGCCACAAGCAATTCAAGGAAAACTAATGCAGCAACTAAAATAGATTCCAGTAATTACTACTACGTGGATTCATAAATGTATCAAATGAGATAAAACCATGAAAGAAGCTGATGAAAGTGCTGGCTAAGTTCTAACTCACAAGTCAAATGGTCAGTCTGTACTAAATGATAAAATTAAGGTCATATTGGTTAACAGCAACAAATACAACCTGGCTTGGCCATGTTTGAAAGTGATTTATCGTTGTTGATATGGATAAATATGGAAAAGATTAAGCCCTCCTGAGGAAACAGCTTTTTAACGATTTTGCAAAGCCCAAGCTGGAAATTGGCAAGTTTATGTGTTGGTTCCAGAGTAACTCTACAACAGATGGGTCAAAGATCTGGAACTCTCAATAAATGCCGAATCTGGCTCGACCAAGGTGACTTTCCTACATAAAGGTAAAACAAAATTTTTGCTCTAACCTTTTTTGGTATCCAACTTAAAGCATTCAGACTCTAACTCCTCTAAAATTTGTGTGTTATAAAACAGAAGCTAATTTTAAGGACTGTTTAAGGATCGAACATTCCGCCAAAGATCAACAGACTACATTTCAGCAAAGTTGGGTTTTGTATACCGGTAAGAAAGAAGAACATCAGAGTTGCAAGTAAAAAAAGAAAACAAAATTATGACACACACACTGACTAGGAGAAATAAGAAAGTGGAACTGAAAATGACCTTTAAGAAATAATGAAACCATAAAGTACTCCAAAGTTTACATTCTCCTTTTTCACATAGAACTGACCGTGTAGATAAGCAAAAATTATAAAATATAGAGAAAAAATGAGAAAAAAATTTAGACAAGAAAATATATATTTTTTGATCCATAGGATAAGGTGAGGTTCAACAAAAGTTGGGACAATCAGTAAATGGTTGTTTACTGAAAAAGAAGCCACGTATTTAGCGATCCAGAGGTCAGCAGGAATGTTTCAAAAAGCAGGATAATCAAATCTTTTACATCCTTCCTATTGCCGGTTTCAGCATTTTGATGCTGAGCTTCGAAATTTGGTTGATCTTGGTTGATGATGAGTTGATTCTTGTCATGTGCTTCTAGAGAGCTACAGGAGCGGAGTTGCTTCGTTTTAGATTTTTATCTGTAAATTTGATGAAAGAAACTTGTCTCCGCTAAGACCTTTTCTTTCTCCAGATCTCTGTTTCCAAAAAAGCCTTGTATGAATGATCTTTTATCATTTAACAGATTTATGCAGACTCTTGAATAATTGAGTTTTAGCTTGAATGTCCATTAGAAGGCGTAGTCATCTTTCTAAGATTTCTTAATTCACTTAGTTGTTAGAGGTCTAGCCATATTACATTGTCAAAATGTCGCAAACCATTCTTTGGTTACCAGAACTAGCCAAATGCCCTCATATTCTTTTTCGTTGTTCTTCGAGAACTAAATTGTTCTTCAAGACTAAATACCCTCAAATTGGCGCTTTTTAACAGTTTTGTTAAAAAGCGCCAATTGTTATTTTATTTTTTTAGTTTAGTATTTGCTCTCTCCAACAGAATAATAATTAATAAAGGTTGTGATACTGCTAACATAATTTTTTAGAAACAGCATTATTTGCTTGTAGTCATGTAGACAACTTCAAAGCCTCTGAACTCTCTTCAAACTGCTGAAGAAAAGCAGTGTTGGCTACAGTGATGACTAAGTGTGGCATATTACTGCCAAATTCAGTCATGCAGCAGAAATTTATATAGGGCCAATCCGCTGATAGCAGTAGTCGGTCAAAATTCAGCATATTGGCTTTATAATTTTTTCATAAATTCTTGTTCTTCCCAAATTATTGTAATCTTCTTTATCTTCATCCAACTTTCCAAATGCTGAACTACATTACCTATCCAACAAAAACACAGTTCCTTCGTCATTGCTACCTCTTCAGTAAAGTAATATTTCACGCGAAATGTGAGTCAGAGTCGAATACAACCTCTTTGAACTTTAGGTAAATTGGTAATTAATTGTTGTAATTAGCGTCCTTAAGTTGTAAGTTGTTGGTGAAGTTAGCAGGATTGGGACAAATAATACACCTCTTCTTTTTTCGAAAATGGCCGACGTTTCGACTATTTATTTAGCCTTCATCAGGGCTAAAACCCAATAAGTTAAATGGTAACAAATCCCTGGGCCCAACATAAAATTGTAAATAATGTTTGTTAAATTATGGAACGTAAAATCCTATACATCTATTACATCTATAAAATTTAAAAAAATTAAAAAATTAAAAAAATAAATAATACAGACAAATTGTAAATTACAATGTGTCTGTATCCTGCTAACTTCACCAACAACTTAGTAATTAATAATTATTTTTGGTAATGCTTATGAAAACTCTCCTGAAATACAATTTGAAGTTGTTCTTACGATCTTCTTATTCTCAAGTTAAGTTAAATGGCACACGAAAAGGACACAAAAGAAGGGCTGTTAATTTTGTTGTGAATTTGAATGGTCTTTCCATTTATTGATTAACAATTTATAGAACTTCATAGTCTTTACAGATGATCGTTATTGTTTCTAGTGCAGATGGATGCGGTTTTATTAACTTCCTATGTGTATTTTTCTTTTCATTATTTTTATATTTTTTACTTCATCTCTATAATTTACATTATAAAACTGTGCTTTTGCCTTGCCTTTTTTACCATTCTTTTGCATTTCCTCAGCTTGATTTCCACTAAATTCTTTGTTACGTTTTTTCTAATCTATTTGCAACAAAGTTTAGTCACTAGCATGCAATAGTATATTACCCAAGAACATTCGATTTTAAGCACTGGTCTGAAGGATTTTTCTGGAAGCTTTGATGCGTCAATACGAGTCAAGTATCAAAACACTGACTAGATACACGACAACAATCATTCGTCAGCGGGTCCAAAGCAAAAGTGGCATTATTTAAAGATTGACTTCTTGTGCAGAAAAGGATCATATCTTCTTCAGATCGACGGTAATCTGCAGGAATAGGGATAAATAATTTGCTAAACTAAGAATTATTTTACGATGGCCCAGTTACCTAACTTTCCTCCTTCCTCTAATGAAAGTCTCTTAGTGACTTAATGACAAAGGCACAGCAAGTGCAACAATAACGCTTTGTAAGAGCTAGTTTGAAACTAGTTAAACCAACGCTTTTTCTTTTAAAATAAATGAAACAAGAATTGACTTATTACTCTTATGTTAAAGGACCTGGCAAGAAGCCGACGCTCACATCTGCCTTCTGGCTCCCTTTTGGGCAGCCCTAGGAAATTATACGTTTGACGCCGGATTTAACCCCAAACTTCCAAAGGTTAGGACTGAGCTTACATAAACAATACTTTGTAAATAAAATGTGCTTTATGTAAGCTATTCGCACAACTAATTGCTAACTATCCCTTGCAGGTCGAATGACAAGGCTCGATCGAAACTCCATCATCTTCATAATAAAGTTGGCGGCCTTAACTCTTGAATTTGTTTCGAGCTCACGTCCACTTGTAATGCGATTTTGTCTTGGCAATATTTATTTTACATCCTTCGTTCGCCTGGTACAAAATATGATTTTCTTAATTACATTGCTCCCCATCCTTATCAGGACAATGTGAGACCTTTCTAACTTGTGAACCAGTTTATAGGGCAATTGATTCCTCCAGCTTGAACTTTGACATACTTCAGGTCTCGCGTATATAATTTGTTATCTATAAGGGTATTTCAATCATTACGACGATGGACTGTTTAAATTTAGCTTGTTCTTCACACCAGATGACAAGCGCCCGATGGTTTAAGTCCAATTATTATATTGCGCGATCGACTAAAAGTTCAAGACTTATTGGCAACTTATATAAACTTTCTTAACAAAATTTTACGTAATGCACAGCTTTAATCCAAAACTGGGCCTTTAAAAATAGTTTTACGAATACAATGGCCATTTTACATTTTCTTCTTTACATTTCCGTGTATTCTTTTTGGCCAAAAATACTTTCGGAGTTCGCAAAGTAAGTGGGTAAACAATGTAAACATCATTTGCTTTTGTTAAGATTAAGGGGGATTTTTTGTTTAATAAGCAAATCCTTTGAATACTTTACAAGAAAGGGATCAATAACGAGGAAAAGGATTGTGTAGGTAACAAAGAATTTGTGGCACAACTGAAAAGTTGAATCACACAAAAAGAAGTGAGTTTTAATGTTTCCTTTTGTGGACATCGGAATTTTCGTTACCAAAAACTCCAATCTCGCTAATGTACCATGATTAAACACGTAGCTGCTTTTCCCTGTAGCCCTTTTTTGATTCGATAATTATCTACCCAAGTAGAACTTAATCGCCCTGCGAACCGCTATTAATTTGCAGATCCGACCCCTTTATATTGAGGCTGTGCAGTTTAATTCAAACTTGACGTGGTTCCACTATATGCAGCCTTGATTCTTTTTTGACACACTGATGGTACAATTAGCTATTCATTGAACATGCATTGAAGAACAGGCAAGCGCCCAAGAGTGAGGCTCATCTACATCTGTTTCTCTAATAGATTTCAACATCTCGTCATTCGATAAATAACTTAATTTTATGATTTTTAAAATTTAAATCAAAGCTTTTTTATTGCGGCCTTAACTGAGGTCTTAGTGACGTCATTTCTAAAGATCTCTATCAGGTCACCAAGTTGACGTTACTGGTATGTGACTTTGAACTGTAATTCTGACGTCACTGCGATGTCACATTTTAAGTAACTTAAACGCAATTGAACGCAATTAATGCAGGATAAAGGCAGGACCATAAGTATTCAAGCATTTAGTGGACTTTTCAAATTGCTAAAAGAAACTGAGACAACTTACAATGACTTTGTAAGTGCGAAAGTTGAGCTTATAGCAAGAAAGTTTAATTTTTTGCAGAACGAATTAAATTTTCTCGATTGAGACTGTGTTGTCTGTTATTTGGACGATATTTTCATTACAACCCCGGATTTGTGTGACATGTTCGAAACATCAAAATGAATCAGTTTCATCTTTCCGACTGTATTGAAGCAATTAAGCAAATATGATTGCTGCAGGACACTCAGCTTGAATACTTTATGGCGCTATAATATATTAAGGCAATTTTATTGAAAACCTTCAGGTTTGATGCATTTTACTACATCGTCATTTGAAAAAAAAAACAAAATTATCAATCAGACTGATTAATAATTCCTTTGAAAAATAATTGTTAAAACAAATAGTTGTTTCCATGCTAATAAGCAGACTGTTAGTATCATCTGTCTACCAATATTTTGGTGTATAAAGCCTTAACAGAACTTTATTCCGAACCCACAATTATCAGGTTAATTTCAACAGCATAGACCCTTCAATTATTGAGTTATTATATCTTTATCCTTGTGTTGTTTGATTAAATTCGATTTATTTAACTATTGCACTTGTAACCCCATAATCACCAATATTCTATCAGACTGGTAAACCTACACGATTGAGAATCAATTGAAAAATCAAAATGGAGTTGGTGAGTTGAAAACACTTGAGCGACCCCTCCCACGGTATGGCTTCCGTGCCTACCATGAATTTCCATCCAACAGGTGGCATGTTATGCATCCATAGTCCGCTGATCGTTTGGCTCAATACCTACTACTATGTCGCTGGAGGCAGCTAAGAATCTCTTAGATGTCTAATGAACAACATGAAAATTTCTTCCAAATGTCCTGCAACCTTGGATGCTCAAATTACTGTTGCAACTTGATACGAAAACTTGGGTAAGTTTTTATATTGCCTCTTTGTCATAGAAACTTAATATGAACTTTGCTAGCATAGAAACTGCTGGAACCAACGCCAGTACTTTGGCCTGCTACGCAGCCAAATCTGAAGAGACCTCAACAAAGGAAACCACGAAAATACTGTTAGAGAGCTCGTACACCCTCCACACACAGTTTCTACATCTACTCTTCAACCAGCTGTGTTGCCTAATGCACTGAAAACAATCTTAACCTTAAGGAATACCTTAAATCAATCATTATAATCCTAATTTAACAAACCACTATTCATCACCAGCAAGACAGCCAGGCCGGCTTGGGTACTGTTTTGACCCATGTGACGTCATGCGGATTTCCGAGCTTGATTTACATGGTTACAAAGTTCTTAGGGAAGACGATTTACACTTATGAGCGATCATTAGCCCTTGAGTTATGTACATATTGTCAGAGAAACTTAATATGAACTTTAGTAACATAGAAACTGCTGGAACCAACGTCAGTACTTTGGCCTGCTACGCAGCCCAATCTGAAAACACCTAAACGAAGGAAACCACGAAAATACTGTTGGACACCCTCTACAGAGAGGACAAAGTTATCGCCATCACTAAAAATCGTAACAATTCTCGTTTCAACAAACCCGTCTACGTTCCTCCTGGATGAACTGCCATCTATCCCAATGGAGGCTTCATCTACTCTTCAATCAGCTTAATTGCCTAATGAACTGAAAACAATCTTAACCTTAAGGAATACCTTAAATCAATCATTACAATCCTAATTTAACAAACCACTATTTGTCACCAGCAAGATATCTAGGCCGGAGTGGGTACTGTTTTGACCCATGTGGCGTCATACGGATTTCCGAGGCCAATAGCTTGATTTACATGGTTACAAAGTTTTTAGGGAAGACGATTTATACTTGTGACCGATCATTAGCCCTTGGATTATGTACATATTGTCATCGAAACTTAATATGAACCTTGGTAGCATAGAAACTGTTGCAGCCAACGCCAGTACTTTGACCTCCTACGCAGCCCAATCTGAAGACATCTCAACGAAGGAAACCACGAAAATAATGTTGGACGGCTCATACACCCTCTACAGAGAGGACAAGAGTATCAGCATCACTAAAACTCATGACGACAATCGACAATTTTCGTTTCAACGAACCCGTCTTCGTTCCTTCTGGATGAACTGCCAGCTATATCCCAAAAGAATCTTCATCTACTCTACAACCAGCTTAATTGCTTAATGAACTGAAAACAATCTTAACCTTAAGGAATACCTTAAATCAATCATTACAATCATAATTTAACAAACCACTATTCGTCACCAGAAAGACAGCCAGGCTGGAGTGGGTACTGTTTTGACCCATGTGACGTCATACGGATTTGCGAGGCCAATAGCTTGGTTTACATGGTTACAAAAATTTTTAGGGAAGGTGATTTAAGCATTCAAAGACCCAAGCTTGTCCAAAGTCATAAGATATGTTTAGACTCAGGGTTAGTCAGGTATCTAATTCCTTTTTTTTTTTTCGAGAAGTGTATAGAGTTATCTTACGAAAAAAAATAGTCAAGTGGAAGGGTCGAAGTTGCTTCCTAATGACTTGCGTGAAGGAATCCTTTCCATGCCTCGTGAAGGACATACGAGGGCGTCTGCTGTGCAATATTTAGCAAAACCGCACGTCTGTTCGTCAAAAATTAACGACGATATTGTTATCAATATAGGAAAACGCATAGTATACAACATATGTCAAGTATAATAAAAAGTATATACAAAATATAACATTGTCAAATGCCAGAAAGGAGCAACCATAATGCTCAACTGCACCCTTGAGGAGTAGCCTCAGAAACTTGATCTTGTCTCCACATGGATTTTGCAAGGTCGTCTATGCCAGCTTCTTCTGTGTCACTTTAAGGTGGCCAATCCACCCCAACAGAATTACCATCATTACTTTTTTTTCATTATCAATACTTTATCAGTTATCTCTCTCTCTCTCTTGTGCAGATAATAACGATAAACTATGAAACATCACTTTTTTCTGTATATTTCTACTTCACGTTGACCAATTCGCAGTTTATTCTTCTTTCGTGTTTTTCTTTTAATCACACCAGTTATGCTAGCTGAAATCTATTTTTTTTTAGATATTTAACTGTTGCTTTATCATGCAAAATATCAATAATTTGTTTTCAGTGTAATTGTGAACTTTCCCGTTTCGTTCCAACTTTTTCAACCAAAAATCACTTTTTCCTATTTGCTGGTTTTCTCTTCCATCATCTTCTTTTTAACTTTAAGGTTACCAATCCATACTAGTCATTTTTTTTTATTATTAATTGCTGAATGAATTCTGAACCATTACACTTTTCTGTACATTTACACCTCTTGTTCGTCAATTCGCTGTTGTTCTTCTTGCGTGTTTTTTCTCAATTGTTTCTTTAACATTTACACTAATTATGTTGTATTAGATGCACTCTCATTTTTTTAGAGTTTTAATTCTGGTTTAATCATGCAAAACATCGATTTTGTTTGCAATGTAATAGAGAAATTTGTTCTTTCGACCAAAAATCCACCAAACCAAAAATCACTTTTCCTTATGTGTTGTTTTTTTCTTCCATCTTCTTCTGTGTTATCTTGAGGTGGTCAATCCACCGTCAGAGATATCATCGCCTTTTTTTTCTCTATCAACTGCTCTCTTGCAGACAATAATAATGGACTCCAAAACATTACTCTTTCCTTTACATTTCCACCTCTTGTTCTGGCGTGTTTTGCGTGCTATTAACATGTAAACACTTTTGCTTTTTATACACTTTTGCTCCTATTAAATAAGTTTACAAATCGAGTTTTAATATTGCAACACTTTCAAATGAAACCGATCTCCAAAGCACTTTGGAATTCATTTATTCAATGCATTTTTGATGGGACTTTCTGTTTTCAAGAAACTCAGAGATCGTTTTTGCTTAAACGAGAGTTATATAAATTGATAAACAGGGATTTACTTTTTCATTCATCAGTGCAATCTTTTGAAATCATATGAAAATCTTCTATTCGTCTTTGATTCTATTTTTGCATAAATGCACTATATTAATATAATAATTGTTAAGTCTTAGAAAGATAAATTAGAAATTGTTTGCTGCCAATGCAGGGGAGTGAAAATTTGTAATATACCCAAAACGAAAAATCCAAATAGCTGTGAAAGTGTAATAGAAGAACTTCAGAAGTACTGTGTTTGAAAAGAAAAAAAAAACAAGGCATATGCAAGATTTTTTTTCCACAGCAGACATGATGTACCTGAGAAACTCTTTAATGATTTTTTTAAGTGATATCATAATGTTAATCCAAAGATTTGAGCAAAAAGATTAATCTCTTAATCTGGAAAGGGCAAGGACGGAGTAAAAGCAAAAGCATTCAAAAACAAAGTTTCCACTGCGATCACATGTTCACAGACTCCCAGAGAGAGAAAACTTTTATGCCAAAATGCTCAGCAAATGGAAAAAAGAGTTTTTTATGTAGCTTAACCAAATTAGTCAAATTAGTAACACTGCTTTGAAAAAGTGTATAATCCCCAAAAATCTAAGAGACTGGAAATAAAAAGGGTTACAGAAGTGTTAGGAAGGGTAAAAATAAAGATCAGCTAAAAGGAAAGTTGATCAACTAAAAAGTAGGGATAATGCAGTAAGGACTGAGAATATTCAATTACGTAACAAAGAAGGGAATTTCACAATAGACACATGGTCACAAGTAAATAAATTGAAAAAATCTGTATGGCAAAATTTATATTTGACAAACCGTTTCCATAAACTGGAATAAAGTGAAACAGTCCTGGAAAGTTATGGTGGTGACAAAAACTGTTAGAAGGGTGAAGCTGCAAAGTTTAAGGCCAGAGAAAATTCTAATAACATTATAATTTTTAATTGCTGATTTAACTGTAAAACTAATAATTAATCACATCACACTCAGAAAAAAATTAGTCTGTTGGGTGGTAGTCTTAGCATCTGACTCGAGCAATTTCAGTTGACTCAGGTTCGAGTAAAATTAAAAGGAGAAAAAAATATTCTGAAATTAGATCCCAGAAAAAAATTGAGTCTCTCTGCTGGGTAAAAATTTCAGGATTTGAGTAGAGCAGTTTCAGTTTACTAAGTGCAAGAAAAATTAACACGAGAAGAAAAATACTACTACAGAGTTTTGTTATCATAAAAAAAAGTTTAAGTAAATGATTCTATTGGGTGGAAGTTGGGGCAGAAATATGTCATGTATTTAGTAAGGACGGTGTTCAAGTTGATAAAAGGTTTTTGACCAATTTTTGGCATAATTTAAATTTTGAAAAATCAAAAAGGCCTTGAAATTGTTTAGAAAACCTCTTTTTTGGTAGAGTCTAGGGTAAAGTCTTCTTTCTATGGAAGATTAGAAAAAGCGAGTTCAAACATTCATTAAGAAAAGGCCAATGGACGTTTTGATGATAGAAACTTGTCGGATCGCGTAGTAGAGGGGATCAAAATGATGGTTGAGTAGATGTCTCTTCCGTTTTAAACTTAGTAAAGACAGGCATTCTGTTAGTCTAAGTAGTGGGCCTGGTGTCAAGGATGAGCATGAAGACATTGATGGTAGCGTTGGGGCGAGATTATTAGGAATAGTAAAAGCCCCCAAGTACATTCGCAGACGTATTTAAATTACCATAATTTTTATACAAACAGTCCGAATACTTTCCAAGGCTATTTTAATCGTTGCATGTCGTCGATCTAAGTTATTTCCAAGACTATAATCCTCTTATTAGCAAAATGGAGCCTAGTTTAAATGAATTCTGACCCTAAGTTTAATATAACCTGTCCGCCCTGCCACTAAACCGCCCAATTTGGGGACAGATTGAGTACAGAGGACTAGATCTTAATCAACATATATTGGTCATCCCGTTAGGAGGAAAGGGATATTTGGTCATGGATATTGTCGTGAAATGTTTGATAATCAGGGCTTAGATTAATTAATTCGCAGGGGAATATGTATATGTGTGTGGGCTTTTACATAGGTTTTGGTCTTCTAACCGTATAATGTTCCAATAGAGATGTTAATTAATTATCCAACGAATTTAAACGAACGGACCACATCAGTAAAGAGAATATAATGTGAAAGTATATTTTATTTCATTTGTTTAAAATGTAAATATTTGTAATTTAATATCAAACGTATTTGGAAATATCTATTATGATAAAATTATCCATTTAATAAGTATAGAAAGGCCAGCTGATTTATTTCACAATATTAATAGAAGTAACTAAAACCTGTGTATCATATGCCAGCAAAGTATGAGTTTGTATTTGCAATAATTTTATTATGTTAGCGTTAGTGACAGTTCACCAATTTCAAAATTTTGTGATTTTGTGTGGCCTTACACAGCTTTCTAAATAAACATAATTTTAGATTGAACACGTAGCAATTTTTGATGCTTTAAACGTAATTAAAACCGATGTATCATATACCAGCAAATCATGAATTTTTATATGCAATTTTTACGTTAGCATTAGTGACAGTTTACTAACATCACAATTTTGTAATTGCGTGTGAAGGAGACTGGTGGCCTTACATAGCTTTCCAAAGAAAAATCATTTTAAATTGAACATGTAGCAATTTTAGAGTTTCAAATTTAACTAATACCGGTGTATCGTACACCGGCAAATTATGATTTTGTTTTTGCAATAAATGCAGTAGCGTTAGTGACGGTTCATTAACTTCACAATTTTGTGAATGTGTGTGAGAGAAACTGGTGGTCTTACATAGTTTTTCAAAACAAAGATCATTTTATATTAAAATTATTGCAATTTTAGGGTTCCAAAGATAACTAAACTCTTTGCAAAAATTACATTAGCGTTAGTGATAGTTTGCTAGCTTTACAATTTTGTGAATTTGTATAAGAAAGACTGGTGGCATTACACAGTTTTCCAAACAATAATGATTTTGGTTTTAACATGTATCAATTTTAGAGTTTCAAACGTAACTTATACCGGTGTATCATATACCAACAAATTATGAATTTGTATTGGCAATAATTACATTAGCGTTATATTTCGACATATTTTGGGCTTTACCGTTAACGTAACAATCCACGTTGAATTATGATTGTTAAACAATATCCCCAGCTAAGTGCTGGGTTATTATCGGACACGAAATGTTTAATATACCCCACAACCGACGCATAAACAGGTAATGCCAGCTGGAATGGGAATAATGCATACTGATAACTATCGCTTAATAGGCGTAACAAGATCGCATGATGCAGAATATTCTGTGTGCGTTATACTGCACGTTAGTTCGTATAATATGTATATTTTTAATTGGAAAAAATTCTTACATTTTGTTGCTGGCCAAGCCAACACGTGCCGTATTAAGTAACAGTTTAGTTGGTTTCCAATAAATTTATCTTAAAAGAAAAGTTTGCCTTTATTATAATTTTAACGAAACCCTCTAGCTAACCATAAAGTATGTTCAGCACGTAGCACCCAACAATCCATTAGTGTGGTAAAAGTTTAAAAAGAAAAAAAGAAACCAAACTCATTCTTCTAACAGCATTTATCGTTCTTTTATTGGACTCTTCCAAAAGTATTACTAGAGCTGCGCATTTTTTATTTAGTGCCCTTTGTGATAGCAATAAAAAATTTGAAATCAAACTTACCGGTGCCTCGGTTGCGTCACAACTTAGTATCAGCTACTTCTACACTGATGCTGAGCACTACCTAGCTAACTAGCTTTACCTACTTGTTGATGAGCGCGCGAATGGTAAAGTTTAGCAAGAGTGACAACCTTTTATATAGCATGTTATTCGCACGTTTAGATTGCCGCTCTTTCCCTACGCATGACCCTTCGTCGTATTCGATAGCGTGGGACGCGTTGGACAATTTCATCGAATAGATGGACAGTAAATTTTATCTAATTATATAAAACTACATACGTTTGTTATATTATATATGGTATATACATTGTTAATATTATCGTATTTTTTATGATAAAATTATCCATCTGACAACTATAGACAGAACAGTTAATTTATTTCAAAATTTTAATATAGGTAACTAAAACCTGTGTATCATACACTAATAAATTATGAATTTTCTATGCAATAATTACATCAGCGTTAGTGTTAGTTTACAAATTTCACAATTTTCTGATTTTGCGTGAGGGAGACTGATGGTCTTACGTAGCTTTCAAAACAAAAATTATTTTTGAGTGAACATGTAGCAATTTTCTAATTTTAAATTGTTCTGTCTTCGTTTTTGTAACGTGGTCTAGAGCTTGGGTTGAAGAGGGCAGGGGGCAAAGGTTTCTCCGCCTCGAAAACGGTTTCTTGTTGTTTCTTTTTGAAGAGAGAAAAAGAAACTGAAAAAAAATAAAATTCGAGCTTTAAATTTGGCATTGTAACGAATTTTGAAACAAACCTTAAATTCCGATTTTTTATTTGAAGTTAATTTGTGTCAAAACCGTATATCCATGTATAACCTTTTTACCCATAAAATGTCAACAGGCGGGGCGAGCCAGAAGAATTTATGTTTTCCATTTTGTGCCCATTTGATTGAGTAGCAGATACAAGGAGAACTCTCCTCCATATTCTTCTCCAAAAGCCCAAGAAGAGTAGAGGAGTGCGCCCTCTTAGGTTTTTAAAGGCGAAGGAGGAGGAGATGGGTCTTCTTACATTCTGACAAAAATTAATATTCAATCTTTGAATTTCCAATTATAACAAATTTGTAAACTTTAAATTTATATTTTTATTTTGAACTTAATTCGTTCAGGGCGGTATATCCTAGCTAACTCTTTTACCCTTGAACTATTAAAAGACAGAGCGAGGCAGACGAATTTATATGTTTTTAATTTTGTGCCCATTTGATTGAGCAGCAACAAGGAGAACTCTCCTTCCTATTCTTCTCCAAAAACTCAAGAAGAGAAGGAGAGTGCGCTCTCTTGGGTTTTTAAGGCGATTGAGGAGGGGGTAGATCTCCTTATATTTTCTAGTAACCTGACAGATACTAAACTTTCAATATAGATTTTCATTTTGAAGTTAATTCGTGTCAAGGCCTGCTAACTCTTGTACCCTTGAAATGTCAAAATACTGAACGAGTCAGAATACTTGAAGTTGAACCAACCTGAACTAACAAAAACATTTTTGTTCACTCTCGTGATTATCAACCACATATTTTTGGTTTAAAGCCATGAGAGGGTTTTGTGGTAAGTCAAATTTTCAGGATTTTCAGATCATGCAGTTAACGATTTTGTGTTAGGAGTTACTGACCCTCTTCATTTATTTTACTTCAAAATAAAATGATTTTTCTCCTGTTATCTATACCTAGTATTAACCTTGTGTTTCCTCCTGTTTTTGTATTATTGTAGTTATGATGAAGTCACAATTCGGTGCTAAAAAACCTTAATAAAATATATCAAAAAGTAAGTTTTTTGCATCGTATATGTTTCTACCCACAACCACATCCTAAGAATTCAACCGTCACAATGCAACAATGGTTCAACGTTCCAACCAATTTAAGATTGTAAAAAAATATACAGGATGGCGCAAAAAAAGCGTGGCAGGCGTAATACTAGCTACTTAGTTCTAAACATTTTCCGTAAAACATTTTCTATAAATATCCTCATTTGTTTTCCTATTGAACAGTGTCAAAACTTGGACATTTTTCTTTAAACTATTCTTTAAGACTTTAAAGAGTTGTAAGTGGTATGTCTCAAACTGGTTAAAATATTCTCAAACGGTTTGCACTTTTTACCTAATTTAAACCAAAATAAATACCTAATTTAAAATTTTTATGCAGTAATTACATCAGCGTTAGTGTCAGTTCACAAAATTCACAATTTTCTGATTTTGCGTGAGGGAGACTGATGGTCTTACGTAGCTTTCAAAACAAAAATTATTTTTGAGTGAACATGTAGCAATTTTCTAATTTTAAATTGTTCTGTCTTCGTTTTTGTAACGTGGTCTAGAGCTTGGGTTGAAGAGGGCAGGGGGCAAAGGTTTCTCCGCCTCGAAAACGGTTTCTTGTTGTTTCTTTTTGAAGAGAGAAAAAGAAACTGACAAAAATTAAAATTCGAGCTTTGAATTTGGCATTGTAACGAATTTTGAAACAAACCTTAAATTCAGATTTTTTATTTGAAGTTAATTTGTGTCAAAACCGTATATTCATGTATAAACTTTTTACCCATAAAATGTCAACAGACGGGGCGAACCAGAAGAATTTATGTTTTCCATTTTGTGCCCATTTGATTGAGTAGCAGATACAAGGAGAACTCTCCTCCATATTCTTCTCCAAAAGCCCAAGAAGAGTAGAGGAGTGCACCCTCTTGGGTTTTTAAAGGCGAAGGAGGAGGAGATGGGTCTCTTTACATTCTGACAAAAATTAATATTTAATCTTTGAATTTCCAATTATAACAAATTTGTAAACTTTAAATTTAGATTTTTATTTTGAACTTAATTCGTTCAGGGCCGTATATCCTAGCTAACTCTTTTACCCTTGAACTATTAAAAGACAGAGCGAGGCAGACGAATTTATATGTTTTTAATTTTGTGCCCATTTGATTGAGCAGCAACAAGGAGAACTCTCCTTCCTATTCTTCTCCAAAAACTCAAGAAGAGAAGGAGAGTGCGCTCTCTTGGGTTTTTAAGGCGATTGAGGAGGGGGTAGATCTCCTTATATTTTCTAGTAACCTGACAGATACTAAACTTTCAATATAGATTTTCATTTTGAAGTTAATTCGTGTCAAGGCCTGCTAACTCTTGTACCCTTGAAATGTCAAAATACTGAACGAGTCAGAATACTTGAAGTTGAACCAACCTGAACTAACAAAAACATTTTTGTTCACTCTCGTGATTATCAACCACATATTTTTGGTTTAAAGCCATGAGAGGGTTTTGTGGTAAGTCAAATTTTCAGGATTTTCAGATCATGCAGTTAACGATTTTGTGTTAGGAGTTACTGACCCTCTTCATTTATTTTACTTCAAAATAAAATGATTTTTCTCCTGTTATCTATACCTAGTATTAACCTTGTGTTTCCTCCTGTTTTTGTATTATTGTAGTTATGATGAAGTCACAATTCGGTGCTAAAAAACCTTAATAAAATATATCAAAAAGTAAGTTTTTTGCATCGTATATGTTTCTACCCACAACCACATCCTAAGAATTCAACCGTCACAATGCAACAATGGTTCAACGTTCCAACCAATTTAAGATTGTAAACAAATATACGCAAAAAAAGCGTGGTAGGCGTAATACTTAGTTCTAAACATTTTCCGTAAAACATTTTCTATAAATATCTTGATTTGTTTTCCTATTGAACATTGTCAAAACTTGGACATTTTTCTTTAAACTATTCTTTAAGACTTTAAAGGTCTAGGGTTTGCACTTTTTACCTAATTTAAACCAAAATAAATACCTAGTTTAAAATTTTTCAAAATTTCCAAATTTTTTTGGCAATTTAGTAATATCAAATAGGACGTCACTGTATAGATCATCACAAAAATTATGATACGAAAGTGCAAATCTTTTTATTTGATCTTGATCAGTTCTGGACATAGGAACCCACAAAGTCGAAAAATGGGGGTCTCCTTTTCCTCAATTTTCAAATTTACTGCCTGTAACTAGGGGATGAAAGGATCAATCGCAGTGAGTTCAACTGTTTTATGCTATTCTTGATGTTCTCTTTCACCTCCTGTAAGCGGAAAGAATTCTCCCAAAGGATCAGCAGTTTCGAAGGAAACACCTTCAGTTGTCGATTGTGAATTACCTACAAAATCTCAATTCTCCTTCAGTTTGCGATTTTTAATCAGTTTTAGAATCGACATTTCGCGAATTTTTGCCATTTTTAAAACACTTACTTATACTAATTGCTTTTGAATTACGTTGGTTACGTTCGTAAAGCATTGCAGTTCCAGTCCATTTCGATAAAAAAAGAAAAACATCTCAAATTTTTTTAAAAATTGACCAATTTTCGTGTTTTCGAGTATTTCGTTTTTTTCTCAATATCCTATTTTGATCGCCTATAAATGTAGAATGAAAGGACGGATTGGAGTAAATCTAGCTATTTTTTGCTTTTCTCGATATCCTCTTTCACCTCCCATAAGTGAAAGTCCTATAGGTTCGATAGTTTCGGAGATTCAGTCGATTTTGATTAACTTTTGGAATCGACATTTTTTGCCATTAAAAACTCACTTGTTGGGCTGATTTCATTGAATTACGTTTATTACGTTCTTAAAGCATTGCAATAGTACCATTCCGATCAAAGACAGAAAAAGGAATTCCCATTTTTTTTTTGAATTGATTAAAGGGGGAGATCTTATTACGTTTTTGTCGTTTTTAAAAAACTTACTTATGGGCTGATTTTTGCTATTCTTGATGTTGTCTTTCACCTCCCCCAAACGAAAGTCCATAATAGGTTCAATAGTTTCGGAAATAGACCCCTTCAGGTGTCGATTTTGAGTAACTTTTAGAATCGACTTCTTTGCAATTTTAAAAAACTCATTTGCGTTGTAATGGCTTCATTTCGAACAAAAAAAAATCAACATTAAATTAATCAAAAATTTAATTTTTCCTGGGGGGGGGGGAGGGGTATAACGTTTTTTCCTCAATTTTCAATTTTAACCGTCTATAACTGCGGACTGATCTGAGTAAATTCAACTGTTTTTTGCTATTATTAATGTCTTCTTTAGAAACGATTCAAGTCACTTTTAAAAACGATTTTTTTGCCATTTTTGAACAACTCACTTATGGGGTAACTTCATTTCGTTTGTTACTTTTATAGAGCAATGCAATCATCCCAATCTTTTTGGAGATCAAAATCGTGCATTGCAACCTTTAACAGCTCATATCTCGTTTCGATTAAGATTTATTAAAAAATTTATAAGAAGAGCTAAGAAAGTAAAAGAATAAGTTTGGTTTATTTTGGAATGTCTGCCTAGAATGGTTACTGAGCACGGGTGGCCCAAAAATAGAGTAAAAATTTTGCACTTTTTTTATTTTCTCTAAAACTTTGAAAGACAGCTTAAATCTGATTGATGCATCTGATAGTCCTCAATGGCTTCTTAACATATTAACCTGCATATTGAAAAACCTTACCGTTTCCAAGGTAAACAGGAAAATGTAACGATTAAAAAATTTCAAAGGGTAGGTCGTCGAAATTTTCGGCCGAATCAATTCAATGTCACAGTCGGTCGAAATTCAATGTCACAGATTTTATCAAAAATAGTCTCATATGAAAGAGGGAATAAAAATATGTAAAAAATATGCAAAACTGGAAATTTCAGTAATTTCCTTCCTCTTCAAAATGGCACCTAAAACGTAATTTTTCCACTTTTTATCGACATTTTAATACTCATATTAATATAATTCAAAACCTAAACATGGTATAACGAATGAATAGAGCAATTACGACCACAAAATACGCTTTGACGTTGTTTATTTCGAAGACACTTGAAGATAGGTATAGGCAAGCAAACAAAAATTGTTTAAAAAATAAATATGTTTTTTAAGGAAATTTAGCAATTTAGTTTTTTCGACTTTTGTATTGTCCAGGATTTTCTCGAATTTCGTTGCAGTAGTGTGACTCTTTCCCTCAGATCTTCCCTAGTGTGCACTGATGTCGAGTATACAAGTTTTTTTAAATTTCTCCATAGAAAAGAGAAAACAAGCAAAACTGAAATTTTGAAACTCATAAAAGGGTGAAAAGTATATAGAAACAAGAGCAATGAAAAATACAAACAACATAAGAGTCTTAAAAGCAATGAAGGCAAAAAAGTGACTGAAATTGAAGTCTTGCAAGCAGAAATTGACAGTATTAACCTTCAAAAGAAGATAAAAGATGCCACAAGAAAGCACCAGGAGTAATCCTTGACTCGGACAAGAACCCATTTATCGACACCGACAAGAAACTTGCAATATGATCACAGTACATGGTAGAAATTTTGAGGACGATACCGGTGATAGTGCGTCTCCAGTGGTCAATGGGAAAGGGTCGATGGTCATCCAGTGGAATCAAATTTAACAAATTACATAACCTCCAAGCAAAGAACTATTAAATATTATTTTCATCCCCTTCCTTAAAAAAAGCCAGACAACTAAATACTTCTACCACAAAATAATCAGCTTAATGAGTCACGTCTTGAAAGCATTCAGCCTTCTTATACGGAGTGTCGCTACAACACATTAAAAACAGTGTTGTTAGTAAGTTACAAAGAAGCAAGTTTCTCGGGTAATCGGTTATTGTCAATTCTGACCGATTACCCGAGAAACTTGCTTCTTTGTAAATTCTCCGGTCGAGACACTCACCATATTAGTAAGTTAAGTAAATATTTTTTTTTTTAAATTGAAAAACGTGCTTTTTCCAAAGCCTCGTCCCATAAATTTAAAACGCTCTCGTTTGTGATTCGATGAACAGAATTGATTTTCGAATCATAATATCGCTTACACTGGGACCATACCATTTCGATGGCGTTAAAATGACAATGGTAAGGAGGTAATCTTAATACACGATGGCCATTTTGAAGTGCTACTTCGTCTATTCTGAAGTGAAAAAATCACCAGAATAAAATTTACTAATATGCGTGTTTAGTGTGACGTCACAAATATGGCTGCGCGCGTTCTCTAGGTTAAACAACTCTGGTCTCCATTAGAAAATGTACAGGACACAAATTCAAACTTGATTTTCTCTAGAAATACAAAATAGTAAAGAATCAAAGCAATTTATTGACGTGGTTCTGAAAATTAGAAATAATTTGAGATACATCCTTAGGCGCACGGTGAGGCAAAATCGGCGAAATTAGTGTTTTTCCTTGTCTAGTCTCTTTAACCTTGGTTGACCTTCTTCCGAGTAAACTTCCAAACCATTCACATTTTACACTAAAGTCTGAAAAAAATTACGCTCATGCTATTAAATTTTTTGCAATTGCCAAAATGTTTCACAACAATGTGAAGCAACTTCAAAGAGCTGAAAATGCTTACACCAGTGGCCATGTGAGCTGCACAATAAATAGTGAATTAGAATCAGCTGTTATTAAAGGCAAAGTGGAAGCTAGTATGAAGAAAAAACTGACTTATACTGTAGAGGTAAGGAATTCTGATGGTTTTATGTACATGTACCTCATGTAGTCTCATTTGTTGTTGCAGATTTCATTTGATTTGAAAAAGCAAGAAATAATCTCTAATTCTTGTACATGCCCAAGGGGCCAAGTAGTATGTCACCATCAAGCTGCACTAATGTGCTATGCGCACTATAACATTGGATCTTCTGACCTGAAAAGAAAGTGGGGTGTAGCAAAAAAAGAGAAAACCACAACTGTTGAAAAATTGATAATATATGCGGGCCCCCAAAAAAATATAAGGCCTTGTTCTCTGAAGTTTCTGCTGATAAGATAAAAGCATTGCGAGCTGAATTAGGAGAAACAAGTGTGATTGGCTTTTCTTGGTTTCTTAAACCTTGTGCACCACCAGAGGCTTATTGTATAGTGCCTGCAATAGAGAGCATATTATTTACCGATGAGTAATTTAAAGCTATTGACAAACGGACATATTTTCTAGAGAAATGCTTTCTCTCAACAGAGACAATTCAACAAATTGCCAATATTACAATAGGGCAACATGCAAATGAGATTTGGCTTGTAACTCGAAAATGCAGGTTAACAGCCAGCAAATTTGGCGCTATTTTAAAAGATTGCCAACGAGGCAAGTACCCACCATCCTTATTTAAAATGCTGTTAGAAGGATATACCTTAGAACGTGTTCGTGCTATTCAATGGGAAAAATAAAATGAAGAAACAGCCATTCGTAAATTTGTGGAAGTTACTGGTCTGGAGGTAACAAAAACAGGATTGTGGCTGGATAGTTGTGGTTTTTTTAGGAGCCAGTCCCGATGGTCTTGTTGGAGATGATGCCATTTTGGAGGTAAAATGTCCATATCGTTTTCGTACAATGTCTATTCGGAATGGAGTAAAGGACAAAAAGTATGTTTTTCATTATTCAGAGAACGACGACTTAGTGGTAAACTGTAATCATTCTTACTATCACCAAATTCAAGAACAGCTACATTTCACAAATTGTCAGAAGTGCTATTTGTTTATTTGGACTCCAAATGATACTGAGTGCATGATTATTAATAGAGATGAGGAATGGAAGTTGAATATAGATATTTTAAAAACTTTCTATATAGAAAAATGTATTCCAATATTATTGGCATAGTATAAAGTTAGCTCAAAATGTGCTAAATATTAATTACCTAAATTACATTTGCATTTTTTAACAAATAAATTGAAAAGTTATTTTTTTATTTTATATAATAATTACAATGGTTGGCACGTAGGCTTCTGGATTCTTGCACCCTTGTGGTTGTATGGTTGGTTGTTATCTTGGGTTTTGGTCCTTTTGTTTGATTAAAATGAGTTACAGCGGGTGCTTCTAACTTCATATTAATCAAACAAAAGGACCAGAACCCAAGATAACAACCAACCATAATAATTACATTTGTATAAATATATATAAAACATGTTATTGAATTATGAGGTCACTATTAATAGTTATTCTGCCCAGTTAGTGATAAAAGGCACAACTATCGAAAGCACTATTTTGATTTATAACATTCTATAAAACTGGATGTGCTACATAGAGGTGTGCCACCAAATCTTATTTTATTATACCAGCAATAACAAAGCAGTTATGACTTTAATAATTCCATAGATATTATTGGCACCATTTCATAGAGCTGAAAAATTAGATTTTCAAAATTGTAGTTACGATAGTTATGACTTTTATCTATATAACAGGGCAGTATTGTATTCCTATTATTAATTTCAAATTAAAATAGTCTAAACACATAGAATAAAAATAAATCATATGGAGGTTATTGTCCAAAAAATTCAGAAACTTCTTTGATCAGTGGGTACTGAAAGTTTGTTAAAGCTCCCACAGTTTGGAAAATTATGGAACTGTAATTAAAAAGTTTATCAGGTATAAAGTTTAATATTTTATAACTTTTCATGCGGCAGATGGCCCTTTCAACATGAATTCTGGCTCTAGGAATACATTCTGTCCTCTGTTCTTGCTCTGGAGTAAATTGAAGAGTGCCCAAAAAAGGTGGTATGTTAAGTTGCACACCATCTGGTAAAATATCTTTGATTAAAAAACCTTTGTCAGCCAAAACCAGATCTCCTACTTCTAATTGAGTTAAAATTCCACAATGTTTTACAACTTCCTTGTCTGAAGTTGATCCTGGATAAAGGCTACTTAAATAGGTGACAACACCATTGCGCGCAACTCCAACCAGGCCTTTGATTGTATTTCTGTGCTTGGTATGAACTGTATGTAAGCCTAAAATAAAAATATTACATTTGAGATTAAATTATAATTTATAATATAATTGTCAAAAAACAATAGAATATGTCCAATAACTTTGAGCTTTCATAGATTTTCTGGGAACACCACAAAAAACTTCTGTGGCATCAAAAATTATTCGGCAATTTGTAAATGAGCTGGCACAATTTGGTAGATGTGTTCTATTCTTTTCACGAGGTGTTATATTGTTTATTAAAGAATTGAAAAGGACTTCATGAAGCACATGTACAAATGTCACCACTATGTTTGTAACAATACCCTCAGATATCTATATATCTACCGGTAGCCCAGATCTACTTATGGAAAATTTTGCCTCAACATCATCAGAGTTAAGAGTAATTGGTCTATTCTTGAAAGCTTTTGAACTTTCCACTGTAAATAATAATTTAATTCAAGATCCTCTATTAAGTGGTATAAAGCTTCAAATATTTTCTTTTCTGGCAATCCGGTGTATTCCAATATTAATTTACCTGAGTTAGCACTGTTTTCGTAACTAAAATGGCATTTTAGGGTCTTTATAAGTAGATCTTTTTCTTCAATATCACGTTTAACAAAGTACATTTCTGCTTCATGCAAAACTTCTGAGTATTTATCTGGTTGAACTCTTGGTACAAGTTGTTTTTCTTCTGCTGGTTGTTCTTGTGAAGTGCTTGGCTGGCTTTAACATGCAATTCAAAATTAAACTTCAGGTCTATTGAATAAATAATTAATGTAAGTTACCATTCATCATATAAAAGTTTTCTTCCACGTTGGGTATCAGAAGAACCAACCTGCCTATAAAATAAACAAAACATGATTCTAAAGTTGCATTAGCTATACTTAAATGGTAAAGACTTCATGCTGCATAATTTATTAATATTGATTTTATAAGTATAAGTACTGGCTCCTCAGTAGGGCAATTCCTTTTTCTGCTTTTTTATGTTCGGGAGTTAAATGGTGGGCTTTGAATAAAGTACTTTCATTGTAAGCAAATAGTTGGGGACCATTTTCTTTTTATCTATCTGGAAAATAATATGAACACAACCTCCAGTTTTTCTTGGGCTTACCTACACGCCTGAAAAACATTGTTATTTATGAGGAATATTATTAATTTAAGTGATATCAGAAACTATAAACTTTTATACCTGATAAGTTTAATCCATTTTTTCCGTTTCCTTACTTCTGGAGGAAATCCAAAGAACCTATACGTGTTCTTTGCATTGTTGTGGTTACAATCCGAAGCACAACATGTGTTTACCATCTTCTGCTCTTACTTTGATACTTTCGTCACCTTAATGATTTTACAATTCAAAGTAAGGAAAGCAATAATAATAATAGGTATTATCACTTTCTTGCAATTCTTAACTCAGAACAGCGGAACAGCCTAGAATTGTTGTAAAAAAATAGGGTTAGGAAGGTGCAAAAAAAGGAAACAATCACAGCCAAACACAAAAAAACTATCCATATTGCTAGAAAACAGGCTACCTTGTTCGGTTATTATTTATCCTTAATTTTTCTTCTTTTCTTAAAAAATCCTATTTCAAATAATGACCTGTGCTTTTCCTTATGGAGATTATCTTTGTTTACCCCGGGCCATGTATGCCGCCATTTTTGTGACGTAATCACTAAATAAGCGTATTGTCAGAAGAGCGATTTTGTACATCCTACAATTATTATAATGTAAAATACCAACCGATATCTTTTGTCAAGCATGTTCTTTTTTGCTATACCTAAAAGCTCAGCTTTCATAGCAAAAGGAGAAAATGTAATATGATGCTGAGGAAGACTTTTTTCTTACAGTGTTTATCGTGCCATCTTGCCAACGTGTCCTAAATCCTCCTTTGAATGATGCTTAAGAAATATATTAACATTAATTAATAGCGTTTATATACCTTTACTAAGAACCCATGTTTCATCTATAAAAACCGGTTTGCGACGAAATAGAGAAGTTTCGTTCGCAATGACGCTCTCAAAAACGTTATCCTTTTATGTATAATATTTGGTTGTTCCATTAGATAGAGTTGGTTAGATATTATACACTTCCTCCACTTAAACTTAAGTTTTTTCAGACACAAAGCCAGGGAGCTGCAAGGAATTGTAACTTGATCGATATTTTGCAGATGGTTATGCAAAGACTTGAGTGTAACATGTTCGCCTGTAATAAAAAAATTAACTTAATAATCTTCGATATCTGTCATGGAGATTGTTTTACTGTACCTACTGCATAAATAGCTCCCCTTATATGCTCGTAGACTTGATATTGTGGTGTTTTCTTACACAATTTAGACTCTTCAACGGCATGAGCTTTACACACTCCATTAGTTACGAGTCTCTGAATTGTTGCTAGGGACACACCTAATGCATCTGCTTCCCTCTAGAAAAGTAATTATCAGCTTCTTTTAAGTATTAATATTTGTTATATTAATTTTATTTGCTACACTACACTGTACCCACACTGTAGCTCAGCCATTGCTAATGTGTGTGTCGTCTTATATGGTGCTCGTTTGCTCGTTTTTTCGTGAAACTGGAGATGTTTTATATTCAGTGGAATGTTGTTCCTAGTTGACAAACGTCGCATATTGAAATGGTCATGAGGAAGACCTCAATAAAGGTCGAAACGTTGGCTCTTTCACAAATGTGAAGTAGTTATTTCTGTCCTACACCCGCTATTTTCACTTCTATCAATCTCAATTACGCGTGACGTCACCATTATCGGTTGTTGACAAGGCTGTTGTCGTGCGCGTGCGGTTTCCATTGGTGACTTCACTGTCATCTCGATTTTGACAAAAAGCATTCACCGGGTTTTAAAGAAGGTTAAATAAATTTAAACATATCTACAGAAAAGTTATGGCCTGTTTAATCAGAAGAGACCGCTTCAATGTTTTAAGAGAAAAATGGACTACAAGTATAGAAGAAAGGTGTGAACATCTAGGAAAGTATTTATTGCGGTACGTAACTACTTATCTATATAAAATGTAATTTTTTCTTTTCAGGTACTTCTTTAAAAAACTGGGATTATTACACAGAAAATAAGATTTAAAGTTAACCAAAATTAATACAGATTGGTCTTAGTATTATTCACATTTATTTAGATGACATTTTTTTAATTCTAAAAGTAATAGTATATTGTTTAACGAGTGACGAATATAGCATTTTCTCTCGCAAGAGAACAGTTTACCAACCGAGGCGAAGCCGAGTTTGGTAATGTTCTCGAGCGAGAGAAAATGCTTTTTTTTTTCAAGCGGACTAAAAGTACGTCATTTGTTTTCTCCATACGTACACCTAAAGTGGGCTTTCAAATCCAGAGACCAAAAAAGTAGCAAAAAAGTCCTAGGCAGTAAAAGTAAAGTCAAAAGTCACCGCTACTGTCATGGTGGCGAATATATAAACGATTTTTATTCACAAAAATTATTTGAACACTAGATGACACCAGATAAACCGATTTGAGTGTATTGCCATCTTTACATTCTTATTGAAAAAGCAAAGGATAGGAATACTCTCAGAGCATCACCCAAAACCGTTATTAGTCGAAATCGCATAGGTTCCCAAATTCTGAAATTGTCTGTTAAATGTCATGCGCGTCATCATATTTATCTGTCAATGTGACTTATATTAATTTAGCATTGAAAATATTGCTACAAATTCTTAGTTTACCATAACCATTGGTTATGATTTAATATCATTAAAACCATGGACCATCATGAAAACCATTGAACATTCAAAACCACCATTCTAACACATTCTATGTATTTTACAAATAATATACACCACTAATTGGGTAAGTACCTAGACCCGCTTAAAGAAGATTTGAGAAAATTGCAAAACTGAATCACTCTGAAATAGATTTATTATATCCTGCATGCTCGAAAAAAAAATAGTATATGTTACTCGGAGTAAAAGGTCTTTTTGTGCTTCGCCCAGTTGTAGGCCTCAGCTTCGCTTCGGCCGTCAATCTCTGGGCTCAGCACGAAAAGACCCACTTTTACTCCTAGTGACATAATCTACTATTTGACGAGTAAAACACTATACTTTTTCTTCGACCATGCTAACATTAAGTCTTCATTAACTTTAAAAACAATCCTATAGATTATTTCTTTCAAAAATTAAGGCTCGTCATTGTCAACATGACACCTCGACTGTTAATGATTTTATGTTTGGTCAAATTTCAAAACTTTAAATCACTTTTCTGAGGCTCGGACAGGCAAAATATACATGTGTTTGTATGATATCACCATTTTCCATGGTGTTTTATAGGGTTAGGCGAGTTAAATGGCATTTAATTGGCGATATCCAGGCGAAATTAGAACAACTTACTTTCGTCACTAGAGACGAGATTTTCTCTCTCTAGAGACGAAAGTTACGTTTTCGGCTAGGGCAAGGTATGACGAAAGTTGTTTATTTTTACATGGTCATAGAAAATAGTTATTTTCCTAACTAGTGCGGAAAGTGATACTTTCCCGCACGCTGTCTGCCGATGCACGAACGACGCGAAGGGGAGTTCGGGCAGCTGACGAGTGCGGGAAAGACACTTTCCGCACGAGTTAGGAACAATATTTTTTCTACGAGCCAATTCCTTGTAACATATACAAGGAATAAACATACAATACATAAACAACTTTTTTATCAAGCGGACTAAAAGTACGTCATTTGTTTTCTCCATACGCACACCTAAAGTGGGCTTTCAAATCCTGAGACCAAAAAAGTAGAAAAAAAGTCCTAGGCAGTAAAAGTAAAGTCAAAAGTCACCGCTAGTGTCATGGTGGCGCATATATAAACGATTTTCATTCACCAAAATTATTTTAATAATAGATGACACCAGATAAACCGATCTGAGTGTATTGCCATCTTTACATTCTTATTGAAAAAACAAAGGACAGAAATACTCTCAGAGCACTCAAGAGCACCATCCGAAACCGTTATTAGTCGAAATCGCATAGGTTCTCGAATTCTGAATTCGTCTGTTAAATGTCATGCGCGTCATCATATTTATCTGTCAATGTGACATTTATTAATTTAGTATTGAAAATAATGCTACAAATTCTTAGTTTACCATAATCATTGGTTATTATTTAATACATTAAAACCATTGAACATTGAAAACCACCATTCTAACATATTCTATGTATTTTACAAATAATATACACCACTAATTGGGTAAGTACCTAGACCGGCTTAAAGAGGATGAGAGAAAATTGCAAAACTGCACCACTTTTAAATAGATTTCTTATTTCTTGCATGCTTGAAAAAAAAATAGTATATGTTACTCGGAGTAAAAGGTCTTTTTGTGCTTCGCCCAGTTGCAGGCCTCAGCTTCGCTTCGGCCGTCAATCTCTGGGCTCAGCACAAAAAGACCCACTTTTACTCCTAGTGACATAATCTACTATTATCTTTGTCAACAGTATGACAGCTGAATTAATCAACAATCAATTGGTTGTTACGACAAAAACTTGGTGTGATTGTTGGCGTGACGTGATGTTTCAGACATGAACTGGTGACATTGGAATAAAAAGTACGTATATTATAGGTATATTTTGTATCAAAAATCAATAAAGGCAAGCATTATAGTTCCTTAAAACAGATAAAAATGTTCGCCCAGTTGCAGGCCTCAGCTTCGCTTCGGCCGTCAATCTCTGGGCTCAGCACAAAAAGACCCACTTTTACTCCTAGTGACATAATCTACTATTATCTTTGTCAACAGTATGACAGCTGAATTAATCAACAATCAATTGGTTGTTACGACAAAAACTTGGTGTGATTGTTGGCGTGACGTGATGTTTCAGGCATGAACTGGTGACATTGGAATAAAAAGTACGTATATTATAGGTATATTTTGTATCAAAAATCAATAAAGGCAAGCATTATAGTTCCTTAAAACAGATAAAAATGTTTGGCACGGCTGTAAGGCAGATGCGCCTCTCTAGATAAACAGACTATAAAGTCTAAATTATATTATAAATCAGTCATTCTTTAAATATTTACTTTCCCGCACGCTAAATTTACTTTCACGCACGCCGTGCGGGAAAGTAAAGCTTTCTAAAACAGAATGCGTGCGGGAAATTGACATAATAAGCACGCCCGTAGAAAAAATATTTTTAGTTACACATGTGTATAAAGTTTGCTAGTATTCTACTCTAAACAATGAAATATTATTTAAAAATATTCAATATATTCATAAATAATTAATTTTTTCTACGACCATGTAAAAATAAACAACTTTCGTCATACCTTGCCCTAGCCGAAAACGTAACTTTCGTCTCTACTGAAAGAAAATCCCATAACGTTAACTTTCATCTCTACTGACGAAAGAAAGTTGTTCTAATTTCGCCTGTATATCGCCAATTAAATGCGATTTAACTAGTCGAATCTTATAAAACACCATGGAAAATGGTGATATCATACAAAAACATGTATATTATGCCTGCCCGGGCCTCAGAAAAGTGAATCAAAGTGTTGAAATTTGACCAAACTGAACTCATTGACAGTTGAGGTGTCATGTTGAAAATGACGCGCATTAGTTTTTGAAAGAATTACTGTATAGAAATTGTTTTTAAAATTAATGAAGACCTAATGTTAGCATGTTCGAACAAAAAGTATAGTGTTTGACTCGTCAAAAAAGAATTTTCTATCGCTCGAGAACATTACCAAACTCGGCTTCGCCTCCGTTGGTAAACCATTCTCTTGCGAGAGAAAATGCTGTTTTCGTCACTTGTTAAACAATATACTATTTTGGACATCATAGGACCGTTATTCAAGAACCCACCCCCTTATTAAAAAAAATTCCTTACTAAATCTCTTTTCCAAATGTATTATAAACAATAATTACAACCTTTAATTCCTGGATTACAGCTATATTGTACGAAGAATTCGAATCGAAGAATTCTAGCTCGCTCAAAACTAATTAGTTTCTTTAAACAAATGGTTTTATTTTAGTGTTTATGATGATGGCGAAAATATTTCTCTAAAAGAGCTACAAGTGTTACATCATCGTGTTGCTACATTTACCTGCATGGTGCAAGATAAGTGGAAAAAAATTCAACGCAAAATCGAGCGTTTTCTTTTGAATAATAACAACTGGCTTTTGGCAAAAGCTAAATTAGTTCCTTCTACTGAGGCAATTAAAAATCCTACCATTAAAATTGTATTAATAATTCAATTTGAGAATTTTTTTGCATGAAATATTTTCTTGCGTCAAAGAATGAGATCCCGGCAACAAAAAGGCATTCTTTCAGCGGGCTAAATGTACAGCATTTATGACCGTAATACAGTCACTAGAAATGCGATTCCAAATCCATAATTCAAAAAAAAAATTAAAAATTTCTATCTTCGTGCTCAGCCCTAAAAGACCAATTTTAGTGACATTTTCTATTTGAGACTCTCCTATTTTTTGCCGGGCAATTATCTATCTTCACGTCCAAAAGAGTGTTAATATGCGCATGTTTAATTTTTTATTTCATAGGCCCTGGCAGACCACTAGGTAAACTACTGAAGTCATTTTTTTTATTAACGGACAGCACCAAACGGAAACAAACTTATAAATTAAGAAATGAAGTGCCATCGAATGAAATCATTCATACTGCGGCCATGTGTTTAAAGATCTGAAAAAAACACTGATGGCTCACTCTTGCTCACAGAAGCAGGCGCAAACTCTGAAAGAGCAAGTAAAATAAGGAAAACGTCGTGTAACACCGCTGAAGCTCTAACTGAAAAATTTACTGAAGATGAAGCTTTTTCATTACTTATTGAAGCAAATATTACTAAATCTCAGTATTTACTAATCCGAAAAAAATATTGATGTTTTACCTAGCTACCATAATATTTTGCGCGCAAAAAAAAATTGTTTTCCTGAAGCAACATCAACTACTGTTTCAGAATCAGGAGTTGAAGTAAAGCTCCAAGCCTTGCTAAACAAGACCTTTGGTTTTGGTGCATTTGGTTTTAGTGCAGGAGCCGGTTATTAAAACTTTATCACCTAAACTCTGCTCAAATCTCACCTTGTTATAGAAATGGGGCTTTGAAAGGAGCATCCGGCCAATCAAGCTACAATCAAAAAACTTGTGACTTACAGATGGAAGACAAATATACAGGGTGTTCCGAAATTAGCGTGCAATAAGTTAACACCGCATTCTAGACCAGAAAATATGACAAAAAGTTTATATAAACATGGGTCCTAAAAGGCTTTATTACGAAGATACAAGGTGTTAAACTTTAAAGTTTTAATTGTTGGAACTGCAGATAGCGGGTGTAGGACAATTAAACAGCTACTTCACAGTTGCGAATGCGCCAACGTTTCGATCTTTATTTAGATCTTCTTCAGGGCTAAAAGATATGGTAAATGAACATTCTATAAAAACACTCAATGCATGAACAAAATCATTAAAAGACATCGATCAAAAATACACATAAGTACATCGATAAAAATGCATAAAAGTACATATTTTCCAATTAAAAAATTAAAAAATTAAAAAACAAATTTAACAGCTAACAAATACACTTAACTTTCTACAATAAAGACATAAACCGTGCATCTGTACGTGCCTATTTTCTCAAAGTGATAGACGGTATACTCTGATAAATAGTGGATTTGCTTACCTTAATTCGGTTTGAGAAGCATGTCACCTAAGCTAAGAAAAAAAAAAAAAAAAGGAGAAAGCAAATATTTAGTTTTATATAAAAAAGACCATAATAGTATTCCGCCCACTGGTGATAGGAGAACTAATATCTTTCCATCGTTTATTCTGTCCCTGGCGGTTGATGTTTCGTTTTGTCCTGAACTCGTGTGGTCGTTGCCTGTTTGTGGATTAATCATTGTTTTAATGTTATGTCCGGTAAAAGACATACATGTAGCTTAGGTGACATGCTTCTCAAACCGAATTAAGGTAAGCAAATCCACTATTTATCAGAGTATACCGTCTATCACTTTGAGAAAATAGGCACGTACAGATGCACGGTTTATGTCTTTATTGTAGAAAGTTAAGTGTATTTGTTAGCTGTTAAATTTGTTTTTTAATTTTTTAATTTTTTAATTGGTAAATATGTACTTTTAATGATTTTGTTCATGCATTTAGTGTTTTTATAGAATGTTCATTTACCATATCTTTTAGCCCTGAAGAAGATCTAAATAAAGATCGAAACGTTGGCGCATTCGCAACTGTGAAGTAGCTGTTTAATTGTCCTACACCCGCTATCTGCAGTTCCATCGTATTGAAAAGGACACAAAGCACACATATTATGTTTTAATTGTTGTTTTTGTCATCGCTCTTCTAGTTTCTGAGATAATCACTTCAAAATTGGAATAGGGGTAACTGATTATGCTCTACATAGATAGGCTTAACAACTGGCATTCAAAATCTACAGAAAAGTATTTTACTGGGGTCATGCCCCCTTTTAACCCCCCAAATTTGTTTACCGTACGCCACTGACTGCTTTTTTCTAAAAATTTTTACTCTCTGTTTAATTCGGAAGAAAAGTTGTGCTCTTGTATGAACTTCGTATCTCTAACTGTTTTCGAGATATTGGCGAAAATATGGAAACGAAACTTTCCATCAAGCGAGTCAGATGCATTATAAATTATCTAATTCCTATAGAGGTTAACTTGCGTAGTAGGCTGCGATACAATGTGTTTTTTTATAAACATAAACTGTCACTGTCAGAAAGAGTAGAATCAAGAAAATTCAAATAATTTTCTTTTTGTAAAGGAAAATTATACCAATCGGGAGTTTGCAGATATGCATTTCGTTTATGGCTATTGTAACGGACGAGCGCTTGCTGCCCAACGAGAGTATCAACGAAGATATCCCAACCGAAGGCAACCAGGACGAAGGATATTCTCTACCCTTCATAGAAGATTAGCCGAAAATGGAAATTTCCGTAATGTTAGAGGCCAGGGCAGGCCACAAAACGGTCATGACTATTTAAATGTGCTAAACCATTTTGAAGATGATCCCACAACTAGCAGTCGAACTGTTTCCAGGCTTACTGGTGTTCCAGCAACAAGTGTATGCTCACGAAAACTATTTGAAGTAAAACTAAATTGTGATCAAAGTGATGTAACTTTACCTACTATTTCAGATTTCAAGAATGTTATCAATTGAAAGTTTGCATCCTTATCATTTTCAAAGGGTGCAGGAGCTGCGCGAAGCAGATTTTGGGCCAAGACTAGAGTTTTGCCATTGGATTTTGCGTAACAACAATTTGCAGAATTTGATGTTATAGTCAGATGAGGCAACGTTAACAAGAAATGGAGTTTTCAATTTTCACAATAATCACCACTGGGAAATCGAAAATCCACATGTAGTGCGCAGAACCAATTTTCAGCATTGTATGTATGTATTTCCAGCACGATGGAGCTGCGGCCCATAGTAGTCGACTCGTACAAGAGTGGCTAAATCAGGCCTATCCAGAACGATGGGTAGGAAGAGCTGGGCCGCTAACTTGGCCACCTCGCTCGCCTGACCTAACTCCGTTAGATGTCTGTGTCAAGAACGTGATCTATTATAATTACTTAACACAGGAATATAAACATAAGATTCAAAAGTTGCAAAACTCAGGAATGAGACTTGTATATGGAGCGGGAAAGATCGACCATATGTTGAGAAGGGACTTTTAAAGTACGATTTAAGGGTCAAATTGCATTTCAGTATATTTTTGCAAAAGATTTTTAAAAGTCAAACACCGGAATACCTATGCACTATTTTCAACCAGAGAATCAAATTGCATAACTTAAATCTACGAAATATTGTTAGTTTTGATATAACGCAGCATAGAACTGCAAAGTTTGAGAGGTCATTTCCTTATCTGGCTGTAAGTTTGTTGAATTCTCCATTGTTTGATCTAATTAACCTTAACAGAAATGCGTTTACAAAATATGTTACAAATGTTTTACTAGGCTAGCTTTAAGGCACGTTTTTTTTCCTTTTCTTCTTTGTTTAGTTGGTTAGTACTTTCTATTGGAATTTTGTTAATGGCTTTGCAGGGGCCATGGAAGAACGCCAATGCGAATGGTCGCGTTTTGTGTATTATGTAATGTATTGCACAATAAAGATTATTATTATTATTATTATTAGATTATTACTTCTGGGGTAGATTAAAAAGCATTGTTTATCGCACCGAAGTGAATTCTCGCGAGGAACTGTTAGAGAAAATAAATAATGCAAGTGCTGAATTAAGGTAAAATGAATTTGAAATTAACAGAGCTTCTCATGCAATGATAAGGCGAGCACGGTTATGCATTAGACAAAATGGCGGTTATTTTGCACATTTGTTGTAGGTAAACATTGTCCTTCATAGTAAGTGGTTGTATTTTTAAGAAAGTTTATTTCTTTTATCAATTCAGTTTGTATAATCCATCCAGTTATTTTTGGCATCAACCCATGCCATGGAATTTCACCAGTATAACATCGACAGCGATTGTTTGTTTACTTGTCGCCAAGACAAATTTGTCAAGATGCGTCATTAAAATTTCGCTGTTGCCGACTTTTTGTACACTTAGGCGTGCATTTTGTAAGCTGATTTGTTATTAAAAAACTATATAAGACTCCTTAAGAAAGGTAATTAACGCGAAAGTGCGAATTTGAATTAAAAAAATGCTACCTCCAATTTAGATGAGACCTCCCCCAAGAATTGCCAACTATGACCTTGGCTAAAGTTTCCAATATTTTTAGGGTAAGCATTAACTCTGCTTGCTTTCAATTGCCACTGACAGAGACATATTATTTTTTCTGTTCTTCCCTAACTATATTCCACCTTTCTTTTAGTACAAAAACAAACTTCTTATACATATCATCACAACCACACTCACACTATAAACTTATTAACCTCAACTATTATCGTTCTGAAAGATTCATTTTTATTGTACGGTGGATACTTTGGTAAGGATCAATAAAACGACTACGGGATGTGAACCGTTATAATTATCGACGTTTCGGCTCTAAAACAGAGCCATCTTCAGGACAATATAACTCGTGCCACTCCCTGTGCGTCAGACTCAAAATGGCTTTCCCAGGACATATCGTCTATTAAGCGAGTATTTTATTATTGCCACTATAGTGTGTTAATGTGATTTGGAAAATGGAGGAGACGTAGGCCTTATCACAGCCAAAGCAGAATGAAGTCGAGCCGATCAAGTCGGCATTTGCATACGAAGAACACATTAATTTTTAAATGTATTAATAAAATATAATATTTTTGCTAACGTAAAGCCCCGGTCCATTTTTTACTAGATTCTAGGTTAGTGATCATTAATCAATATTATTAAAAGTTTGAACTAATCAAGCCATCTGGCAACTATGAGCAAAACAGTAAACAATAACCTTAACCTCAAACTGATTATTAATCACTGTCAGTCATGTTATACCGGGTGAAATATGTCAGATTTCCAACGCCTACTTGACGACAGAAATAACTGAATGGATTAAAGGTATTAGTTCAATTATTATTAGTAGTATTTAGATTACCGTATCATACATGTTTGTATTTAAAAATTATAATTTTTTTTACGAATTTAACCAAACTTTTTTAATAAGAACTTTGAAAGAAGTTACATTTCGACTGTGATATTCAGACAACACTGTAAAAATTACACTCGGTTGTCAGTTTAAATATGTTGGTGCAAATGGGGGTCCAAGATGTTTTCCTAAATATCTCGAAAACGGTTAGAAATACGAAGTTCATACAAGAGCACAACTTTTCTTCCAAATTAAACAGCGAGTAAAAATTTTAAGAACTAAACAGTCAGTGGCGTACGATAGAAAAATTTGGAAGGGTAAAAAGGGGCCTAACCCCAGTAAAATACTTTTCTGTAGATTTTGAATGCCAATTGGTAAGCCCATCTATGTAGAGCATAATCAGTTAACCCTGTTCTAATGTTGAAGTAATTATCTCAAAAACTGGAAGAGCGATGACAAAAACAACAATTACATTTTTAAAGTTTAACACCCTGTATCTTCGTAATAAAGCCTTTTAGGACCCATGTTTATATAAACCTTTTGTCATGTTTTTTTCATCTAGAATACGCAGTTCAATTATTGCACGTTAATTTCGGAACACCCTGTATATTTATGACAACGATCGTACCGTTACAACTGTATGGCTTTTCTGGTGATAATGAACAAAAAGTCATTATATGGCAAAATCCTCGTCCATCATCTCCTCGATTTTGTCGACCTGTCCAATTTTCCTTCTCAAAATAAACAGCTACGTCAACATTGAATCAAAAACTATATATTGAAAATCAAATAGAACAACTTTATCCTTTTAGGCAAATTATTAATGAAGAAAAATCTTGAAAACGCTGTTTTCGACCTTTTAAACGACTGATGAACCATCATTTCTCAAGCTCTAATTGTGTCCATCCCCAGACTAGTTTCGCCGTCAGTGGGTTTCAGGTTCAACAAACGGACACGGATGGCGCCATCGGGAACCTTTTCTCGGTACTGCCATGAAACGTGTTTTGAGTATCCAAAAATCGCGAGCTCTGGTTGTGTCAAAGACTGACGAGCCGTAAACGGCGAAACTAGTCTGGGGATGGACACAATTAGAGCTTGCGAAATGATGGTTCATCAGTCGTTTAAAAGGTCGAAAACAGCGTTTTCATAGTACTGACGGCTAAAAATCGATTTCTGTAATTTACTACTTTAAATCTGCATCAAGAAAAATCTTGTTGTGTAAGATATAAACTCGTTCTTTCAATGATCGGCGGCGAAGCTTGCAATCATATAACAAATACCAAATCAAGGCCGAATTGAATAATCTGAATGAAGATTTCGAAAAATATGTGGATTAGAATATTTGAATGTCTTCTTCATATATCTTACAAATATGTGGCCGATCTCGAAATAACTTAGATAAAGAAAATTATCAGGCAAGAAAGAAACTCATCCAACAACGCTTTAAAGAAAAAATGCAATTAAAGATTGATGTGGTAGTTCAAGGTTATGGAACATCGAAGACGGGCAACACTGCAAGAACATTTTTTATAAACCCAGAATTATATTCAGATATTACTGATTTAGATGTTAACTTAATAAAAAGATTATCAAACATTCTCCGTGCTCTTGCAAATGGTTACGAAATCAACGTAATGGCATATCAAAAATATGCAATAGAAACCGCTGAGGAATATATGCAGAGAAACACGGTGAGGAATATATGCAATATGCAGAGAAACCTATGTCTTTATTTAAATTACAATATGACTCCTTCACTACACAAATTACTCATCCATGAAGTTGACATTATTGCTGCTGCACCATTTTCGGAAGAAGCGCAAGAGGCACGTAATAAAGATTTTAAGAAAAATAGGAAACATAATGCAATGAAGATCTTTATCATCTGATAATTGTTTCTTGTGATCCTTTAGTATCAAGCCTAAGGTCGCTCCCATTGCGAAAAGCAAGGTCTATTTCCAAAGATGTATTATCTCTTCTACAGCCTCCTCATCAAAATTCATCGATATTTATCGAAGGGATTGATGATGATGCAACTTAACTTTTTTCTCACGAACCTACTTAAGTACTTAATTTTTATTTACGTAAAAACATATATATCCAAAGAAAGAAGATTGTGTGTGCAGATAGTTTAAAGTAATTGTGCATTTTAGATGGCAAGTAATTGTTTAAAAAAATAGTATATTACAATACGAGATGGGAAGTCTTTCATTACTGTCCAGAGATTATGTTATAATAAAATCTCGAGACAGTAATGAGGCTTCCCATCGAGTATATGTTTACTATTTTATTTTTAAGCACACTTTCTGAATAACATCAAAAATGTTCTTGAATATTACTTATTCATATAATATTCCGTTACTTTGTGGATGTATGGTAGACTAGTCCATCCGCGCTTTTCTCATATTCTCCCGTTGTTCCTTCCTGGCACTCTCCATTCCTTGGGCGGACGGCCTTATTGAACTCGTGTTTGCTGTATCCATTCCAACCAACGGCTGTTTCCAGATGCTCCATTTCCCTTTCCAATTCAGCCGACTCACAAATTCTCTTGATTCTCACAGGCAGGGTCTTTATGACTCTCCTTTTCTGTCTGAAATGATGATTTGATCCGTTATTGAGGTATCATCATTGTGTGTTGGTTTTGGGTTGATAGAGTTGAGGTATAAGGGGAAGAGTTGAGGTGTAAGGGAAATAACAACTCCTTGGCATCGAAAATTTCCATAAAATAGTTGGCTGTTACTGGACTAAGGGGGGTGCCCATAGCTACTCCATCAGTTTGTTCGCAGAAATCTTCCTTCCATTGAAAATATGTCGTGGTTGGAACAACTTGGCAAGATCTTGTGGAAATTCCTAATTAATATGTTCCATGGCTTCTTTAATGGGTACCATCGTGAAGAGCAAAATAACATGGAAGTTAATGAGAATTTCTCCTGGAGAAAGAGACAAAGAATACAGTTTTTTGACGAAATGAGTGGAGTCTTTTATAAAGCTGTCAGTATTTCCTATTTTAGTTTACAGCAGTTTTGTGAGGTGTTTCGCTATTTCGTCGGGCTTCCTGTGGTGCTCACACCTGTGGACAAACGTGTTTACGCTTATTTTGGAGGAGTGTGCGCTCTCATAGGTTTTTGGGGAATTAGCTTTCTCGTAGGGTGTGATTCTACAATGTATTATTTCGTTAAGTTGTGCTATGTTGTTGGTCTTTGCATGAATTGTCTTTGTTCATGTGGTGGTTTTGTTGAGCCGGCGCTAGTTTTATTATGATGCTGGTGGTTTTGTTGTGGTGGTGGTTTTGTTGTAGTGGTGGTAGTTTTGTTGCGGTGGTGGTGGTTTTGTTGCGGTGGTGATGGTTTTGTTGTAGTGATGGTTTTGTTATGGTGGGGCAATTGATGGGTATGTAGAGTTTGCGCTTATTTCGGATAGAACGAAGGAGGAGGAGTATACGCTCTCATACGTTTTCGAAAGAGAAGTATACGTTATCATAGGTTTTCGGAGGAGTAGGTGGTTCTCCCACAAACTCTCTACTGATGGGTCTCAGTGGCACATCCGGTTTGTAGATCTTTGGCAAACCGTACAGCCTTGGTGGCAAAGCTTCCGATTTTGTAAGCAGAATCCCGTGGACCTCAGAATCCGGGTGGTTGGAACAAGAGTTAGCTTCTTGTAGGTGGTGGGATCTAACAGTGTCCTGATTTTTCCTTCGTAATCCGACAATGACATTACTACTGTTGCGTTTCCTTTATCTGCTGGTAAAAAGAGAATATCCTTGTCTTCTTCTTCGAAAGATTTCAGAGCTTTCCTTTTTGCAAAGGTGAGATTGCTTTTTTGGTGGTTTTGCGCGTTCTAGAATTCATGACGTCTCCATCCTCATCTGTTCAGCCGTCTCAATTGGCAACTGCCAGATTCCGCTCTCCACGTTTGCTATGATATATTCCACAGGTATCCTGGATGGTGTTGGCAAAATTTCCTCCCTTGTGTTGACTCTCTTTGGATGTGACGTTTAATGTGCCTGGTGAATTGTTAGTGGCACTTAGTGCGTCAAATTTCTTCCTGTGTCGGTTCGCTGCGACGGCTTGAGCTGCAATCTTCCGTTCATGTGCCAAACAATCTACCTTTTCCCAGTCGCTCCGATGCAAGCTGTTAACTAGTTCTAAATTGACAAAAGTTTTTTTTTTATCTTTATATGCAAGATCTCTACGGATCTCATGGATCCTTTCACGGAGGAGAGATTGTTCCTCCACTTGTTCAATGTTCCACTTCCACCACAGTCAAATCAGTCAACGTCGGCAAGCAACAAAGCAACAAAGCAACACAATATACCTACTGTATTTTCTTTTTTCTTTAAATAAGGCATCAGCGTCTCACCTGGATTGCTCGCTTGAAACCGCACAACTGTGTAACCCCCGTCGGGGACCGTGACCGTGTCCTTAATAGGGGCGTCCAACAAGTTTCTTTTTATCAGCCCTTTTCTGTCCTTCTGTTTAACCTGGTTCCACTGTTACGTTAGGGCCGACTTTTTCCATGGCGACCACTCGGAAAGCGTATCCATGGAGGTGCAAGGGATGATTAGCGTCAAAAGCGAAACCTTCATCAATTATTACTAATTCGACTACTGAGCTTAGAGGCAGCTGAAAAAAAAATTATCGATATAAAAGTTAATTAAAAAATGCGACATTTTAGGTAATTTTGGTGATTGGATTGATGCACGTTATTGATCTTTCATTGAACTCTTGGCCACAACAACTAGACCATTAGAGCAGCAAACCGATTTTGTTGATACAACGCTTGAAACTTTTTGAAGAACTAAAAAAACAAATTTCAAAGTGCATAAAATGAGCGGCAAGTTCCATGGATAGGAAGGAAGGGCAAACTCGGAGATCACTTCGCCCATTGCCTTATCGCCTTTGATAATGTCTCTAGCATGCAGCTCTAGACGAAACGTCAGAAAGAAATTCCACTGGACCACGGGTTCAAAGCCCAGAAAACACTTTAGATTCTATTTTGACTGGCCGTGAAAGCCTTCACAGCCTTATAATGTTCTTAAGCATCAGTTCCTTAAGTAGTTGAACCCGTGAGCAATGAATCATTACTCACGGGTAGGTAATAGGTGTTATTATCTATTAAAAACTATTAGTGAGAGGCATGTTATTAAACAGTCTCAGAAATAAAAATTAACATATTCTTTCAAATGTGCACTCGAATTTTTCACTATGAAGATGTGAAGCGATTATCGTACAACATCATGCTCCAGTTCTGCAGGTTGTTACAGGTTGTCAAGCTTACATAGAAGAAAATATACAAATTGCGCCTCCAGGCGAGAAGTGTGCAGCAATCGGAACTAAATTCGCATACGTAGTATATGGGCAAAATCGTTGATTAGAAATTGAAGATACTGGCTAGATCTCAACAGACATGTGTTATGATAAAAAAAAGATCAAATTTTCGTGGTCCCATAGCTAATGCGCATCTTTCTTGAATTGCTTATTTACTTATATACAAAAGAACTTTTGTATCTAAATAGGCAAGTTATTATGAGAATTGCATTATTTTTGTATACTCCTAAAAATGAATTATTAATTCATAACTCCATAATGAAGAACTTATTCCATTGTGGATTTATCTTTATGGTGACCTGACACGTTCATGGATGCTAATATGAATGAATTCATTTATTAAAACTAAAAATAGCCGTAGAGTCCCTCTGAAAAAAAAAACTTAATTAAGACCACTCTCCTATTGAGCAAATAAATTTTGACGTTTAAGAGCTGCCGTGATTAATGAACCCGGTACTTGATATGGCTATTATAAACATGCCATATTGACTGCGAGGGTGGTTAAACATATCAGTTTGCTTATCCCCCTAATTAAGTTTTTCGTGCTGTCTTGGAAAACTTACAAACTATTCGTTATTTTCGCACTGAAGATGTGAAAACGACGCCATCGTGCGATATATAAAAACCTTTTACCGCGGCGTTCGTTAGGGCGAATTCCCTGTAGGCACGAGAAAAGGACAATTTGCCCAAGACAGAAGCGAAATTTGCATTTTAGATGCAATTACTCCAGCAGTGGGTATATTTAAGGGATTTTTGCGATGTTCTAACACCAGCTACCTTATTATTTTTTCCGATTGAAAACATTCCTATTTGTTCACCAACAGAAAGAGCGTAGAAAAACATTATATGAATATTTATTCAACATATTAAAATAAATGTATTAGATCACAGTTTTATCACATCACACTTAAAGCGAGGAATTTAAATTTCACTTCAAAAGTAAAACCAGCCACAACACCATTACAATCTTAGAAACAAGGCTCTCTGAAGTTAACAATCCACTTCCAGATGACTCATCCTGGCAATAATCTCCAAAAAGCACCTTTTCAAAACTGTTTATTAACGAATTTCGACTGCAAGCAGGTTTTTGAGGCTCCTGACTATCAGGTATCTGCATAACAAAAAAAAACGTGATTAAAAGTACAAATTAATTCCTGGAAGGCAGCTTACCGATGGTAAATAATCACCACATCGAGGGAACCCTTCAGGGACCAGGGCCATTTGGTCGTTCTCTCCGACTTTAAAAATTAGGGCCATTCCAATTTCTGCGTGAAACTCTAGGTGACAATGAAAGATCCAGTAGCCTGAAATAATGGGGTAGTGGATTAAAAATTGCAAATAACATTAGAAGTCACATACATCTTTCTACATGTCGCAGAAAATTCAATTCCAAAGTTAGTGTATTTGCAAAGGAAAAGAAATATAAACACGGTTAGGGAATTTATTTTTCGCTGAAATGTGAATTCTAGTTACATAAACAAAATTAATGTAGTATTTTTAAAAGCTATTTAGTTTTACACTTTTATCTGTTTTGCAGCCATAAAACTGAACATTGAGTTTTTTTTTCTGTTCAAGTTTTCAAGAAAACAACTTCTATTGTTCCGTCACAATTACTCCTTAAACATCCTACACCGACACCGTGGAATTTTGTCCCATTGGCGTCTAATTGGAAAACGCTAGCCCTTTCTTGGAAAATACAAAGCAACACAATATACCTACTGTATTTTCTTTTTTCTTTAAATAAGGCATCAGGGTCTCACCTGGATTGCTCGCTTGAAACCGCACAACTGTGTAACCCCCGTCGGGGACCGTGACCGTGTCCTTAATAGGGGCGTCCAACAAGTTTCTTTTTATCAGCCCTTTTCTGTCCTTCTGTTTAACCTGTTCCACTGTTACGTTAGGGCCGACTTTTTCCATGGCGACCACTCGGAAAGCGTATCCATGGAGGTGCAAGGGATGATTAGCGTCAAAAGCGAAACCTTCATCAATTATTACTAATTCGACTACTGAGTTTAGAGGCAGCTGAAAAAAAAATTATCGATATAAAAGTTAATTAAAAAATGCGACATTTTAGGTAATTTTGGTGATTGGATTGATGCACGTTATTGATCTTTCATTGAACTCTTGGCCACAACAACTAGACCATTAGAGCAGCAAACCGATTTTGTTGATACAACGCTTGAAACTTTTTGAAGAACTAAAAAAACAAATTTCAAAATGCATAAAATAAGCGGCAAGTTCCATGGATAGGAAGGAAGGGTAGGGAAAGAGAAAGCTGTTCTTAAACTTGGCAAACTCGGTTGAGTTGTTCTCAACGATGGTGTCTGGTGTACCAAAATGTCGGAAAACAGATTTTAAATATTAACTACCCAACTTGTTTAAGTCAGAAGACTTTTGCTTGGTTCTCCAAAGTTCCTTTACTAAGGTTTTTTGGAATGTTTTGTTATCCACGGCGAAGCTGATTAAGAGCAACCTTTTTCAGTTTATCCGGCATAATGATTCAGTCATCGATGAAACCTAAAACTTACTCAAATTGCATCTGACGATCAACATAATTCAGGCTTATTGATTTAAAATTAATCATATTATTATCAATAAATCAGCTTTATTTTAAGGTCTCATAGTATCATAGTAGAACTCAAAATGTTTCTAAGATCATATAAAGGAATGATGTTTATACATATTTATTTAATTGCAATTTGTCAAGATGTCATCAACAACTCAAAGTCAATTTTCTATTTACCATCAATACATATTCAATATTGAATATAATACAATATTGAATAGATTTCAAACTGTTTCTAAAATCACATAAGGAAAATGAAAGTGTGTTTAGTATTCTTGTATATTTCTTTATGTGTAACTTGTTAACTTTTAATCAATAAATCGTAATCAATAAATCAAAATCGTAGAATCAATAATTCACTTTTGCCGACAAAAATCTAACTTAAAATTATTCACTGTTCAATGTATCACAGTAGTTCACAATATTCCTGTTTACCGCATTACTTGTAAAATAGTATATTGAAGCTGATTAAAAGTAAATTTTCTCAGTTTACTTGGAATAATAATTAGGTCATCTTAAAGGTTGATGTCATCGACCACACACATCTTCAAAACGACAAACTTTCTCAAATTGTACGTTAAGATGGTCATTATTCAGGTTTATTGATTGAAAATTATCAATGTTATTATCAATAAATCGGCTTTACTGTAAAGGAAATCATATTTAATGAATACAGTTGCGTAGAATTCAAAATGCTTATTTGGTCTTAATTTGTCAAAATGTAATCAATAAGCTAAAGTCGATTGTAAATTTGTCAATTTACTATCTAAATGTCAAAAAAAAAAAATTCTATTTTTGTACGCAGAATAGAGTGAGCAGAAGCGTTTATTATTCAATTAATTTAAGGGTCATTTGATAAGCAATTTGATGCAAATTTATTGATTATGTAATAGTCGCCGTATGATCAATAAATCAAAGTCCCGGCATGTCATCGAAAAAAAATCCTCAATAAAATTGTTAATAAAGAATTAATGTTTATCCCAATTTGAGAAATTACTATCAATAAGTGAAAGACTAAATCTGCATGTAGAGGATGATGTCACCCGTAGATGATAATGTCGTCGACAAGAGTTCTCAAATTGTCAATTTTCGGCCGTCATAATTCCAATTTATTAACGCAAAATTAATCATTTTATTATCAATTAATCAGCTTTACTGTTAAAGAGGATCTCATAGTATCATAGTAGTATTCAAAATGTTTCTAAGATCATATAAACGAACAATATTTATGGAGGTTCATTTTATCGTAATTTGTCAAGATGTTATCAAGAAATCAAACTCGATTTTCAATCTGTCAATTTACTATCAATATTTCAAAAATAAAAAAATATAATTCTCACGCAGAGTAATTCTACACGTTAATCAATTAATTTAAGAACCAGTTAATGAGCAATTTGATGCAAGTTTATTGCTTTTCCATTCGAGAAATTACCGTCAATACATCAAGGACTAAAAATCTGCATAATATATTTCTAAGTTGGTTCACTATTTTCGTAAATTCATTTAAATTAAATATCTTATGCCAAGTTCTTTGAACCCAGGTTTATTGGTTTTTTTAATCACGATATTATCAACAAATCAACGTCGTGAGATGGGAAAAACATTTAATTCTCATTTATTAGTTAATGTTTTCTTAATATGAGAAATTACTATCAATACCTCAAGAATGAAGAATTGTACTGGTTAACACGCAATTTTTTGCAGGTAATTAAATATTTTTGTCCATTCCTTTCAAAATGCTAGTTAAGATTTAATGATTCTCAATTTGTTGAATTACTATCAATATATCGCGACTAAAACTCCATTTTTTTTACGTAATAACTTAAAAATTTTTTAATTGGGGTTTATTGATTTACGATCTTCTCAATTCAGGTTAATTGGATCAGAATTATTCACTTTATTATTATAGATAAGTTTATTGTAAAAAAATAGTAAATACAATATTGCAGAGATTTCAGCTGTTTCCAAAATCACATACGAAAAATTAAAGTGTGTTTAGAATTATTGTAAATTTCTTTATGTGTAACTTGTCAATTTTTGGTAATCAATAAATCAAAATCGTAGAATCAATAATTCACTTGTGCCGATAAAAATCTAACTTAAAATTATGAGTTCAATATATCACAGTAGTTCACAATTTTCCTATTTACCTCATTACTTGTAGAATACGATGAAGGTGATCAAGAGCAAATTTTCCCAGTTTATCTGGAATAATGATTCGTAGAGGTTGATGTCATCGACCACACCCGTACCTTCAAAATGTAAAACTTTCTCAAATTATACGTTACGATGGTCAGAATTCAGGTTTATTGATTGAAAATTATCAATGTTTTTATCAATAAATCAGCTTTACTGTAAAGCAAATCATATTTATTGAATGCAATTGCGTAGAATTCAAAATGCTTATTTATAGCGATTTTCACTGGCTGCACTAGTGCGCACTGAGTGTATTTCTATCTTTTGTCAATTCAACCGAAATATAGAGGCGGCAATGCACTGCAGTGCGCACTAGTGCAGCCAGTGAAAAACGCTATTAGTCTTAATTTGTCAAAATATTAGCAATAAACCAAAGTCGATTGTACATTTGTCAATTTACTATCAATATATCAAAACAAAATCGTATTTTTGCACCAGAGTTGTGTGAGCAAAAGCGTTTATTATTTAATTAATTAAAGGGTCATCTGATAAGCAATTTGATGCAAATTTATTGATTATGTAATAGTCGCCCTGTGATCAATGAATCAAAGTCCCGGCATGTCATCGAAAAATTAATTCTTCAATAAAATTGTTAATAAAGAATTAATGTTTAGCCCAATTTAAGAATTTACCATCAATAGATAAAAAACTAAATCTGCATGTAGAGGATGATGTCGCCCGTAGATGATAATGTCGTCGACCACAGTTCTCAAATGGTCAATTTTCGATCGTCATAATTTCCATTTTATTGACTTAAAATTAATCATTTTATTATCAATAAATCAGATTTACTGTTAAGGAGGATCTCATAGTATCATAGTACTATTCAAAATGTTTCTAAGATTATATAAAGGAATGATGTTTATGGAGATTTATTTTATCGTAATTTGTCAAGATGTCATCAACAAATCAAACTCGATTTTCAATTTGTCAATTTACTATCAATATATCAAAAAGAAAAAATATATTTTTTAACGGAGGGTAATTCAACACGTTAATCAATTAATTTAAGAGCTTTTAATGAGCAATGTAATGTAAGTTTATTGATTTTCTATTGGAGAAATTACCGCCAATACATCAAGGACTAAAAATTTCATAATATGTTTCTGAGGTTTTTCAATAAGTTCGTCAATTTATTTAAATTAAACATCTTATTCGCAATCCCAGATTTATTGCTTTTTTAGTCACAGTATTATCAATAAATCAACGTCGTGAAATCAGAAAAGTATTTAACTCTCATTTATTATTTAATGTTTTCTTAATTTGAGAAAGTGCAGTCAATACGTCAAGAATCAAAAATTGTATTTGTTATCACGCAATTTTTTGTAGGTAATTAAATATTTTTGTCTATTCCTTTCAAAATGCTAGTTAAGATTTAATGATTCTCAATTTGTTGATGAGTTACTATCAATGTATCGCGACTATTAGTCCTTTTTTTTACATAATAACTTACGATTTTTTTAATTGTGGTTTAATGATTTACGCTCTTCTCAATTCAGGTTAATTAAATCATAATTATTCACTTTATTATTATAGATAAGTTCATTGTAAAAAAAAAGTATTAAATACAATATTGAATATATTTCTGTTTCTAAAATCACATAAGGAAAATGAAAGTGTGTTTACAATTATTGTAAATTTGTTTATGAGCAACTTATCAACTTTTGGTAATCAATAAATGAACATCGTAGAATCAATAACTCACTTGTGGCGATATAAATCTAACTTAAAATTATGAGTTCAATATATCACAGTAGTTCACAATATTCTTATTTACCGCATTACTTGTAGAATACGATGAAGCTGATCAAGAGAAAATTTTCTCAGTTTATCTGGAATAATGATTAGTAGAGGTTGATGTCATCGACCACACTCATATCTTCAAAATGTGAAACTATCTCAAATTATACGTTACGATGGTCATAATTCAGGTTTATTGATTGAAAATTAACAATGTTTTTATCAATAAATCAGCTTTACTATAAAGGAAATCGTATTTATTGAATACAATTGCGTAGATTTCAAAATGTACATTTAGTATTAATTTGTCCAAAAGCTCATCAATAAACCAAGGTCGATTGTAAATTTATCAATTTACTAGCAATATATCAAAAATATAAAAGTACTGTTTTTGTACGCAGAACAGTGAGCAGAAGCGTTTATTACTCAATTAATTTAAGGATCATTTGATAAGCAATTTAATGCAAATTTATTGATTATGTATTAGTCGCCTAATGATCAATGAATCAAAGTCCCGGCATGTCATCGAAAAAAAAATCTTCAATAAAATTTTTAATAAAGAATTAATGTTTATCACAATTTGAGAAATTACCATCAATAAGTGAAGAACTAAATCTGCATGTAGAGGATGATGTCACCCGTAGATGATAATGTCGTCGACCAGAGTTCTCAAATTACCAATTTTCGATCGTCATAATTCCAGTTCATTGACTTAAAATTAATCATTTTATTATCAATAAATCAGCTTTAGTGTTAAGGAAGATCTCATAGTATCATAATATTATTCAAAATGTTTCTAAGATTATATAAAGGAATGGTGTTTATGGAGGTTTATTTTATCGTAATTTGTCAAGATATCATCAGCAAATCAAACTCGATTTTCAATTTGTCAATTTACTATCAATATATCAAAAATAAAAAATATATTTTTCACGGAGGGTAAGTCAACATGTTAATCAATTAATTTAAGAGCCATTTAATGAGCAATTTATTGAAAGTTTATTGATTTTCCACTGCTAAAAATCTGCATAATATGGTTCTAAGGTCATTCAATATGTTCGTCAATTCATTTAAATTAAACATCTTATGGCAAGTTCTTTAAATCCGGGTTTATTGCTTTTTTACTCACGATATTTTCAATAAATCAACGTCGTGAGTTCGCAAAAACATTTACTCTCATTTATTATTTAATGAATAACGATCAAGTCAAAAAAATTAAAAAAAGAATAAGAATCAAAAATTGCATATGTTAACACGCAATTTTTTTGTAGGTAGTTAAATATTTTTGTCAATTCTTTTCAAAATGCTAGTTAAGATTTAATGATTCTCAATTTGTTGAGTTACTATCAATATATCGCGACTAAAAGTCCATTTTTTTATATATTGACTTACGATTTTTAATTGGTGTTTAATGATTTACGATCTTCTCAATTCAGGTTAATTGGATCACAATTATTCACTTTACTATTATAGATAAGTTTATTGCAAAAAAAAATAGTAAATACTATATTGCATAGATTTCAAACTGTTTCTAAAATCACATAAGGAAAATGAAAGTGTGTTTAGAATTATTCTAAATTTCTTTATGTATAACTTGTCAACTTTTGGAAATCAATAAATCAAAATCGTAGAATCAATAATTCACTTGTGCCGATAAAAATCTAACTTAAAATTATGAGTTCAATATATCACAGTAGTTCACAATTTTCCTATTTACCTCATTACTTGTAGAATACGATGAAGGTGATCAAGAGCAAATTTTTTCAGTTTATCTGGAATAATGATTCGTAGAGGTTGATGTCATCGACCACACCCGTACCTTCAACATGTGAAACTTTCTCAAATTATACGTTACGATGGTCAGAATTCAGATTTATTGATTGAAAATTATCAATGTTTTTATCACTAAATCAGCTTTACTGTAAAGCAAATCATATTTATTGAATACAATTGCGTAGATTTCAAAATGTACATTTAGTATTAATTTGTCCAAAAGCTCATCAATAAACCAATTTCGATTGTAAATTTATCAATTTACTAGCAATATATCAAAAATATAAATGTACTGTTTTTGTACGCAGAACAGTGAGCAGAAGCGTTTATTACTCAATTAATTTAAGGATCATTTGATAAGCAATTTAATGCAAATTTATTGAATGAATCAAAGTACGGGCATGTCATCGAAAAAAAAATCTTCAATAAAATTGTTAATAAAGAATTAATGTTTATCACAATTTGAGAAATTACCATCAATAAGTGAAGAACTAAATCTGCATGTAGAGGATGATGTCACCCGTAGATGATAATGTCGTCGACCAGAGTTCTCAAATTACCAATTTTCGATCGTCATAATTCCAGTTCATTGACTTAAAATTAATCATTTTATTATCAATAAATCAGCTTTACTGTTAAGGAAGATCTCATAGTATCATAATATTATTCAAAATGTTTCTAAGATTATATAAAGGAATGGTGTTTATGGAGGTTTATTTTATCGTAATTTGTCAAGATGTCATCAGCAAATCAAACTCGATTTTCAATTTGTCAATTTACTATCAATATATCAAAAATAAAAAATATATTTTTCACGGAGGGTAAGTCAACATGTTAATCAATTAACTTAAGAGCCATTTAATGAGCAATTTATTGAAAGTTTATTGATTTTCCACTGCTAAAAATCTGCATAATATGGTTCTAAGGTCATTCAATATGTTCATCAATTCATTTAAATTAAACATCTTATGGCAAGTTCTTTAAATCCGGGTTTATTGCTTTTTTACTCACGATATTTTCAATAAATAAACGTCGTGAGTTCGCAAAAACATTTACTCTCATTTATTATTTAATGAATAACGATCAAGTCAAAAAAAATAAAAAAAGAATAAGAATTAAAAATTGCATATGTTAACACGCAATTTTTTTGTAGGTAGTTAAATATTTTTGTCAATTCTTTTCAAAATGCTAGTTAAGATTTAATGATTCTCAATTTGTTGAGTTACTATCAATATATCGCGACTAAAAGTCCATTTTTTTATATATTGACTTACGATTTTTAATTGGTGTTTAATGATTTACGATCTTCTCAATTCAGGTTAATTGGATCACAATTATTCACTTTACTATTATAGATAAGTTTATTGCAAAAAAAAATAGTAAATACTATATTGCATAGATTTCAAACTGTTTCTAAAATCACATAAGGAAAATGAAAGTGTGTTTAGAATTATTCTAAATTTCTTTATGTATAACTTGTCAACTTTTGGTAATCAATAAATCAAAATCGTAGAATCAATAATTCACTTGTGCCGATAAAAATCTAACTTAAAATTATGAGTTCAGTATATCACAGTAGTTTACAATTTTCCTATTTACCTCATTACTTGTAGAATACGATGAAGGTGATCAAGAGCAAATTTTTTCAGTTTATCTGGAATAATGATTCGTAGAGGTTGATGTCATCGACCACACCCATACCTTCAAAATGTGAAACTTTCTCAAATTATACGTTACGATGGTCAGAATTCAGATTTATTGATTGAAAATTATCAATGTTTTTATCAATAAATCAGCTTTACTGTAAAGCAAATCATATTTATTGAATACAATTGCGTAGATTTCAAAATGTACATTTAGTCGTAATTTGTCAAAAAGGTCATCAGTAAACCAAAGTCGATTGTAAATTTGTCAATTTACTATCAATATTTCAAAAATAAAAAAATGTTATTTTCTACGCAGAATAATTCAGAACATTATTCAATTAATTTGAGGGCCACTTGATGAACAATTTGACGCAGATTCATTGATAATGTAATAGTCGCCCCATGATCAATAAATCAAAATACCGCTATGTTATCGAAAAAAAATCTTCAGTAAAATTGTTAATAAAGAAATAATGTTTTTTCCAATATGAGAAATTAAATCAATATATGAAAGAATAAATTTGCATAACAAGTTTATTAGGTTATTTAATATATTCGTCAATTCATTTAAATTGAACGTCTTATGATGAGCATTTTAACCCAGGTTTATTGATTTTTTCCAAATTGAGAAATTACTATCAATGCATCAAGGATAAAAAATGTGCATAATATATTTCTTAGGTGATTCAATATGGTAGTCAATATATTTAAATTAACCGTCTAACAATGAGCACTTTGAACCCAGGTTTATTGATTTTTTTTGATAGACGCGTTTTACCAATAAACCAACGTCGTGAGTTCGGAAAAATATTTAATTCTCTTTTACCATTTATTAAATAATATTTTCTTAATGTGAGAAGTTACTATCAATACATCGAAAACCAAACATTTTATTAGTTTACATGAAATATTTTATAGATAATAATCTGTTCGTCAATTCTTTTAATACTGCTAGTTAAAGTTTAATGATTTTTAATTTGTTTCTATCAATATATCAAGCATTAAAAATCCGCTTTTCTTACGACTTCTTAATTCGGATTTATTTATTCACGATCCTTTGAAATCATTTTTAAAATGATTTAAAAAAAAAAATATTATACCTTCAAAATCCCATAAGAAAAGGGTATTTACTATCAATAGATCAAGGATTAAAAATCTGCATAATATGTTTCTTATTATAACAATGACTCAATATATTCGACAATTCATTTAAATTAAATAAGAGCACCTTATACTCAGGTTTATTGATTTTTAATAGTCAGGTTATTATCAATAAATTAACGTCTTGAGATGAAATAGTTATTTATGTATTAAGAGCGAAAAGTACAACTTTTTTGCTCGGAGAGTGAAGTTTGCCGCTCGACGCGGACCGGAGAGCGGCAATCACTCGAGAGCAAAAAAGTTACTTTTTGCTCGTAATGCATACAACGTTTTTTCTACAAACAATAAATTCCAAATAATCTGAAATTTGAATGAAGACACAATCTGAAAATTTAAATCAAAGTGACAATGACGTTTTAAATATTTGGTTGAGTGGTGGTAGTTACTATTGACAGCAAGCGATAAAATCTTTTTCGCTTGCTGTCCTGGGCAACACGCGGAAAAGTAAACTCACATTCTGATCCTCAAAAATGGTTAGGTTTTCGTTTGTCTAATGAAAGCGTAAAATGCGTCATTATTTGACGTTTGTAGAAAAAAAACATTTTTCTACAAACGTCATTGTCAGTTTGATTTAAATTTTCAGATTGTGTCTTCAGTTATGCTCAGTTGTGATTCACATTATTTGAAATTAATCGTTTGCAGAAAAAACGTTGTATGCATTACGAGCAAAAAGTAACTTTTCTGCTCTCGAGTGATTGCCGCTCGACGCGAAGCGAAAGAACTTCACTCTCCGCGCAAATAAGTGGTTTTTTTCGCTTTTAATACATAAATAACTACTAATCCTCTTTTATTATTTCTTATTTAATACCTATACTTTTAATGTGAAAAATTACTATCAGTCAAGAGTTCAATCAAGAATCAACATTTTATTTAGTTATAAGCAATGTTTTGTGGTAATTAAACACATCAATTCCTTTAAGGCCGCAAACTAAGATTTAATGATTCTCAATTTTTGGTTGAGTTACTATCAATATATCAAGGAAATCCGGTTGTCCTACAAAATATCTTAATACTTCTTGATTAGGGATTATGAATTAAGATCCTCTTAATGCAGGTTAATTTATTAACTTTATTATCAAAAAATCTTCTAACTTATTATCAATAAATCATATAAATATGGTGTAAAAAAAAGTATTGAAAACATAATTATTAGTTAAGATTTGATGATCTGCAATTTCTAAAATTTTTATCAATATGTCAAGAACTAAAGATTGTTTTTTTTACATGAAATCTTACGCAGGGTAATTCAGAAGGATTTTCAGTCAATTTAAGAGCCAATTGATCAATTGATGAACAGTTTAATTCAAGTTGATTGAATTTGTAACAGTCACAGTAATCATATCTATAAATCAACGTCAAAAGACCGATAAAAAAAAGGTTTGAGTGTCTTTTTTTTTAACGGGTTGCAGAACAAAAAATTAAACAAAATTTTGCACCGAGATGATGTCAAGGAGAATTAGACAAAGAAGGAAAGCAACAACTAATAAATAATAAGGGTGAAAGAAAAGAAGTTGCTACAGATGAAGAGGCAAGTACTGGTGCTTTTTTGATAAAAGAATTATTGTATATTGTATGGTTTGAACGGAAAAAGTAAAGAGTCTAAAGGAAAATTGAACAAGAAAATAAAATATGTTAAGAACAGAATATTTATTAGGAATGCAAAAATGAGGCACAAAAGCTTTTAAAAAAAATTGGATGTGTAGGCTATTAGACACAAATAATAAATAAATTGAAAAATAAAGAAAGTTGAATAAATTGTTGTAGTATGAGACTTTTGCTTACCTGATAAGCGTGTGGACATTCGCAATAATCATTTGAACAATTCTGGCCCTTAATAGTATCTTCATTGCAAAACATACCATCGTCAATTTGATCCCTTTGCGGTAAGAGTGGAAAAGATGGAATCTGCATCGAAATATGATTAATCTGAGGCGTCAGTAGCTGATTTGTATTGGGAGTAACTGCAAATAAATAAGTTAAATCTTATCTAAATAAGCGATGGTTTGTTTTTACCGTTATAAAATTCGTATCCACTGCCATGAAAATGTTGGTTGTCTATCTTGTAAAAATCATATGCCAAAAATAACTGATAATCGGGTTTAAGTTTTAATCTGTGGTCCCATTTTTGAACAGAGGATAATTCCGGCATGCTGACGTGCGAGCTGTTTGCCTCCGTGCCCTTATTCAACGAATTAATTTGCTGCGAAAAAGTTAAAAATTTCCCTTTAATCGCGTATGCAAAGGAAAAACAAATATAAAAGTTTTTTGTGATCGCTAACAAACAAAAGGCTAAATGAGAGGTTCAAAGGGAAAATTGAACTTCCACAGACGTACCTACGAGGGACGTATCGAACTTACTTTGCCACCCCTGTGAGAGTTATCATAATCGGGAACTGAGTCTGGAACATGTTCATTTGCGTAACTTCCCATTATATATTTGAACGGAGTCGACTTATAGGAGTCAGCAGTTGATGGAGGAATAGAAGTGTTAGCAGGAATGTCATTACTCAGCTCTGTCCCATTGTTATTAGATTCTGATACATCAACGTTAGGCAGAGTGGCTAAAAAATCATGTATATTAGAAATATATTAGTGTATATTTGAAGTCAGCAAAGGCAATACCAGAATCGGAATAACCCTTATATTCCAATACAGCAACTTGAAAAGCCTTCATGTAACGTTCGTCACAGTCCATGAGCCCCCGAAATCTCATCCAATATAAACTTTTTGGCTGGTCGGCGGATAATATAAAATCAAAACGCTCTCCTGCGTAGGTCACTAGAGAGTCAGCTATAGAAATCAGAAATAATGGGTGTTAACTTAAAAAAGTCATCAATTTGGCTGTAAAAAGTCCCATTACTTTGATTATGCCATATATTTTCTGTCAAAAATTCATAGCCTTCTAGACGACGATTTCTAATGAACACCTGTGATGTATAAAATTGGTAGATCACTAAATACGAATTGATGCGTTGGTGCTTCCTATAAAACGCACTTACCCATCAAATGTATTTAAATTTTATAAAAACACGTCGTCCATTTTGCTCTGTTACCATAAGCAAGGAAGTAATGAAGCTTGAAGGGATTCGGCTTTGGGTTAGTTTTTGCAAGAGATCGTTACATTACGTTTTATTTGCTCAAAGTATACTTAAGAAAATCGACTTTTTGACGTCTGAACTGCTCAATTAATTAAACAACTTATACAGAGCAAAGTATGAGGTGTGAACAACTTTGCACTCCCTCTACCTGTTATCGAGTTAACCATTGTTGTTCAGATGTATAAGTAACACTACATGATAATAATTCTAATTGAAAAACTTACCTTCGACTGCTGACACGTCTCCACCATCGCTACTTATCACAGTTATCGTATGATTATCTACAGATATTTCCACTGGGCAGTTCAAGAAGCCGGCATTTATGATTCTAAATCGATACCTGTAGCCCTATCAAAAGAAACACAAACATTATTAAGTATTCATTTCTTTTAATTTATGATTTTTTGATACTAATTTCTTATAATTTATATCAAGAAAAATTTATCATCCACGTTTAATAAATGTCCATACCACCCACATGTAGTAAATGTCAATAGGGAGGGTTGGGTGTAGGACAAAAGGCTACTTCACTTTTTTTAAATGACAAACGTTTCGGCCTTTTTTGAGATCTTCCTAAGGGCTCTTTTAGTCATAGAATATCTAACAGCAGCAACCTTAGTGGTCACATAAACAATGGTCATTCACAAGCCAGTACATTATGGCAACATAAACAAAACAAAACAAATAATACATTAAGGGTAGAAGCCGTTAAAACTAAAAACTCAACAGTAAAAGAGAACAATTCGTGCCGCGTTGCTGCTGTTATAACATGCTTCTCTAGCTCAAAGAATATAATATATCTTGATAGGATTGAACCTTAAGAAACATAAATGGTGTCACTAAGATATATAGATATAAGATAGTGGAGGAAATGGTGGATGTGTTTAAAGAGGACAAGATGATGAGTGCGGTATAGAAAGAGAAAACAACCAGAATGAGGATGCGGTATAGAAAGAGAAAACCACCCGAATGAGGATGACCTCAATGGCAAGCCTGGAGCCAACACTCATCTTCCCCCTCCACGGAGGTTTGAATGCTGAACAATTTTAGCATATGTCATGCATCATGTTTCAGCATATTTCATGCTTTGGAAGGTCATAAGTCAGTGAAAGAAAATGAGGAATGTTGAAAAGAGGAAGGTAAAGTGGGATATAATGCAAGTAACAGAATTGCTACTAAAGTAAAATCGAAAGTGGTAGAAGTCTGGTAGAAGTAACTATCTGGTACTATCTGGTAGAAGAAGAAACATATATAAGGATGTCACTAAATTTGCATTAAAAAAATGGTATCAAAAACAGCACTTTAAGGATCTAAGCTTAGAAAGCAGGACAGATGTATCAGAGCTGACAGGTCCTCAGAATAATGAACTCAGAGGACTCAGAGGACCCAGAGAACCTCATAGGACAGATGGTGAAGGCTGCACAGTGCACAGAGAACATTAAAATTTATATTAACATTTACTACTACACAACAAAAGGAAATCTATATACCAATGGCAAGAAAGTGAACAAAAAATACCCATCGGTGGAGGAATGCACGAGATATGGAGTAAGACAGAAATATTTTGGGGTTGAAGATGTAACGGAAGCATAGAGGTGGTGTGGTGGAGGAGTGGACGGTAAAGAAATGCCTCAATTGCTATAAAGTCGTAAGTGTATACTTCATAATGCTGGAACCAAAGCCAAATGCAGCTAATAAATATTAAGATTTCACTGTAAGGAAATAAGAGGTTAGAGGAAGGTGGGAACATAGATGAAACATAAAAAGGAAAAGATACTTCTAAAAATATTTATACTTGAATAAGAAATAACATGCACAGGCTAGGTACTGAATAACATGTTTATGGAGCAGGCTCATCAAAAAGTAGACAATGATGGGACCAGAACGACACGAGACATGACAAACTTGAGAGATATAACTAGTAAGCGTATATAGAGGAAAAAAAAAGGACACAATAATTAGTAAAATTAGGGAATAAAATAGGAATTAAAAAGTCTACTAAATGACCAAGAAAGGTAAACACCCAGTGTCTGTATTTTTATTTGGATAATTTCTTGATAATGTTGAAACCTTTCAGCTGGGTTTGCAAAAATTGGTAGAAAGAAACAAAAAGAAATTATGATGATAAAATTTGAGATCAAACTAGTGGTTGTACCTAAAAGTCGTAATTTGCAACAAGAGCTGTATTCCAGGGCCCATAAAAGCACGCCAAAAGAGGAAGGCAGAGGACTGGACTATAGGAAGGTGGCGCGAGCCTGTACCCTTTTAAGGACCAGAATCTTGAAAACTTAAAGTTTTTAGCAAAAAACTAAAACAGTTCTAAACAGATGGTGTCCACTAAGGTTGGGATTGCGCCAAAAGGTAGCAAGACTTGACATGACATAGCAGGGGCTTAAAACCTGAACCTCTATTCTGAGTGTTCCAGAAGTCCCTATAGCAAAAAATTTGAAAAAAAAACCAAAAACAACGGTTTTTGATAAAATGAAAAAATATCAGGCCACAACGAGTTAGCAAAACCTCAACCTCGGCAAGAGCAAAGCACGATCCAGCGAAAGGAATTCTTAGTACAACAAAATGCGGGCTGTTCATTATAAAACTTCATCAAGCAGGCTATGAAATTTTGACAGAAAAGGATAACATAATCAAAATAAATGGACTTTTGTTTCTCCATCCTTTTCTTTTGACATATCACAGCCAACTAGATGAAGTTTTATAATGAACACCCCGTATACATCAACCAATAAAAAAGATTTATAAACAAGGCAAATTTGTAAATTTGTTTATCAAAAAAATAGATACAGGTGAATTCAAAGATCAAGAAAAAAAAAAGTGTCAGAGGAAACAATAAAACTTGGCCCTCTGTGAAGAAAAATTATCAAAAAGAACAAAGAATTAAAAAGAAAAACATAAATATAATAAAAGAAAATAACAGCTAAAAAAAACAGTGGGGACTTGAAAAGAAATAAAGGCGAAAGATACAAATTATCAAGATAGGAATGAAGAAAGAAACGGCTAAAGAAAATAAGCATGTCGAAAGAACACCATTCAAGAGGAAAAAACTACAGATGAATGCTAAGAAACGTTGTGGAAGACCAAATAACTGCAAAATTCGATGTAAGTGATGACATGAAAAAATATAAAGAAATTTTAAGATCGCGTAAAAGAAAATCCATTTGTAGAAGACCAAAATTCCAAATGAAACCATTTGACGAAATAAGCAAAAACATTATCTAATCAAAGAGCTTTTAATAATTTTTGTTAATAATGAAAAAAGAATAAAAGTCATGAAAAGGAAGCTAGAAAAATAAAAAATTATATAAACATAACGCTGCTTTTTCATAATGTGATAATAAATGAAAAACGTACATAATATGCCAAATGCAGAAAATTAAGAATAACAGAATGGTGGAAGAATACAATTTTATAACTTCAAATAAGGTGTAGAAGATCAATGAGCAAAAACCATATCAAAAGAGGAAAATGTAAGAGGAAAAGTACTGAATTAAACTTGAGAGAACTAAATAGTTTAGGTATATAGGGAAAAGGAGGCAATAATTAGTGAAAATAAGAAATAAAATAGGAATTAAAAACTTTATGGAATTGCAAAGAAAGGTAAGCAACCAGTTTTTGTGTTTTTAATTGAATAATATTTTGCATGCTAATGTACTTTGGGTATTGTATCCCCCCGCCAAGAAAAATCAACTGAGTTAAATAAAAAAAAATGAGAAAGGAATAAAAAAATATGAAAATAAAATTTCAACAAGATCCAACATTTAAAGGAAAGGATTTGACAAATTATGCAGTTGGGCATCAGTAAAGAAAAGTTCTAATAAAAAAATCTCAAAGCACGAAAAATTGCAAGACAAAAATAAAATAAAAGAACAAAATAGCTTAAGAAAATAATCGAGTCTCAAAACACCAATAAAGATACGAATTACCAAGTTGAAGGAACTAGAAAAAAGCCAATGAGAAAAAAAAACGGACAATTTTAGCAAAACTGTATTTATAGAAGATCAAATAAGGGCAAAACATAAAATAAAATCCTGTTTTAGAAGACTAAACACAAGTGAAACGATTTGCCAAAATAAACAATTAATATCAAGTCAATGAGTCAAAATACAAGATTGAATAGCGTCTAATAATAATGAAATTTAAGAGTCCGTGAAGAAGAATCACGGAAAGAAAGCTAGAAAAATAAAAAAATTCTATAAAACAAAAAGAAATATGAAAAGACGTGCTGATAGAAACCTAAAACTGAAAGGTCCATACTTAATACGACAAATAGAGAAAATTAAGAACAACAGAATGATGGAAGAAGATAAAGTCGTAAATGCAAGTAAGACGTAGATAATCATAAATATATTTAATTTACATAAATAATCAGAAAAGGAAAAATATCATAAAGAGCAAAAATGCAAAAAATATATAATTTTTTTGACATTAAATGTCAAAAATTATAAATCACACGGAAATAAAAATAGAATATAGAAAGATGGAAATTAAAGAAAACAACATGAACTTCAGAGTTAAAAAAAAAGACTGCAAAATACTAACAAATAGAAGAAAAGAAAACATACAGAGTGAGCAAACGATAAAACCTCAAACAGAAATAGAAAATATTGAGCCAAAAATATGCGAAGATATACTCAAGAGAAATTGAAGTGAGAAAAGTATTATCAGAAACTTTGTCATAAGTAAGCATAAACTTGAAGAATGTGAGTTGTACAAAAAAAATTACAAATTAAATATAGAATGCAGAATACTGAAATAAGATTAAGAGATCTAAAGTCTTGATAAAGAAACATTCAAATAGAGTGATTTAACAAATTAAGCAAATTGAGGATTTCGTTCATATCACACAAAGAGACCTATTAATTATAAACAAAAACAAAGCGTGATTTTGGTCACGGTCTCAGTACATTTAATATTAAAATATAAAATGGTTACACGTGTTTCGCCCTATGGCATCATCGGACCGAAAACATGCCACACATTATAAAATTATCCTTCGATACTTCCCAAAGAAAGGACGAAGGGCGACTCCGGGAGCCTTTGGTTGGATGTACTGAGACCGTGACCAAAATCACGATTCAAGACGGAAAGACAATTAACAATAATTAAACCTCCTACTTATTACACAAGAGACTTCTGGGACCTGAGAATATTAATAAAATATGAATAATATCACATTTCTGGAAGATCACATGGTTTTCAGGATTAAAAATGGATTTACGACAAACTGTATTGAGTCTAAATACTAGACGATACAAGGTAAAACATGTAAAAGTAGATAATTTTATTCACCTGCTGTTACACCCCTTTTAGAAGTGAGTTTGTATTTCTAGACATCATAGATATGCTCATAAGTCATAAAATAGACGTTGTTGTCACCATGACCAAAATTCTCTTTTCTACCATCCTTTGCACTTTACAAAAGCTATAAGTTATCTTTCTTTACTTTCGTAAAGATCCAAGATCTTAGCAAGAACCATCTATTACGGGAAGCAGTTGCAAACTAGGGCCGGCCGGCCTAAATCGAAATTTGGCCAACTGGTCGCCTACGAGACGCACGGCTTGTGTCTTATTACCTTGTTTACGTTACTTTTACTGTTATTTTTCATTACGTGTTCAGGGTTTGTATAATATTCGAAAAATGTTAGTCTATTTCTAGTCTATAGGCTTTAGCTATAAAAGGCATAAGAGCTATAAGAACGCAGCGATAGAAAAAAGGGCGATACAGGGATGACTCTTTACCTTGAACAACGGGATGTCTCGAAAACTAGTATAAGGTAAAAGATTTTGTTTCATTGGGGTCCTATATTATACAGGGTCTAATTTATAAAAATATTTTTACGTATACAGAGTCGTATTTTTAGTCGATTTTGATACATCTTATAGCTTGTACTGGACCCTGAAAATTTGACATCTTTGCCTGTAGTGGTTTAAAAGAAATTCATTAATAAACTGAAAATATCTCGTATCGGGTATCGTGTATTATCTATTTATAAAAGATTGACATCTTTTTGCCTTGGAAATTTCACTTTGACGTTGTTTGCCAATCTTTTTAACATGAGCAAAAGAAAGATGGATGAGAAAAAGTGAAAAGTCTATGGCTACTAAGGTGTCAAAAAACCCTAAGTGGAAAATACAGGATATCCCAACAATTGCCCGCAATGATGTCAAAGTTCCAGAGTAAGAGCTCTAAGATTTATTGAAATCTAATGAAAAATACAGAGTGTCCTATTTAAAAATATTATTTCTTATGCGTAAAAATATGTCTAAAATAGGGCTGTACTGTACAATATAAGCCACCGTTGGAATAAATTTTTTTACTCTACTATTTCTCAAGATATCTGGTACACCCTGTATTTAAGTGTTTCTTGTAAATAATGGACTATTAGTAGACGAATTGTAGTTAATTGCGTTTTATTATTTTGACGAAAATAAATAATTTTAATGAAAATTAGTTGAACTTGAATTATCCGAACCCCGAGTTCGCAACAGTACGCTTAATAAGAAGATAAAGTACATCCACGCTAAGACTTGGTTATGTTATCGTTCATTGCTTCGGTTATTCCAAGATCAAGATGAAATGTCAGAGATTCCATTCTGACGAAGAAATAGATGGGTTAAATGAATTAAGTCATTGAACAAACAAAACAAGTTATCAATTAAAGGTTTTTAGCAAAGGGACGCACTAAAATCGCAGAGAAATTACGGTTACATTTCTTGTTGTTATTTGAGACTCCAGTGGGACTCATGTCACTCAATCATGAGCCAGATTAGCCAAAATGGCTAAAAAACGATAATCTGTCTATACCAAATAAGAATAAACTGACTAAAGGTCTAAATTGAGAATTACCAGATGTGCCTGTAGAAGCAAGGAAGTAACGGCACCAAAGGCGAAAATCCTACAGAGACATGTGAGAGGAGTATCACACAGATTTATAAAGTTGCACCAATTTGAGTGCAACTGAGAGCTCAGACGACACGCCTAGACTAAACAGGTTCTACAAAGCTTTAACAGATGTGAAAAATGAGTTTTTTTACAAGCGGACTAAAAGTACGTCATTTGTTTTCTCCATACGCACACCTAAAGCGGCCTTTCTAATCCTGAGACCAAAAAAGAAGCAAAAAAGTCCTAGGCAGTAAAAGTAAAGTCAAAAGTCACCGCTACTGTCATGGTGGCGCATATATAAACGATTTTCATTCAACAAAATAATTTGAACAATAGATGACACCAGATAGACCGATCTGAGTGTATTGCCATCTTTACCTTCTTATTGGAAAAACAAAGGATAGGAAAACACTCAGCGCGCTCGAGAGCACCACCCGAAACCGTTATTAGTCGAAATGGCATAGGTTCTCGAAGTCTGCTAAATGTCATGCGCGTCATCATATTTATCTGTCAATGTGACTTTTATTAATTTAGTATTGATAATAATGCTACAAATTTTTAGTTTATCGTAATCTACCTAAACCACCTAAACCATTGGTTATGATTTAATACCATTAAAACCATTGAACATTGAAAACCACCGTTCTAACACATTCTATTGGGTAAGTACCTAGACCCGCTTAAACAGGATGAGAGAAAATTGCAAAACTGAATCACTCTGAAATAGACTTCTTATTTCCTGCATGCTTGAAACAAAAATAGTATATGTTACTCGGAGTAAAAGGTCTTTTTGTGCTTCGCCCAGTTGCAGGCCTCAGCTTCGCTTCGGCCGTCAATCCCTGGACTCAGCACGAAAAGACCCATTTTTACTCCTAGTGACATAATCTACTATAAACTTCCTTCTTAAGCAATGGCCTGGACATAAAAAAAAATCCTCTATTTAGACCTAAAACCACTGGAGAACTACTTTCCATATCCGGTGAGATACCACGTCAGAATTTATCAATAAAATGAATCACTCTGGAATCAAAAACAGCCCTCTAGGGGGTGTTCCTTTCAAAACGTCATCAAGTTGGCTGTGAAATGTCAAAAGAAAAGGATGAAAGAACAAAAGTCCATTTACTTTGATTATGTCATCCGTTTCTATCAAAAATTCATAGCTTTCTAGATGGCGTTTTCTAATGAACCCGTGATAGTTCGATGGCATAAATATGAAAATACAAACCTGATCAACGAAGAAGCGGGCCAACGGTGTGTAATAGGTAGCATTATCATCTTCATACTGAAACTCCTTATTTCTACCCATGGCGTTCACCAAGAGTGTCAGCGGCTTGTTGTCACCAATGCTATGATGATGGTTGAGGAACTTGTCCATACCGCTTACTTTTTCCCAGTCAATGAGCACCACCGTATGTTCAGAAAGATCGTAGTCGTACAGTGGATCATGAGGATTCTCTTCATCGGGTACTCGCACGACTAAGGGTCCGTAGCAACCATCCACACGTTGCATTCCTGGTAAACGCAAAAGGGTGTTTCGATTAAGCAGTAAAACTATGGAAATTCTTACCAAAGTGAGAGTGCCAAAAATGTGTCCCTGCTTGGACAGCTCGGAATGTGTACCTGAAAGTTGATTTTGGCAGTATTGGGCACTGAGTCACATAAGGCACGCCATCCATATAGGGGTTGTCTTTCATGTGTTGGCCGTGCCAGTGGATGGTGGTACCTTCGGACATTAAGTGATTCTCCACGTCAACTACTATCAAGTCGTTTTGACACACCTATACATTAAATATTATAAAAATGCTATTTTCCTGCGCAGTAATCGTTTTACTTAGTTACTGCCTACATTAAAAACCCTTTAACAGAGTTCGATAAATTTAATTCCAGCAGAACTTCACTGAAAGCATTCCAATTTAGTATATTAAGGAAAGTTGGAATGTTGTTTCATACGATACATTTACGAACATGTACAAAAGCAAATATAGAAAAGTTTTGTTGAATACGTTTTCTGGTAAATACATTTTAAAACAAATCGATGCTATGTATGTAACATTACTGAGGTTAAGGCATTTCTTGTATTTACTTCTATAGAGGGTCCAGGAATTCTTCTATTAACCGCAACAATGCCTCTACCATTGCCGTCCCCAGGTACACAGTCTGTTCTGAAGCAATCTGTACGATTTCTGGGACAGTCATGACAAGCTTTGGTCATAGTATAGTAGTTTTCGATCTTAAAGTGGTACTGGCATACTTTTGGAGTCTCACCCGATATACACTTGCGGGCACATGGATGCGTCTCCTCCTCAAAGATATAATCACCATAAGTTTCCGTAGAATTACCTGCAAAATTTATTTAATTCGTTGTTTTCGGAAAACATATTAATGTGTTCTTAACAGGGAAATGGCTTGCGTGACTACCCTCAATAATATGCATTACAACATGATATAAGTGCTAAAAATACCATACAGTATATGTAATTCTAATTTTTTATTGCCTTTTTCTCTTCTAACGTATTTTTACTGGTAAATACCGTTTATATTAACCACTTAGAAACACTTAAGAGAGATCACAATATGATGTAATAAATAAATTATACCTACAAGAACCCATGGGGAATTTCAATGTCGCGAAAACCATCAAATACAACCTTGATTAAACAATAACACATTTAGAGATTCATTAGTGATTTGCTATACCAAAGCGGTAATGGTAATATTTGCTGTACTTAATGAACAAATGGAGATACTCACTACTTGCTGATGTGAGGCCAAACACGATTAACAGTAGGAATCGATGTCCATCATACTTCATGGCATCTGAAAATTGTAGAGGAATACTTGTTAAACGAATAATTTTTGAAAATTTACTATATCAATTATTATTATGACCTGTTGACTATATCACATCAGATCACAAGACATTAATAAACCTGATTACAGTTTGCTAAAAATTATAAGATTTAGGATTTGCAGTGATAAAGTAAATTATCAGCATGCATTGTATCGTTGCCCTTCGCTAATTGCTTTATTATAGGCTCATTAACTACCTATGTAATTTCTAACAGATTATGTACTGTATAAGAGTTATTTTTATACCAAGTGCGCCAAATGCTTCTTTGGTGGACGAGATCAAAAGTCCTTTTTTTAAGTGATGGCATAATTTTGATCGAGGTCACCAAACAAATTTTGCACCCCAGGTGCAAGAAATATTAATTGCCCTAAAACTAGTAAAACTTTCATAAAACTAAAATTTAAATAAACAGATTTATTTTGTGATCGAGATTTACTTTGTGAATGGGCGTCATTCACACTTTATTATCACCCTGAATTACTTGAAAAAAAGTATCTCAAAATGAGTACAAAAACTCGATATAGGTAACGATTACTAGTTTTTCGAAAAGGAAGAGAACTACGAAACATGGATTTCACTGAATTTTTTTGGAAAAAATAGCTTGATTTTGATTGAATTTTTTAATAAAAATAAATATGCTCCGTTATCTCAAAAATGGATAGAGATAAGAGAAATGTAAGTTGATCAATAGATTTCTTGGATCAAATGAGCTGAAAATGAATACAAAGTCGATAGAGTTACTTTTAAAATAAGGAAGTTCTTTCAGATTCGAAAAAGGATGAATATCTTGACAAAAGTTAGCTGAAACTGAGTGGATATTGAATAGAAATATCTTTAAAAATAAGGATACCTAGTTCCTCGAAAACGGAGAGAAATATCAAAGATTGAACTGGATTTCACTGAGTTTCTTGGAAAAAACTTTCCAATAGAAATCCGATTGAATTTTGATTAAAAATAAATGATATCTATCTTTTTCGAAAGCGGATAGAAATACGAGAAATGTGACTTAATCAAAAAATTTCTCGCAACAAATTAGTTGAAAATGAGTACAGAGTTGATAGAGTTATTTCTACAAATAAAGATGGAGATACAAATATTCTGATCAAACCACTAAATTTCTTGAAAATAGTTAGCTAAAACAGACGATATTGAATATAAATGTCTTTAAAAATAAGGGAGATCCGATTGAATTCTGATCAAATATAAATGAGCTCTGTCTTCATCGAAAGCGGATAGAAATACAAGAAATGTGACTTAGTGAGTTATCTTTAAAATAAAGAAGTTTTTTCAGATTCGAAAACGGATGGAGATAGAAATATTCTGATCAAACTACTAAATTTCTTGAAAAGTTAGCTGAAACTGAGACGATATTGAATAGAAATGTCTTTACAAATAAGGAAGGCAAGTATCTTAAAAGAACGGAGAGAGATACTAAAGATAGGAATTTTATTATAATTGTTGGAAAAATTTGCGTAAAATGGATAAATTTTGGACTAAGTTCTTATTAAAAATAAATAAGCTCCGTCTTTCTCGAAAACTGATATAGAGACGAGAAATGTGACTTGATCAATGAATTTCTTGGAACAAATGCGGTGAAAATAAATACAAAGTCGACAGAGTTATCTTTAAAAATAAAGAACATCTTTATTCAGATTCGGAAACGTATGCAGATACAAAAAGCTGATTATACCACTGAATTTCATGACAAAAATTAGACTGAGACGATTTTGAATAGAAATATCTTTAAAAATAAAGATGGCTTGTTTTTCAAAAACGGGGAGAGATGCGAAAGGTTGAACTGGATTGCACTGAATTTGTTAATTCAGATGAATCATACAAACTTTAGCTTAAAATAAATAAAAGTTTGATTGAATTTTTATTAATAATAAATGAGATGCGTTTTTCTCGAAAACTCGACTTGACTCGATCAATGGATTTCTTGTGACAATTGAGCTGAGAACCAGCACAAAGTCAATATACTTTAATTTTTAAAAATAGAGAAGCTCTTTCTTCAGATTTGAAAACGGATGAGGATACAAAAAAATCTACATAAACCACTAAATTCTTGAAAAAATTAGCTAAAACTGAGGCGATAACGAATAGAAATATCTTTAAAAATAGCATTGACTAGTTTCTCAAGAACGCAGAAAGATACGAGAGACTGCACTGGATTTCACTTAATTTCTTAGAAAAAATGCTTAAAATGGATAAAATATTTTATTCAATTTTCAATTAAAATAAATAAGCTCCATCTTTCTCGAAAAAGGATAGAGATACAAAAACTGTGACTTGATCAATTAATTTCTTGAAACAAATGGACGAAAAGGAGTACAAAGTCGATAGAGTTATCTTTAAAAATAAATAAGTTTTTTTCAGATTCGAAAACGAATAGACATACAAAAAACCTAATTAAACCACAAAATTGCTTGAAAAAAATTAACTGAGACTGAGGCGATATTAAATAGAAATATTTTTAAAAATAAGGTTAACTAGTTTCTCGAAAACGGAGAAAGATATCAAAGATTGAACTGAATTTCACTGAATTTTTTGGAAAAAATAGTTCAAAATAGCTAGAAATCCGAATGAATTTTTATTAAAAATGAATGAGCTCTGTTTTTCTCGAAAGCGGACAGAAATGTGACTTGATCAAAGAATTTCTTGCATCAAATTAGCTGAAAATGAGAACAGAGTTGATAGAGTTATCTTCAAAAATAAAGATCTTTCAGATTCGAAAACGGATGGAGATACAAATATTCTGATCAAACCACTAAATCTCTTGAAAAAAGTTTGCTGAAACTGAGACGATATTGAATAGAAATATCTTTAAAAATAAGGATGGCTAGTTTCTCAAAAACGCAGATTTCCCTGCATTTCTTGGAGAAAATGTTCAAAAAGGATAAAAATTTCATTCAATTTTTATTAAAAATAATTAAACTTTATTTTTCTCGAAAAAGGATAGAGATACGAAAAACGTGACTTGATCAATGAATTTCTTGCAACAAATGGGCTGAAAATGAGTACAAAGTCGATAGAGTTATCTATAAAAATAAATAAGTTTTTTTCAGATTCCAAAACGGATGGAGATACAAAAAACCTGCTTAAACCACAAAATTGTTTGAAAAAAAATAACTGGAACTGAGGCGATATTAAATAGTAATATCTTTTAAAATAAGGACAACTAATTTCTCGAAAATGGAGAGAGATATCAAAGATTAAACTGGATTTCTTGGAAAAAATAGCTGAAAATAGATAGAAATCCAATTTAATTTTTATTAAAACTAAATGAGCTTTGTCTTTCTCAACGGATATAAATTCGAGAAATGTGACTTGATCGAAGAATTTCTTAAAACAAATAAGCTGAAAATGAGTACACGGTTAACAGAGTTATCTTTAAAAATAGAGTTCTTTCAGATTCGAAAACGGATGACAAAGGAACCACTAAATTTCTTGAAAAAAGTTAGCTGAAACTGAGACGACATTGAATAGAAATATCTTTAAAAATAAGGATGGTAGTTTCTCAAAAATGCAGAGAGATACGAAAAAATGTACTAGAATTCGCTGAATTTCTTGGAAAAAAATGCTTAAAATGAATAAAAGTTTGATTCAATTCTCATTAAAATTAAATAAGCTCCATCTTTCTCGAAAAAGGATAGAGATACGAAAAATTTGACTTGATCAACGAGTTTTTTGGAAGAAATGGGTTGAAAATGAATAGAAAATCGATAGAGTTATCTTTAAAAATAAATAAGTGTTTATTTGCTATTGTGATTCAAAAACAGATGGAGGAACAAAAAAAACCTGATTAAACCACGAAATTTCAATAATGCGGATGGAAAAAATAGCTCAAAATAGATAGAAATGCGACTGAATTGTTATCAAAAATAGATGAGCTCTCTCTTTCTCCAAAGCGAATATAAATAGGAGAAATGTGACTTGAAAAAGGAGTTCTTGGAACAAATCAGCTGAATGCGAATACAAAGTCTATACAGATATCTTTAAAAATAAAAGAGTTCTTTCAGATAGAAAAAAGGATAGAGATACAAAAAATCTTATTAAACCTGCTTGAAAAAAATTAGCTGAAACTGAGGCGATATCTTTAGAAATAAGGATGGCTAGTTTCTTAAAAAACTGTAAGAGATACAAAAGATCGTACTGGATTTTAATATATCTCTAGGAAGAAATAGCGTAAAATGGATAAAATTTGGATTAAGCTCACATAAAAAATAAATAAGCTCCGTCTTTCTCGAAAGTTTATAGAGATACGAGAAATGTGACATGATCAATTAATTTTTTGGAACAAACGGTCTGAAAATGAGTACAAAGTCTATAGAGAGTTATCTTTAAAAATAAAGAACTTCTTTCAGATTCGGAAACGTATGCAGGTACAAAAATCTGATTAAACCACTGAATTTTATGGCAAAAATTAGGTGAAACTGAGACGATTTTGAATAGAAATATTTTTAAAAATAAGGTTAACTAGTTTCTCGAAAACGGAGAAAGATATCAAAGATTGAACTGAATTTCACTGAATTTTTTGGAAAAAATAGTTCAAAATAGCTAGAAATCCGAATGAATTTTTATTAAAAATAAATGAGCTCTGTTTTTCTCGAAAGCGGACAGAAATGTGACTTGATCAAAGAATTTCTTGCATCAAATTAGCTGAAAATGAGAACAGAGTTGATAGAGTTATCTTCAAAAATAAAGATCTTTCAGATTCGAAAACGGATGGAGATACAAATATTCTGATCAAACCACTAAATCTCTTGAAAAAAGTTTGCTGAAACTGAGACGATATTGAATAGAAATATCTTTAAAAATAAGGATGGCTAGTTTTTCAACAACGCAGAGAGATATGAAAGATTGCACTGGATTTCCCTGCATTTCTTGGAGAAAATATTCAAAAAGGATAAACATTTGATTCAATTTTTATTAAAAATAATTAAACTCTATTTTTTTCGAAAAAGGATAGAGATACGAAAAACGTGACTTGATCAATGAATTTCTTGCAACAAATGGGCTGAAAATGAGTACAAAGTCGATAGAGTTATCTATAAAAATAAATAAGTTTTTTTCAGATTCCAAAACGGATGGAGATACAAAAAACCTGCTTAAACCACAAAATTGTTTGAAAAAAAATAACTGGAACTGAGGCGATATTAAATAGTAATATCTTTTAAAATAAGGATAACTAATTTCTCGAAAATGGAGAGAGATATCAAAGATTAAACTGGATTTCTTGGAAAAAATAGCTGAAAATAGATAGAAATCCAATTTAATTTTTATTAAAACTAAATGAGCTTTGTCTTTCTCAACGGATATAAATTCGAGAAATGTGACTTGATCGAAGAATTTCTTAAAACAAATAAGCTGAAAATGAGTACACGGTTGACAGAGTTATCTTTAAAAGAAGAGTTCTTTCAGATTTGAAAACGGATGACAAAGGAACCACTAAATTTCTTGAAAAAAGTTAGCTGAAACTGAGACGACATTGAATAGAAATAACTTTAAAAATAAGGATGGGTAGTTTCTCAAAAATGCAGAGAGATACGAAAGAATGTACTAGAATTCGCTGAATTTCTTGTAAAAAAAATGCCTAAAATGAATAAAAGTTTGATTCAATTTTCATTAAAATTAAATAAGCTCCATCTTTCTCGAAAAAGGATAGAGATACGAAAATTTTGACTTGATCAACGAGTTTTTTGGAAGAAATGGGTTGAAAATGAATAGAAAATCGATAGAGTTATCTTTAAAAATAAATAAGTGTTTATTTGTTATTGTGATTCAAAAACAGATGGAGAAACAAAAAAAACCTGATTAAACCACGAAATTTCAATAATGCGGATGGAAAAAATAGCTCAAAATAGATAGAAATGCGACTGAATTGTTATCAAAAATAGATGAGCTCTCTCTTTCTCCAAAGCGAATATAAATAGGAGAAATGTGACTTGAAAAAGAAGTTCTTGGAACAAATCAGCTGAATGTGAATACAAAGTCTATACAGATATCTTTAAAAATAAAAGAGTTCTTTCAGATAGAAAAAAGGATAGAGATACAAAAAATCTTATTAAACCTGCTTGAAAAAAATTAGCTGAAACTGAGGCGATATCTTTAGAAATAAGGATGGCTAGTTTCTTAAAAAACTGTAAGAGATACTAAAGATCGTACTGGATTTTAATATATCTCTTGGAAGAAATAGCGTAAAATGGATAAAATTTGGATTAAGCTCTCATAAAAAATAAATAAGTTCCGTCTTTCTCGAAAGTTTATAGAGATACGAGAAATGTGACTTGATCAATGAAATTTTTTGGAACAAACGGTCTGAAAATGAGTACAAAGTCGATAGAGAGTTATCTTTAAAAATAAAGAACTTCTTTCAGATTCGGAAACGTATGCAGGTACAAAAATCTGATTAAACCACTGAATTTTCTGGCAAAAATTAGCTGAAACTGAGACGATTTTGAATAGAAATATCTTTAAAAATAAAGATGGTTTGTTTTTCGAAAGCGGGGAGAGATGCGAAAGGTTGAACTGGATTGCACTGAATTTGTTAATTCAGATGAATCATACAAACTTTAGCTTAAAATAAATAAAAGTTCGATTGAATTTTTATTAATAATAAATGAGATGCGTTTTTCTCGAAAACTTGACTTGACTCGATCAATGGATTTCTTGTGACAATTGAACTGAAAATCAGCACAAAGTCAATATAGTTTAATCTTTAAAACTAGAAAAGCTCTTTCAGATTTGAAAACGGATGAGGATACAAGAAAATCTAATTAAGCCATCAAATTTCTTGAAATAATTAGCCGAAACTGCATCGATATCGAATAGAAATACTTTTAAAAATAGCGATGGCTAGTTTCTCAAAAATTGAGAGAAATACGACAAAGAGAACTGGATTTCACTGAATTTCTTGGAAAAAATTGCTTAAAATATGGATTAAATTTTCATTAAAAATAAGATATAGAGATAAGACAAGAGATACAAGAAATGTGACTTGGTCAAACGATTTCTTGGAACAAATGAGCTGAAGATTAATACAAAGTCGATAGAGCTATCTTTAAAAAAACGAAGTTCTTTCAGATGGAGGTAAAAAACGGATGGGGATACAAATAATTTAAACTGAGGCGATATTGAATAGAAATATCTATAAAAATAAGGATAGCTAGTTTCTCGAAAACGGATAGAGATACGAAAGATTGCACTGGATTACATTGAATTTCTTGGAAAAAGTAACTCAAAATATATAGAAATCCGAATGAGCTCCTTTCTCGAAAGCGATTAAAGATACGAGAAATGTGATATGATTAAACGTGTTCTTGGAACAAATGAGCTGAAAATGGGTACAAAGTTGATAGAGTTATCTCTATCAACTCTATATATATATGACCTTTTCGCTCTCTTTTAAATTCGAAAACAGATGAAGATACAAAAATCTGATTAAAGTTCTGAATTTCATGACAAAAATTAGGTGAAACTGAGGCGATATAAAAATGGAGGTGGCTGGTTTCTCGAAAACGAACGATTCTTCAATGAAAATAAATAAGATGCGTCTTTCTCGAAAACGAATAGATATACGAGAAACTTGACTCGACCAATGGATTTCTTGTGACAATTAAGCTGAAAATGAGTACAAAGTCAATATAGTGATCTTTAAAAATAAAGAAGCTCTTTCAGAATTGAAAACGGATGAGGATACAATAAAATCTAATTAAGCCACTAAATTCTTGAAAAAATTAGCTGAAACTGAGGCAATATCGAATAGAAATATCTTTAAAAATAGCTATGACTAGTTTCTCGGAAACGGAGAGGAATATGACAAACAGAACTGGATTTCACTGTATTTCTTGGAAAAAATAGCTTACAATTTGGATTAAATTTTCCTTATAAATAAATAAACTCCACTTTTCTCGAAAGTGGATAGAGATACAAGAAGTGTGACTTGATCAAAGGATTTCTTGGAACAAATGAGCTGAAAATGAATACAAAGGTAATAGAGCTATCTTTAAAAATAACGAAGTTCTTTCAGATGGAGTTAACAAACGGATGAAGATACAAATATTGTAAATAAACCACCGATTTGCTTAAAAAAATAATTGAATCAGCTAGTTTCTCGAAAACGGAAAGAGATACGAAAGATTGCGCTGGATTTCAATGAATTTCTTGGAAAAAATAACTCAAAATATATAGATATCCGAATGAGCTCCTCCTTTCTCGAAAGCGATTAAAGATACGAGAAATCTGATATGATCAAACGTGTTCTTGGAATAAATGAGCTGAAAATGAGTACAAAGTTGATAGAGTTATGTTTAAAAATAAAGAAGATCTTTTAGATTCGAAAACAGATAGAGATACAAAACTCTGATTAAAGCTCTGAATTTTATGACAAAAATTAGGTTAAATTGACGCGATATCGAATAAAAATATCTTTAAAAATAGAGATGGCTAGCTTCTCGAAAACCAATGATTTTTCATTGAAAATAAATAAGCTGCGCCTTTCTCGAAAACGGAAAGAGATAGCAGAAACTTGACTCCATCAATGGATTTCCTTGCAACAATTGAGCTGAAAATGAGTACAAAGTCAATAGAGTTATCTTTAAAAAAAAGTTCTTCTAGATTTGAAAACGGATGAAGATCAAAAATCTAATTAAACCACTGAATTTCTTGAAACAATTAGCCAAAACTGAGGCGATATCGAATAGAAATTTCTTTAAAAATAGGGATGGCTAGTTTCTCGAATATGGAAAGAGATACAAAAGATTGAACTGAATTTCACCTAGCTTTTTGGAAAATAGCTTAAAATGGATACAAATCCGATCGAATTTTTATTAAAAATGTGACTGTTCAATGGATTTCTTGGAGGAAATGAGCGAAAAATGTGTACAAAGTGGACATAGTATTATCTTTACAATAAAAGAGATTCTTTCTATTTGGAAAAAGGGTAGAGACTTAAAAAAATCTTACTTGACCAGTGTATTTATTGGTAATATGCGAAAATTGTTATGTTTAAGTTAAAAAATAAGGAAATTTCTTTCATGTCGAGAACAGGTTTATGAACAAAGAGTCCAATTTAGTCAGTGAGCTGCTTGAAAAAAAAATAAGTAAAATAAGTAAAAACTTGATGAATTTTCTTTAAAAAAAAATCTATTTTGAAAGCAGATAGAGATAGAGCAGAAAATAAGTCTTAATCTCTCAATATATTTCTTTGACCTAAAAATAAGTACAAACTCGATAGAGTTACCTTTAAAAGTATGAAATTTCTTTTGTCAAAAAAACGGGGGATTTGAAAAATCCGACTTGACTATATGTGTATGTACTGGGAAATATAAAGATAAATTTGATAAATGTTACTTAAAAATAGAGAAATTTCTTTAATCTTGAGAGCAGACAAATATACTAAAATTATAAATTGACCAATATAAAGATGTTCTTACTATTAAAAGCAAATAGAGATCCAAAAAACTCTCATGACCTCTAAATTTATTGAAAATAATTTGCTGAAAATAAAAAAAAATGAACAAACTTTATAATGTTTTCTTTAAATATAAATAAGCTTCTTCTATCTGAAGAGATGAAATTAAGGTTGATCTGGTAGCTCGTGAAGCTAAGAAGAGGGTTAAAAGATGCCAAAAAATAAACGTGCAGAGGGCTCTAGTCGTATGACAGCAGCGATCATGTGACGACTCTAAAACCTTAGATGATGAAATTGATTCTATATTGAGACAATGGTTTGTCACGGATAATTCAAGGGTGATCAAAGTGATGTCAAGTCTGTCAAAGAAAAATGTAATTTATGTTTTTTACGTTAATAACAGAACGAGTTCTCAATTTGGAAATCATCTAAAGTAACCATATCAAACTTTGATCTTCAGTCTAGCTCAAAAGTCTTCATTTTAACAGACTCGACTTCACAGAGGACCTTAATCAGCTGCCATACATATCCTGCATTAAGCCTGAAGGACCATAAGTTTTCAGAAACAAGAAGACCAAAATTGCAGAAAATTCAGCTTGAATGGCAACTTTGAGGACATTAGAAATTGTGTCATAACGGACCGAATGGTCGGTCTTATTATGGATAATCGAGTTGGTAATGCCTCATTCATAAAGTCCTGGGCATTCTACGATGAGATAGAAAGAAAACAAGTGTTGGTTTTTAACAAATAACCCCATAAAAGAAGAAATTGAGTCTGAAGTAGTAGCTTGTGTAACTAAAAAGATGAATGAAATACGGCAAAAAACAAACGTCAAGTGGGCTCTATATAATGACTCTTCTAATGACCCTAAAACGTTAGATGGTGGAATTGATTTTGAGGGTTTTTCCAGATCATCATTGAGAGGAAGCTCATCAGAATTACAGCCAGAACCGGAAAGAGACGATTAAGTCGTTGGGAAACTTTGTACCAAGAAAACGGTCATCGCTGACGATGGGTAATTTTTGTTGCGACATGTGACTGATAAAGATACTATTTTTTAATAAAATTATTTTTAAAAAATCGCTATAGATTGAATTTGAATAGCTCTAGTAAAATAATAAGATTGTTCTTGAGATAAATTTTAATGTTACCATTAATAATTCAAAACAAAATGCAATAAAATCAAAGAGTTGTATTATGAATACTAATCTACCAGTGGTGTATTAGAGACAGATTTCCTAATATAGTGGCAGCAATATCACAAATCGTTACCTTCGCCATTTTGCCCAGAAGCGAAAAAAATAATTCCATATAGGGCAAATAATAATTCATTAAAATCCGTTATAAATCCCAATGAGCTAACATCCACTATGAATTATTCATAATTGCACGTGAATTTCGTAAATATAAACAACATATTGCCAAACGCGACTGACCGTCCGTCGGTGCCATTGACTGAAATCTAATTTTAATTATCGTTTGAACATGCGATCTTTTGTACATAAATAACCTTTTACGTTTCGTTTTGAAGGTCTCTATAGTTGAATTCCCGCGTACAGACATCTTTGGTTCTTATTTTTTGTAATATATGGGTTTTAATTACCTACTGCGTCCGTTTTTGCTTGCAAAACACCTACTGCCTTTACCAACCCAGTTCTCTATAGCGATTATTGTATTTAGGTGCTGTTTTCAGATTAAGCCACCATATTACTACATTATTGTTGTTAGTGCTTATACAGTCAATTGAAGAGCAGCTAACAATAAATAAGTAAAACAAAAGTACCAACCTTGTGCCAAGCGATAGGCAGTACTTCAAATGAAATCATTATCTGGTGTTTGAAATAACTAAAATATATAAAGCACATTATCCCTTATTAATCCTATATTCAGTTGTCGCAAGAAGCGACTTCACACAGAATGTCTTTGAATAATACTTTAAAATGGGAGTCACGTAACACCCACCATTGAGTGAAAGAACAAAATTTTGCTGATAAGATACCGCCTATTAATCTACCCGAGTTCACCAAAACCGATACAAGAACAACATCCCAAAACCATTAGAGCACATCGACAGTGTCTCTAAAACAAGTAGAAAGTGTGTTCATTAAAAAGAACTCATCAAGTTGGCTATGGCATATCTAGAATGAAACACCTTACACAAGTGTCATCTACTTTGATTGCTCGATCTTTTCTAACCAACTTAACTTTTTCTAATGAACACTGCTTATGAATTTAGAGAGTTGCAAAGATAACGTAAATTTACTACATACTTGGTAAAATGTGCAAATAGTGCCACAAACAGCATTTTATCTTAAAACGTTAATATGATAATATGCGGAGAAACCTGACTGCAAGAGGTTTACAAACTTATACAAATTACCTTAACACTTGAAATTATTATTATCAAAAAGTTGTTAAAACGTACTTAGTGATACATTATACCAAGGTGTTTACTTTTATGCTAATAAGGATAAATACAAATACAGAACACTTTACATTCCAGGGCCAGCGCGGGTTGTTTGGAGGATATCCCCAAAGGGTATTATTGGGTTATAAGACAAAACAAAAATTGCTAATTTTGTTATGAAAAAAAATTATGAACTTCACCAGCGTTTTTTCCATTAGCGAACGCTTTAATAGTTTTATATGAATTTATTTTAATAAATGTTTCTGAGAGGAGGAAACCATTTTATTTATTCGTTCGCATATACGTATAGCATTATTGAGATCAAAGGATTTATAAATGTGTGTGTTATCAGCTTACTTTGCATACATGCATATATGGTAATGGCTGAAATATTAGGCGTATAAAAGTTTCAATATTTATAAAAAATTGCCTCAATATCAGTAGGAAAAGTGAAATATTTTCCAGGAATAGGCATTGGAAATACTGAGCCAAAGTCCATTTGGTGCCTTGTTCAATACAGTCTCTTTTACAAATATTGAAGAAAACGAAAATTTTTGAAAAAATGTCGTTTCAAAATGACGTAAAACGCAAATAAGTAAAACGCAAAACGCCAAACTTGCATTTTTTCTGTGTCCTCTAGAATTGAATTTTTCATTGCGATGAAAGCAGACTCTACAACAATTTTAATAAATTTTGCAAAAATTATATACGTTTTTTTTCCCCGATCTCTCTATATAAAAACAACACTTAGTATGACCAAGATTTTATATTCCACTTCTATTAAAAATTTCATAATATATTTTTATAACCCAAACTTGTGAACTAAAGTCAATCCAAAATCCAATAATTCCTATGGAGTGAAGTCGCACTCATCTACATATTTGGAGTATATAAAAGCTCTATTGGTGAACTAAAAATTGGACTTAAATCGAACAAAAAATAGCGATAAATTGAATATATAAAAAGAGAAAGACACCTTTCTTGAACTTCAATTTTCGAGTCTTGAGAAACATGAAAAATCATGTCTAACAATCAGTGAAAAGAAGCAATACTTATTGCAAATTCAACTAATAAGTCAAACATAAAACCAACAAAATGCAGTATCCAAAACAACAATTTATGAGTTAGAATCTTAATTGTTGCTCTAAAACCAATCAAACTGTTTCATAAGAATTGGATGTCTGACTCTTGGCCAAAACTTCACTAAAAATTAACAAGAAAAAAATTAATTTTTAGTTTAAATTGTAAATGGTAGCAAAACAAAACATTGTTTCCGCAATTAATAAAAATCTTAATCTTTAAACCAAAAACATACAAATCCAATTTTTGACTAATTCTATAATATGAATTATTGGGCTAAAACTTGTTTTTTTTTTCTTTAAACCAACTTTCCAACACTAAGGTCAAAATTTTTAAATATCATGTTATTTTTAGACAAATTTTCTTGTTACTCAGTCAAAATTTAAAAACTCCTTGTTACGCTTTAGATTAAATTTTCGTGTTACTAAAGTCAAAACATAAAAATTTCATGTTACTTTCGGATCAAAATTTCTTGTTACTACGTAAACATTTTTTAATTTTATGTTACGTTTAGAGTTACGTTTGGCTAAAAATTTCTGTTGTCAAAGTCGACACTTTTTAATTTTGTGTTACCTTTAGACCAACATTTCTTGTTACTAAGCCAAAATTCAAAAAATTCGTGTTACGTTTCGGCTAACATATTCAGTAAAATTTTTTTAATTTTTTGTTATGCTTTAGACTAAATTTTTATGTTATTAGAGTCAAAACTTAAAAAATTGTTGTTACTTTTTTACTAATATAATTAATTTCTGATTTCTCAGTTAAATTATTTTAAATTTTGTGTTACGTTTAGACTAACATTTGAAGTCAAGTTTTTGAGAATTTGTATAACTTCCAGACCAAATTTTCGTGTAACGTTTAAATTAAAATTTCCTGTTACTAATATCAAATATTGTAAATTTTGTGTTACCTTTAGACCATAATTTCTGGTTAACAAGTCCAAACTAAACAATTTTGTGTTACGTTTAGATTAATATTTCAAGTCGAAATTTTAAGATTTGTGTTACTTCCAGACCAAAATTTCGTGTTACATTTAAGCTAAAATTTCCTGTTACTATAGCCGAAATTTAAGGATTTGATGTTGCTTTCGAATCAAAATTTCTTGTTACTACGTAAACATTTTTAAATTTTATATTACGGTTAGAGTTACGTTTAGAGTTACACTTAGAGTTACTACTGGACTAAAAATTTCTGTTACCAAAGTCGACATTTTTTAATTTTGTGTTACCTTTAGACCAACATTTCTTGTTACTAAACCAAAATTTTAAAAGTTCGTGTTACGTTTAGGTTAACATATTCAATCAAAATGTTTTAATTTTTTGTTATGATTTAGATTAAATTTTTATGTTACTAGAGTCAAAACTTACAAATTTGATGTTACTTTTTTACTAATATAATTAATTTCTGGTTTCTAAGTTAAATTATTTTAAATTTTGTGTTCCGTCTAAGTCAAATTTTTGAGAATTTGTGTAACTTCCAGACCAAATTTTCGTGTAACGTTTAGATTAAAATTTCCTGTTACTAATATCAAAATTTGTAAATTTTGTGTTACTTTTAGACCACAGTTTCTGGTTACCAAGTCAAAGTTAAACAATTTTGTATTACGTTTAGACTAATATTTCAAGTGAAAACTTTCAGATTTGTGTTACTTCCAGACCAAAATGTCGTGTTACATTTAAGCTAAAATTTCCTGTTACCAAAGTTGAAACTTCAGATTTGATGTTACTTTCGGATCAAAATTTCTTGTTACTACGTAAACATGTTTTAATTTTATGTTACGTTTAGAGTTACGTTTGGACTAAAAATTTCTGTTACGAGTCGACATTTTTTAATTTTGTGTTTCCTTTAGACCAACAGCTCCTGTTACTAAGCCAAAATTTAAAAAATTCGTGTTTCGTTTAGGCTAACATATTCAGTCAAATTTTTTTATTTTTTTGTTATGCTTTAGACTAAATTTTTATGTTACTAGAGTCAAAACTTAAAAATTTGGTGTTACTTTTTACCAATGTTATTCATTTCTGGTTTCTAAGTTAATTTTTTAAAAATTTTGTATTAACGTTCAGACTACAATTTTGAGTTACTAAAGTCAAAATTTTAAAATTTTGTGACACATTAGACTAAAATTTCCTGTTAGTAATGTAACAATGTTTAAATTTTGTTAAACCCACAATTTCTTGTTACTAAAACAAAATTAAATAATTCCATTTTACGTTTTCTTGTTATTAAGTCAAAAGTGAATAATTTTGCGTTACGTTTAGACTAACATTTGAAGTCAAATTTTTGAGCATTTGTGTAACTTCCAGGCCAAATTTTCGTGTAACGTTTAGATTAAAATTTCCTGTTACTAATATCAAAATTTGTAAATTTTGTGTTACTTTTAGACCACAGTTTCTGGTTACCAAGTCAAAGTTAAACAATTTTGTATTACGTTTAGACTAATATTTCAAGTGAAAACTTTCAGATTTGTGTTACTTCCAGACCAAAATGTCGTGTTACATTTAAGCTAAAATTTCCTGTTACCAAAGTTGTAACTTCAGATTTGATGTTACTTTCGGATCAAAATTTCTTGTTACTACGTAAACATGTTTTAATTTTATGCTACGTTTAGAGTTACGTTTGGACTAAAAATTTTTGTTACGAGTCGACATTTTTTAATTTTGTGTTTCCTTTAGACCAACAGCTCCTGTTACTAAGCCAAAATTTAAAAAATTCGTGTTTCGTTTAAGCTAACATATTCAGTCAAAAATTTTTATTTTTTTGTTATGCTTTAGACTAAATTTTTATGTTACTAGAGTCAAAACTTAAAAATTTGGTGTTACTTTTTACCAATGTTATTCATTTCTGGTTTCTATGTTAATTTTTTAAAAAAAAAGTGTTAACGTTCAGACTACAATTTTGGGTTACTAAAGTCAAAATTTTTAAATTTTGTGACACATTTAGACTAAAATTTCCTGTTAGTAATGTAACAATGTTTAAATTTTGTTAAAACCACAATTTCTTGTTACTAAAACAAAATTAAATAATTCCATTTTACGTTTTCTTGTTATTAAGTCAAAAATCAATAATTTTGCGTTACGTTTAGACTAACATTTGAAGTCAAATTTTTGAGCATTTGTGTAACTTCCAGACCAAATATTCGTGTCGTTTAGATTAAAATTTCCTGTTACTAAAATCAAAATTTTTAAATTTTGTGTTACTTTTGGGCCACAACTTCCTGTTAACAAGTCAAAATTAAACAATTTTGTGTTACGTTTAGAGGTTTAGGCTAATATTTCAAGTCGAAATTTTAAGATTTGTGTTACTTCCAGACCAAAATATCGTGTTACATTTAAGCAAAAATTTGCTGTTACCAAATTCGAAACTTAAAGATTTGATGTTACTGCCGGAACAAAGTTTCTTGTTACTAAACAAACCTTTGCTATTTTTTTGATATGTTTAGGCTACAATTTCCTGTTACTACAGTCAAAATTTAAAAATTTTGTGTTACTCTTAGACCAAAATTTCGTTTAGTCAGTCAAAATTTAAAAAACTTTGTATTACCTTTAGACTGAAATTTCCTGTCAATAATTTTCTGTTAATGTCGAAATTTTGTATTTTGTGTAACCTTTAGAACAAAATTTTTCGTTGCCAAATTAAATTAAAAAAATTGGTTATACGTTTAGATTAACATTTTAAGAAAATAATTTGACATTTTAGTTACTTTTAGACCAAAATTGATCGTTGCTAAGCAAACAATTTTAAATCTCGTGTTAAGCTTTAAACTAAATTTTCGTCTTACTAAACTCAAAACTTAAAAATTTGATGCTACTTTCGGATCAAAATTTTTTGTTACTAAGTAAATAATTTTTTTATTTTGTTACATTTAGGTTGCCATTTCGTGTTCCTACAGTCAAAATTCAAAAACCTTGTGTTATGTTTAGTCTAAAATTTCCTGTTACTAAGGACAAAACTTTTAAATTTTCTATAACTTTTAGACAAAAATTGCTCATTGCAAAGTAGAAATTTTTAAATTTTGTTCTACCATTTAGACTGATTTTTTTTGTTACTTTAAAATGTGATGTTACCTTTGAATCAAAATTTTATGTTTCTAAGTAAAAATGTTTTAATTTTGTAGGACGTTTAGACGTCTAAAATTTCGTGTTACTGCAGTTAAAATTAAAAAATTTTGCTTTAAGTTTAAACTAAAATTTCCTGTTACTAAAGTCGAACTTTCGCGTTACTGTCTGATACAGACCAAAAGTTTTTTGTTGCCAATTCAAACATAAAAAATTTCCTGTTGCGCTTTAAACAAAATTTTCATATCTTACTAAACTCAAAACTTAAAAATTTTATGCTACTTTCGGATCAAAACTTTTTGTTAGTAAGTTAATAATTTTTTTATTTTGTGTTACGTTTAGGCTGCCATTTCGTATTCCTACAGTACCTACAAATTTAAAATATCTTGTGTTACGTTTAGACTAAAATTTCCTGTTACTCGGGACAAATTTTTTTAATTTTCTATAACTTTTAGACCAAAATTGCTCACTGCTAAGTAGAAATTTTTAAATTTCGTTTTACCATTTAGACTGATTTTTTTTGTTACTTAAAAATGTGATGTTACCTTCGAATCAAAATTTCTTGTTACTAAGTAAAAATGTTTTAATTTTGTGATACGTTTAGACTAAAATTTCCTGTTACGGCAGTCAAAATTAAAAATTTTTGTTTTACGTTTAAACTAAAATTTCCTGTTACTAATGTCGAATTTTTGTGTTACTGTCTGTTACAGGCCAAAATTTCGTGTTACCAAGTCAAACATAAAAAATTTTCGTGTTACGCTTTAGACTAAATTTCTGTATTACTAAAGTCAAAATTTAAAAATTTGATGTTAATTTCGGATCAAAATTTCTTGTCAGTAAGAAATTTTTTTTTTAATTTTTCTGTTACGTTTATTATGTGTTACTACATTCAAGGTTAAAAACAATTTTATTGGTTATTTCAAACTAAAATTTTCTGTTACTTAAGTCAATTTTTTTTAATTTTATGTTACTTTTAGAGCTTACAATTTCTTGATACCAAGTGAAAGTCAAAAACGTAGTAAAAAAAATTGGATTCTATAAGCTTTTTAATTCCTTGACGTAGCCAAAAATATACACCTTAAAAAAGAAACCGTTCGTAGCAAATAACGGAAAATAACGTCATTATCGCGTAATTGCAATGCAAAATGACGTTATTATGACGTCACAAAGTAACGTCGTTTGACGTTGCAAAATGGCGTTATTGGTCTGTGACTTACGTCCGTCCATTATGACGTTGTTTCGACATCATCCCATGACGTCTTTGGTGTCCAAAGCTTACCAAAAAATTACGTCAGAATGACGTAACCTTTCCTCCTGAGCTACTTCAAAAAAACGCTAACAAAAGACGCATTTTTTCTGTCATAAAACCTTGACATCCAGATTGTCAATGATTAGGACCAAAATGAAACAAACATTTGCATATAAATGGATATCATCAAACGATATTGCCCTTAACGCATTTGGCCCATTTTATGCCATTTTAACAGTAAGCTAGAAATTATGGAGGTACTAAAAGCAATCAAGAAATTACTATTTATAGTTCAATTTAAAAAATTCAAAAAATATGCAATTTTTGAACCAAAAAATCAACATTTTAAAGAAAACCTGCATTTTTTCTAAATCTTCCAAAACTGAAATTTTTAAATTTTTATTGCGGTGAAAATAGTCTCAAAATAAGTGTAATTAAATTAAATTATAAACACTTGACGCATTCTACCCACTTCAATGCCATTTTATTAACAAAAAATTAGAGTTTAATAGTAATAAAAACAACGAGAAATAAAGAAAATAAAAAATCATGGGAACACAGTCCTTTTAAAAAGACAAAAAACGCAGTTTTTAATTTTTTCCAAAAACTATAATTTTTGCTTTAAAAAAAACAATTTTTGCTCCAAAAGAGACAAAAAAAAATATTTGAAAGAAAATTGCTCAAACGCGACCCGAAAGTATATTCGAATTTCGAAATCCGAAACCAAAAACCAAAACTTTTGATCTGATACCGATAAAAGTTTTTAACTTTCAAGGCAAACAAAAAAATAACTGAAATAAACAAAAGGCAAAAAGATCCGTCTAAAAATTTTGGTTTTGCAATTTTGGTTCAAATTAATAAAAATTACAGAGAGAGTCGGAAACAAAAACACCTCAATAAAAAGATAAAAACGCAATTTTTTCCGTTTATTTAACAAACTGAATTTTTGGTCTATAATTGAATTGTCATGCTACTAACCTTCTTCCATCATTCAGAAAAAAATTAATTGGATACTGAACAATAACAATTTAACTAATTTATTTTTTACGCAACACGCAACCAGAGTACTATACCTAAAAATTCGAAAATTGCCAAAACTCACCAATATCTTTTAGTTCTCACTTTTTAAACTTTCTTTAAGGCCGAACCCTTTATCTCAACTGAAGGCTCTACTTTCCCCTCCTATAGCTCTTCAGCTCTAGTTATCCCTCGCACCTTAAAACAAACTGAAAACTATCACAAACTCTTTTGCGCTAAGAGAAGTAAATTGTATAAAAATAAATTAAATAACTAGTATGATAGGTGGGGGTTGCCTTGGAAGCAGAGTAGTACCACGGTGGGTACAAAATCGCGCGCAAAAATTCACGGATAAGGGGATTCCTATTAGTGCAGTACCACAGGATCAAGAGATCATCTTGCGGTAATTGGAATTTACGTTGGGTTTTTGGTTCTATCCCACTCATACTTTTCAGTTTAATTTTCATTCATAAAAATATATTATGAATCATTTCAGATTCATTTGTCATTTGGAAAAACTTGTTAAGTAAATACCTCAAAGCAGTAGGTACTTTTATGATCCTGTTGTGCAATATTTATTATTATTTTCTGTGATTTATTGTAATTAATTCAACTTGATGCAATGTTAGGACGTTTTACTCTTTTATTGCCTTTTACATTTTACGACCTTCAAGGATTTAACGCAAGAATGCACGCCGAAAGAGACGTGCAGAATAGTGTAAAATGCGTGAAAATAACGTCAGTACCTACGTCATTAGAACGTGTTGATCAGGAAATCCCACATGACCATCCGGTACCAATAACCTAAAGCAACCTGTTTATTAAAGAAGAATTATTATCTAATTTTATTGATTTTTTTGTTGTCTATTTATGTAACGTGCCATCATGCACGAAGATCCGTGTTTTTTTGGGTTATGGACCAATTTCTTCAGATATTATAAGCATTTTGTAAACTACATGATTGTTATCTAAATTATCATATGTGCAATTTTACTTTTTATGCAAAATTATTAAGTAGATTTAAGTACAGATATTTTAACAATAAGCGAAGCTCAACGACCTTCCTTATTGTTAAGCTTTCAGGCTATATTATAAGTTTACACTTTTTCATGGCAATTGCAATTATTACATAACGAGAGATAGGCTGCTGTACGCTGTTAAATACCCTTAATTTATAGTCGCCATGTTTATGATTATGGTGTTTCAATAATTAGGTATAGGTATATGCATATGTTAATGGTGTATGTCAGCTGCATAACGAGCAAAATCAACAAAATATGTGTTTTATTAACATTAATATGTTAGAACAAACTTTTATAAAATATGACAAATATTTGCCAAGTTTCGACAAAGAACAAAGAAACATTTAGTTTCTCCTCTGATAAAGTATTATTGTTATCTATGAACAATAAGTATTTAACATTTGTATAATGTATCACTTTATTTACAGTAAATCCCCTCTTTATTTTATATTCTTTTGAATTCCTGAATTATTCATAAACATCTTTTGTGTTTTTTTTATTATGTAGTTGTACTCTTATTTTAAACCTATAAATAACGTTTATAATTACATTTATTTTACAACGATTTTACATAATTATCTACTTTATTGTCTTGTGCGTGATTTTACGGATCTGTTTTGTTATCATCAATACCTATGTTTGAAGTGATATACTGATGAAGATGCTAAACAGCATCGAAACGCGTAGGTACATAATATGAAAAGTTTAATAATTTTTTTTTTCACTAATCTATTGCCATACACACTTTTTCTATTAAATGGCGAAAGGGGCTCTACAACTATTTAGAAACTAAAAATTATAAAAGTTGAGATATCATGAGTTGCCTTCAGTCGAAGAGTTTTTGTTGAGATTATTTTGTTAGCAGACTGTAAAGCGGACTCGAATAAAAATGAATTTACTCTGATGATGGTATATTAAATGAATCATTGAAACGTCGAATATTATTATTGCCATGGTTTCAGAATTCTATAGCAATAATCTGTTGTGGCAAAATCTCTCAATTATTCAAAATAAAAATTCAAAAAAGCAAACTTTGGTGCCCCCCTCAAAGCTCTTATCGTTCCCAGATATCATCATGTAAACATTTTTCCTCCACGGCGGTCATTGTTGCTCTTTCAAAATATTATATTTAGCTAATATTACACAAGAGAACCCTTCGATTTTCAAGCTATTTCAATAGCTATGTCAGCTATTTCACAAATTGTGGTATCCCCGTAGGTACATATCGCACACAAATTTTAATCATACCATAAATGGTTCTCCAATTTCGCGCTCTTTTTTGTTTAACCACTATTATTAGTTCATAAACTCATCACTTGGCGCTGCGATCTCAATTTGAATCGCCAATAGCATCGTCGTTGGTTGGCCCGGTGTCGAGAACAAAGATAAAATATCACAGAGTTTTTGAAGACGAAAGAGATAGACTAAATGAATTACGTCATTTTGTTTTGGCTAAATAACAGTGTTGCCAATTCGAGCGAAAACGCTCCATTTTCGAACATATCATCCTTGATGTAAGTGAAGCGGGAGCTTTGAATTGATGCGAGGATTTTTCTAGGATCTTCTGTATTTGGAGCAGTGTTGGCAAGGTTAATTAACCAACGTTTTTTAATAACCGGTTATTAAAGTTACGAAAAAAATGCTTTAATGATTTTTAACCTGGAAAAAACGTCAAATGTCAATGTCGTTTGTCATTTGGATATGGTAGGCGTATATTTGAGTGATTCCTTGTTTATTAGTTAATTAGTTTGTTGTATTTTTTATACTTAATAATCAAATAATTTAGTTTAATAAGTTTAATATTGATGGGATAAAATGGGGCGTCGAGAAACCAATATTTAGAAACACTTCAGAAAAATTAAAAAAGCTGCTAAATATGTTAAAGGCCAATGTAAATATTGCTCATGTAAGTACACTTCAAATGCAAGACGTATGGAAAAACATCTTGAATGATATTTTTGGATAAAGACCGCTTGCAATGCAGAGCTCGGCTTGCACACTTTTAATTGCAAAAAACATATCAGAAGTTATTAACCGGTTATTAACAGGTTAATAAGTTAAAAATATTTTTAACCGGTTAATTGCCAACACTGATTTGGAGAAATGCGAACGAAGGGCCAACAATGTCAAATGATAACATTGACGTTTGACGTTTTTTAGTGCTAGGTAATGTAAAATGTAGACTAATGACCTAGGGGATATGAATAGAGCAAACAAATGCCGGTATTTTCCTAAAAATTGTCCAGTTATTTTACCTAAATCCGTCATATTTTAAGTACCCATGACGTAATTTTATCGTCACACTACATCAATTATTGCGTACGTTCCCCCGACGGCAGCAGCTTAAAAGTTTAGTCAGCGAACGCTGAAAATCGGCTAATAAAAATAAATAAACTTCTCAGCTGCTGCCTTCGGCGGAACGTACGCTTTGATAAATTATGATTTCTAATAATTTGACGTAAGATGTCAGGTGACGTCACTTACGGCGGATATCGCCGCCATTTTCTAGGAGTTGCGTGGGGACGGATGTGGTTGCGGCCGCTGCGTTGCCGTCGCCGCCGTGTCTGCCGAGGTTCGACTACGTAGATGTTCTAAGTCCAACGTATAAGCTTGTGCCAAATCTCTTCTACCATGCTGCAAGGGAGATTCAACTCTCGAAAAAGATCTATCTATTTCATTGTCCCTCAGGCCGCTGATAAAGGAGGCAAAGGGCCGATAATTAATTCGTGGTGTTTCATTCTTGATGCGGAAAAACACTTCCATGGTATTGCCAAACGGATATAATTAATAAATGCTTATTTAAATGAGATAAACTTTTATATTTTGGGGATGCCAGCAAGGTTTTATTGTTTAAAACAAAACCTGCAAAATGAAAAAAACTAATTGAATAGTAATTAATTAAATTAAAAAAGACAATTTCCTGTTTTCTCAGGAATCTGAAATAAAATAGCGGCGGACGTGAACTTTTCGCGATAAGCTTAGTGGTGCCCAGAAACGTGCTTGACGGATACACGATTTCTTACTAAAACTGAAAAAACAACAACAAAGAAAACTAAATTAACGACGCAGTGTAGAAGAGAACATAATTCTGCCAGGTTGCTGGGATCCTCGATATTATGGTGAGCAAAACACTATTATAATATACTAAATGTTTCAACTTCTACAACTACTCTACAAATACTTAATTGCCGGTAGTCTCCTGCATCTGCAAAGTATCCGCTATCTGCAAGGAAAATGCCCTATTCAGGAAAAGGGCAGACGTGGGTTGACACTATATGGCACAACCGAAAAGACTCCGCGAAACTTTTCGTAGGCGGGCAATAAGCGGTTTAATTGTTTTGGCACTAATTAAAAATACACAAAATTAGCGGACTTAAAACGGGATTCAAAAAGGGGAAAAAACACGAATTGGCGATAATCAGAACTCCGGCTTTTTCTCGCGGTAAAATTCGAACTTTCCCGTCTTCCTGGTTAGGTAATCACTCTCTCGAGTTCAAAAGTCGTCTCTCTAAGTCATTACCGTCGCGAGTTCAAAACGCGTCTCTCTCGACGAAGATCGTCGGAACCGCCCCCTCGCTACTTCTTATCATCGAAAGTCCTGAAAGGGTACTACAAAAAATCGATACCACCCCGCTAGTGGCCACTGTATGGCGCTTCGGACTGTGCAGGCATAAATTTAGAAAATTAGCCTTTCTGGATAATCAGCTAGGAAAACAAAATTGAAAAAGGTGTTCTTTAAAATGACACCTCATATGAGATAGTATAATTGAAAATTAAAGATTTTTATTTAAATTGACCGTTAATTTCCTGGCCCAGTCAATTAAGACCTAAATTCCTCGAATTTACATTCAAAGGATGAGAAATTAAAAGCTCTATCTGATGAGAGAATAATATTTCAATTTCCATTAACAAAATTCGGGGAATCGCTTTAATTACAAAACTATTGTTCGGGTCATATACAGGATTTTAATTTCAATTAAAGATATTCGCGAAATTGCTTTAATTACTAAACTATTGTTCACACACGGGTCTGAAATTATTTCAAGGCCCATAAACCATTAAAAGGGCGCCTTTGCCGGCTAAAGAAGAAGGGCAATTGTAGGGTTTCATGTTTTATGGCCGGAATTCCCAATAAATTGTGAAAGTGCCTGTCCAAAAACTGACACAACTCTTCGACGAAAATAAAAAATATTGCAACCGTATGTGCATTTCGGGCTTCATGGGGCTGGTGAACAGAAAACAGAAAAATATTCTATAAGTTTAAAGCTCAAAAGCTTCGCAAAATGGCTTAGAGTTGCCATGCTGCCACACATGAACTCATATGCCAACAGAGAGGTCAGTGTGCACAACACTCTCTAAAAATTTTGAATAAAAAGTTTCAAAGTAAATATATACTTAGTGATCATTACATCATTTGACATGATTGCCCCTCAACGCAATATGGCGAACCAACTTATTTATGTTAGACGGAACTTAAAACTTCATTTTGATTATCATGTTTCGTGTTTGATTTGAGATATATTCCTAAATTGTCTATTTTAGGCAAAAGCTCCAAGACAGAATGTATAGTTTTGTAGCTGCGGCCTTATTCTATAGGAAAGAGTGAAAGTGAAAGTGAGAATTGCTGGCCAATGGAATTCGTCAACACAGAATTTTTTGACCAATCAAGGCTGTCAATTCTCACTTTCACTTTCACTATTTCCTATAGAATAATACCTCTGAAGTACTGAAGAAAATCCTAAAATGTCAAAATAAATATGTTCTTCATAATTAATAAACTGGCTGCGGTGTGCCGTTTTTATTATTCTTTTATAGTTTCATTTCTTTATGTGTCGTTATAAGTTATATAAGGGTAAAGATATTGTTAAAGAAATGTGAGTAACATCGAAATATTGTTTTAATGAAGATATATTATCCTAAAAAAACAAACGACATTGAATTGTCGATTTTTATTCATCATTTCAGTATAAGCACAGAAAATTCGGTGGTATGTCTGACTACACTGTTAGCGTGCCTCTCAAAAAAGCTTTTCAAAACAGCTATTCTGGAAAGGTCAATAAAATTTGTCATTTTATTGTTGTTTTATAGTATTTTCGCTATGCAGCTCTAGAGCAATTTGCGAACATTCCTTACTTTAAAACCTGATTCAGAGAGTAGAGAATAGAGATACTCTCGGATTTCTGTATACAGCGAGAATTTTCAATGATACTGATAAATGAATTAAATGGGCGGTATTTAAATTTTCGAATTGGCAACACTGCTATGTAAAGTTTTATGTTTTATATAAACAATATAATCATAACTTTCTAAAGCTCTTATCTGTGTTGTAATTCAGTTATCATTTGTTATCAATCTAACATAAAATTTATAAAATCTACGTTGTTTGCACACTTTTAAAATCAGCGCATTATCTAATCACAATGAGCTAGAAGATACGGACAGAGCCAAAAAATGCCGATATTTTCCTAAAAACGGTCCCGTTTTTTTATCTGGAAGTCTCTTAAGGCTCCCATGACGTAATGTTGTCGTCAGCGCACGTTATACTATAGACATAGCAACTTAAAGTCGGACCGGATATTGACTGTGTCGATTGTTTTTGGTTTTTATTAGGTTGGAAGTTAAGTTTTGGAAAACTTGAAGCTAGTTCAGCTAAGGGCTAGGAGCCCTAGCGCTCTAGCTAGGAGATGGATATAAGTTCGACATTCGATTGGAAATAGGAAATAATAAAAATAATGCAAAAACAGTCACAACCGTTTTGCAATAATTTGTCGTAAGACGCCATGACGTCACCGAGACGTCACTTCCGGCGGATATCGTCACCAGTTTAAAGGTTCCTACTGCTAAAAAGGTGGGGCCAAAATTGTAAAACAGAAGGGGGTCTCCATATTAACTCGATGTCTAGTTATTATATACGTTGCGTCGTAGAAATAGAAAATAATGCGTACGTTCCGCCGACGACAGCAGCTGAGAAGTTTAGTCAGCGAACCCTGAAATTAGCCAATCAGGTGCCGATTTTAAGCCTTCGCTGACTAAACTTCTAAGCTGCTGCCGTCGGCGGAACGTACGCAATGTCTACGTGTAAACGCCTATCACCGATTAGAATCTAGAACAGACTGAAGCCCGCTACTCATTATTGTTGATGCGGTTCGTGATGCGATTCGTGGTGCGTTTTGTGGATGCGGATTTTAAAAGAGACATTGCCGAACCGACGCCGATTGGCGCATTGTATTATCCTCACTGTGCCGCAATTTTCAAATCATACCATCAAATCGACGCATCAACGAATAAAATTAGTAGCGGACTTATCACTAATGACAGACGGATCACTTTATTCGCTTCCCGGTGTAAGCGGAGTGACATTTTACGGAAAACCCTTTGGCGGTTGCTAGGTTATGTTAAACGTCACTGTCATAGGTGTCATCATCCAATGTTTTGAATTTTTGAAACGTGTGTTGCCCATGTTCAACCCGGGCATATGCTAAATTTTGAAAAATATAGCTTTTTGACTTGTTTTAACCCAAAAAAATAGTTTTTTTTTTACGGTAATAAGACCTAAGAACTAATGGTAAGCAATTTCTAAGTAAATAAAACTCCTGCTAACTTTAGTGTCATCAATATCAAAAATCTGATGCAACTATTTCCTTATATTTTTTTGTTTAGGCAAGTATAGAAAGAAAAGGCACTTTTAAAGTAGAATACCTGCAACAAATCGAGCAGGAGGTGCAGGATCGATGGCGAAAAGAGAAAATCCACGAATTTGACGCGCCTACTGTTTCCAGGAAGTCCAATGATGAAAAGTTTTTTTGCACCTTTCCATATCCATATATGAATGGACGACTACATCTTGGGCATACATTTTCGCTATCAAAATGCGAATTTGCAGTCAGGTAAGTGACACAATTTTCCCTTACGTCCCTGACAATGGTAAAAGTTCCATAAAGGTCAGTCAAGGAAAAGTGCAGTTTTAGCAGTTGGTACAACTGGAGGTCTCAAAATATGATATTTTGAAAAAATTAACTTGGGCTCTTTTTACTTTAACCTAAAAATTTTATATTTAGGTTGAAAAAAAATGAAGGACTGTTATGGAACTTTTACCCCCCTTGTAAATGTTCCATAAAGGTCCGTCACTGAAGTTTGTAATTTTATTTTAGTATAATACTATACTTTGTCTACAGCCATTGTCTAATAATTACAAATTATAAAATCTATAGGTAGTGTAAATAAAATTATTGATATGTCAAAGTGAAAACTCATGTTTGATGGCAAAACTGGTGCTACCACTGCATTTTTTACGCTGTGGCATTTGATATTGCGTTGTTGTCTACTCCTACTGGTTGCCAAGGCAACATATATAACTTAAATGGTGACCAGGATTAATGATATTATTCCTGCAGTGTCAACTCATTTATCTCTCTGATGCTATATGAGCCCTATTTAACTTTTGTCAACAAGCAATCAATCAAGTCAACAAGCATATCAATATATTATTAGGTGGTTATGGACAAATTTATATTATTAAAGAAAGTTTCAAATCATGATATTGTGACAGAATATTTTAGTGCTTGAGGTTAATATATTTTTAGCCAAACTGTTCTATATATATGTGAAAAAAGTTGTTTTTTGTATCATTATTCGGTTCGGTTAGCTCTGGTTAGTTTAGGTTAGTATTGCTTAAGTCAGGTTAGTTTATTTCTGTTTTGGTTAATTTAGGATAGTGCAGGTTAGTTTAGGTTATTTCACTTCTAATTATAAGATTCATTTGTGTTATTGCAGTTCTGGAGCCTGCTTCCATATAATTATTAGGGCGAGTTATCTCTGGTGAGTTTAGGTTAGTTCAGTTATGTATTCCCAATTTAGACCGGTATTATTGGCATCAAAAAAATACCACCGCATGTTCATTAGCACCCAGGCCCTGGTGAGTCAATTTTAGCGAAATTAGTTTAGTTATCTATTATGGTTAGGTTATTTCAGTTCTCCCTATAGATTCATTTCTGGTACTGCAAAAAGCAGATGCTAGGGAACCTATGGAAGAGGGCCCTGTAAGGGGCCTTCTTCAATATATTTATTAGGGCAAGTTATCTCTGGTGAGTTTAGGTTAGTTCAGTTATGTATTCCCAATTTAGACCGGCATTATTGGCATCAACATACCACTGCAAGTTCATTAACACCACAGAGAAAGGCCCTGGTGAGTCAGTTTTACATAAAATTTGATATTAGCCTTATTTGTAAAGAGAATTTTTTTTTATTATATAATATAAAATGTTGGAATTTACTTTAATCATATTTTGAAAAAATTACAAACTTCAGTGAGGGACTTTTATGAAATATCCACAGGGGGGTAAAAGTTCCATAAAATTCCTTCATTTTTTGAACTTATATCTACAATTTTTAAGTTAAATATTAAAGAGAGTACTGGATAATTTTCTCAAAATATTACATTTTGAAACCTACAATATCGCAATTTTCAGTAAAACACCTTTATTGAACTGAAAATACTAACAATAATCATTTTACAGATACAATCGATTAAAAGGCAAAAAAGTTCTATTTCCTTTTGGGTTTCACTGCACTGGCATGCCAATAAAGGCTTGTGCAGACAAGCTGAAAAGAGAAATTGAACTGTATGGGTGCCCACCTCAGTTTCCTCAAGATGAACAGGACGAAATCCAAGAAGAAAATGACGGTGTACCTAAAGACAAAAGTAAAGGCAAAAAGAGTAAGGTCTTGGCAAAAACAGGTACTGCAAAATTCCAGTGGCAAATCATGCAAAGCCTTGGCCTGAAAGATGAAGAAATCAAGAAATTTGCCGATGCCAACTATTGGCTAGACTATTTTCCTCCTTTAGCTGTGGAAGATCTAAATGCTTTTGGCATTCATGTAAGTTTATTGTACTTACTTTGTTTATAGAGCCCATGTGAAGTAAATATTTATGTAGTAAGCTGAGGAATTGACATATAAATAACTTATTTATGTGGAGGGGATAGGACAAAACTAAAGACCCTCTATTAGTAGACACCAACATAGCTGTACATTGAAGAACAGATGTTTCCAAAATGTCCAACATACGTACTTTTTTCAACCTATCTATACATTACAACCTCTGCTAATATTGCCTCTCTTAAGAAATCTTTTCCTTCCATGTGTTTTTCCTTGTTAATTGGCCCGGTCTAGTGTCAAAGACACATCAAATATCAAAGTTGGCAACGAATTGTATCACCATATTGGTGTCTACTAATAGCAGGTCTCTGGACAAATCAGTCAATTCCTCAGCCTACTAGATGAATAACGTATATTTGAAATGGATGACATTTACAAAAACCATTAGAGGCACTGTAAAACAGGTTGATTGGCGTCGCACCTTTATAACTACAGATGTTAACCCTTTCTATGACTCATTTGTCCGCTGGCAATTCTTGAAGCTTAAGGAAAGAAACAAAGTTAAGTATGGCAAAAGGTACACCATTTATTCAGCTAAAGATGGCCAACCTTGTATGGACCACGATAGATCTTCGGGGGAGGGAGTGGGACCCCAGGAATACACTCTTATTAAGATGAAAGTCTTGGAACCAATCCCGGCAAAACTAAAGTAGCTACCAACTAATATTTTTTATGAACAGATAAATAAATGAGTTTTGTATTTAAGGCCGTTTTCTGGGAAGCCAATTTATTTTGTTGCTGCGACCCTAAGGCCTGAGACAATGTATGGGCAGACCAACTGTTGGATTCATCCAGATATCAAGTACATAGCGTTTGAAACGGTAAAAGGAGAGGTTTTTGTTTGCACTGCGAGGTCCGCCAAAAACATGGCTTTCCAAGGATTTACCAAGGTGGAGGGCAAGTTTGATGTTCTTGCTGAAGTAGTTGGCCAGGTAAGCAATGCAACTGAAGAGTGTTGCAATGTACTTAATTCATGTCCAATAATCTTTGTTTCCTCAATATTACAAGGCGACCATTTTTGAATATTTAAGCATGGGGATCTTAGTTAAATGAGGAAATATTACATCATGTAGGTTCTTCGTTTTCGGAGGACCAAACTTTACCATATTTTGCACTGCTCTAAGAGTATCGCCATCCTTACATTCTTATTAAGAAAACAAAGGATGGAAATAGTCTCAGAGCGGCTACACGAAAACTAGAAGATTATAGTCAAGTATTGGAGTTAGTATTTCCATTAAGAATTGAAAAAGTTAATGGGTTTCCATTACACATACATAGTTCTTTTTTGGGTGTTATCTCTATTGGTATCTCCGAAAGGGTAAGAGTTAACGAGGTCATTTAAATGGGAAGAAAAGTTGCCATTTTTTTGGTGTCTTAGTGTCCCATGATCTGATTGCTTTTGATGTCTGATAATTTAGGAAAAATTTAAAGTTGCTTATAATTTTAAGTCCAAAATAATCCAGAAACTACTAGCATCACCGTGATTTTGAAAAAAGTTTTACTGCTGTGTTAGTTAATTTAATTCGTCTCACTCCTCTCCGCAACTTAAGCTGATCATGTTCCCTAATATTTGTTTCTAATGCCAACTCTTTTTAAGTACAAACCTTTACATTTAAAAGTTTATGTACATATGTACTTTTTATTCCCAAAAATAGAGTTATTTTCATATAAAACGAAGTTGAGTGTTGGTTATAGTTTCCTTATTTAAACAACTCTCACTTACCAAACCACGAGCAAGTTTAATTTATTGTACTCTTGACATTTATCCCCGTCTATACAGAGTGTTTCTTTTATGTTCACTCATTGCTATCTCGGAAACGGTAAAAGTTATAAGGTCACTTAAATTTGGAAAAAGTTTGCCTTTCATTGAGCTCGTTTAAGATTCTACTTCAAGATTTCCACATTTTCAGTGGTTTGCGGGTTATTTGGAAAATCGTGAACATTTCTCAGAACTTCAATCTCCTGTATTTCGTGAATATTCGTGATAGAAGAAATTTTTTAGTCAGAAAGTAGAGTAACTTTTGAATCTCTAGAAAATGGTATATCGCATGTCATTATGTGTCTTTTAATAACTGAGTTATTGTTACCACCTAATTTTTTTAAAATACCTGGAATTTTTTCGAAAGCTCTCGTCATTCCCGAAAGATCAATGTATTTAATAAAATCATGGTCGTCCTTAGTCCTAGAAAATCGTTCATCAAGGTTTCTTTATACGGGGTGTTAATATAAAAATTCAAGATGGCCTCGTGGAAAAAGGGGTTAAACGCTGGTATCTCGGGATCGGTTAGAGCTAACAGCCTGAAATAGTATGTGTCTTGCTTACGGTATGAACTATAAAAAAAAATCAGGTCCGTATTTAAAAAAATTGAGTTGGTAACGGTAACTCGGTTATTAAAAGACACCTAGTGACATGGGATATTCCATTTTGTAGTTACTAAAGAATTATTACACTTTGTAATTAAAAATTTTCTTCTATCACGAATAGTTCACAAAATACAGGAGATTAAAGTTTTGAGAAATGTTCACATTTTTGCAAATAACACAGTCACCAACAAAAATGTGGCAACCTCGAAGTGGAATCTTAAAGGAGCTCAACAAAATGAAACTTTTTCCTAATTTAAACAACCTTATACCTCTTACCGTTTCGGAGATAGCAATGGTGGGAACACTTTTACACATTTTGTGGCGCCTTTCTTTCCTCATCTAACTGTTGATTCAAAATTATCTAAAACTCCAAGAATATAGACATTAAAATATCCAATTTTGTCTAGGATTTAATGGGATGTCCTCTGAAAGCTCCCATGACGTCATACGATAGAATTTACGCATTGCCCATGCTGACAATCAAAGACAATAAAGGAACTGGGGTAGTCACTAGCGTACCATCAGATTCTCCTGACGATTATGCGGCTTTAACCGATCTTAAGAAAAAGCAGGTATTTTGTCTTAGTTTTTATTTTTATACACACAATTGATGGAATAATTTTGGAAAAGGCCTTCAGAGAAAAATATGGCATTAAGGATGAAATGGTGCTACCTTACCATCCGGTTGCTATAATTGAAGTGCCGGAGTTTGGAAACTTGTCCGCCGTTACGGCCTATGAAAAGTTGAAAATTCAAAGTCAAAACGACAAGGAAAAACTCGCTCAAGCCAAGGAAATGGTATACCTGAAAGGGTTTTATGATGGTGTATGTTTTTTTTTTAAATTATCTGTGTAAGCAAGAGAGTTAGTTTCTTGCTTCTAGGTAATGTTGGTGGGGGAGTACAAAGGAAAAAAAATCCAAGACGTCAAAAAATCTCTCCAAAAGACACTGGTAGATAAAAACGAGGCAGTCGTTTATTACGAGCCTGAGAAAACGATCATGTCTCGTTCGGGAGATGAATGTGTGGTAGCTCTTTGCGATCAGTGGTATTTGGATTACGGAGAGGAAACATGGAAAAAACAGGCCTTAAAGGCTCTGGAGAAGATAAACACCTACCATGACGAAGTGAAACGAAACTTTAAGGGTTGCATCGATTGGCTGCATGAACACGCATGTTCTCGCACTTATGGATTGGGTTCCAAGCTACCGTGGGATCAGCAGTGGCTTATCGAATCTCTGTCGGATTCCACTATTTACAACGCCTATTACACTGTAGCACACTTACTTCAGGTAAGTGGTAATTCAAGTTTTAGTTACCATTCTCGACTAATAATATTTAACAGGGTAACACTTTCCGCGGTGATAAACCCAACGCTCTGGGTATCAAGGCCGAGCAGCTGACTCCGGAAGTGTGGGACTATGTATTTTTGAAAGACGTCAACTACCCAGCGAACTGCGGAATCAAGAAAGAGTCTTTGGACATTATGAAACGAGAATTTGAATTTTGGTATCCAGTGGATGTTCGGGCTTCTGGCAAAGACTTAGTACAAAACCACCTGACCTACTTTATTTTTAATCATTGCGCCATATGGTCCAATGACGAGTCCAAGTGGCCGAGAAGCCTCAGGGCCAACGGACACCTTTTGCTCAATTCGGCCAAGATGAGCAAAAGCGATGGCAACTTTTTGAGCCTCAGAGAAGCTCTGCTGAAGTTTAGTGCCGACGGGATGAGGTAAGTTTAGTGGTTATATTGATTTTTTTGTTTGCTTTGCTTCTAGTTGCTTTTTTAAATGTCATTTATTTAAACTGACATTTTTTCTATATAGGTTGTGAAACAGTGATGCAGACTTATAAGTGAGTGATGCAGACATTGCAAAATTTTGACGTTATGCCATTTTGCAATAATTTATTTCTTCTTTTTCATTTATGAATAATCAGTGAGCCAAAGTCCATATCTCGGTACCTTTTTCTCCCTATTTTTTATTAGGGAGCTCGTCTTCGGATTGTTGTGTGTTCCACCATTCAAAGAATTTTAAAATTAGTTCAGTTTTTTTAGTGTACAGGCATGCAAAAAAATACGATACCACTATTGTTGACACTCGCGACTTATAATAGCAATATTGAATAAAATAACCCCTCTAGAGGCAAAGAAAACTTTAGTTACGCCGTCGCAGATAATTGACATTTTTTGTCACTTTTTGCTAAATCGTAGAAAAAGTCTTTTCTACGATTTAACTTAATTCTTTGTTCTCTTTCAAAGGGACTGATAGAAGTCCAAGGTCGGCAACAATAGAACTCTAAGGCCAGATTTTACAAGTCACCCTCAAAGTCGGGTTCAGCTAAGTTCGATTTAACTTTCACTTCAGGAATCAAATTTGAGACATGAAATTATAATCGAAATTGTTTGAAACTGCTGACTGAGGCTTGATTGTACAAGTCACCCTCAAAATCGGGTTCAGCTAAACTCGACTGGTACTTGAACCCGCCCATAAGAAAAGCATTGCTGTCAGCAAGTATCACAAATGAAATTTATTTGACAGCAATGCGATTCTTTGGGCGGCTTCAAGTACCAGTCGAGTTTAGCTGAACCCGATTTTGAGGGTGACTTGTACAATCTGGCCTTAGAGTTCTATTGTTGCCGACCTTGGACTTCTATCAGTCTCCAGTCAGCAGTCTCAAACAATTTCAATTGTAATTTCATGTCTCAAATTTGATTCCTGAAGTGATAGTTAAATCGAAATGTAGTGAATTGACAAATTCCAAAAAGCAATAGGAAAGTGTTCGTCCGTTCTCGGGTGTTCTTGGGGTGTGGTCCTTGGTGATGGGAAACAAAAAACCACGGTGTTTTTTTCTTTTCCTCAAACTTCTATTGTACTAGACGTTTCGATGCCCTATGGCATCTTCATCACTAGATTGCAAAATACGAGCTATAAGTGACACGGTCCGTGAGACCAAGAGATAGATAGAGGCTTACAATTTATATTGTACATTGGAAATATTTATATCTAATATTAAAATGAAAAATATGTAATCAACATTATAAAACAGGGGGGAAAGAAGGGGGACGGCTTACTACAAAACACTCTCACACGGGAGACGTAGCTTATGGACTTTCCTTCCTTTCTTGTGATGTTATTTTTCTCAATAGTTTGGTGAAAATGGGTTACTCGTGTTGGTCAGTCTTGGCATCAAGTTATGTAGACCAACACCTGAAGTGCTTCAGAAGGACGTTACGAGCCCCCTACTATTGGTCAGCGTGTTGTTTTCCGGTTTTTGTGGAATGTGATCGTGAAGTTTTAGAAGTGTGAAGTTTTAGAAGAAAAAGCTTAAATTTAGAAGAAAAGTGAGGGAAGAGAAGTAACCCCAGTCATCGCTTGGAGGCTTGGCAGTGGAAAGTGGGGCAAGTTCAATGGTAATTATGTGTGTATCAAAATATAAAAAATGCAGGTCGCTTGCAGTAGCCAAGGTTAAGTTGTTGTATTTGTACGAAGAAATGCTGATTGTGGTAATAGGTCTAGGTTTGCTGTTGTTTTTTTTTCTCAATGTGCAATATTTTGGTTATTAGGTAAATGATTATATTATTTACAAAGATAGCGAAACTTAAGAACCGTAAGATATTCCCTTTGAGATGTAAAACTGAAAACCCTAAACCCAAATTTTTAAATTTTAACATTAAGCACATAACCTTTAATCATAAAAATCTCTCTAAACGTTTTAGAGAACACATTCTACACAACTTTATATACAATAGTCTAAATTTACCCATAACCGATACCACGAAACACTTGAACATTTTAACCAAAAACCGAGAACACTTAAACTTCAAAAACAAAACTCCACCACACATTTATAACAGTTTCCGAACGAAATACGAAAACCTATTCAGCAACATAAAGAACTCGAACACCAGAAAAATAAACCTCATGCTTTCTAAAAAAAAACAAAATTGAGAACCAACGTCGTTCAAACACTTGGTTGAGTTGACTTGATATTGAATCAGCCAAAAAAGACGAGAAAATTCTCCAACAAAACATTAACGAGACCAAACAATTTCTTAAAAATAACCCATAACTATAGAGTCCTCAAACCTGACAAATCTAACAAAATTGCCGCCATGAACAATACTGACTACGACCATAAAATTTTAGATCTACTATCTGATAAAACCAACTACAAGGAAATGAAAAACGACCCAACCAATGTTTTCCAAAAAACTAACAATGACCTAATTAAGAAATGGGAAAACCAAGCCTATATATCACCCAACACTGCTAAAGAACTAAAAATACACAACGCTTTGCCTCCAAAAATCTATGGCCTCCCAAAATTACACAAAGCCAACATTCCCCTTAGACATATAGTTTCTTGTGTTCAGTCTCCATTTGAAAAATTGGCAAAATTCTTAAAAAACATTATTCAAAAGTTGTACATCAAAGACAATTTTATATCAGAGATTCCTGGCACTTCAAAGAAAAAATCATGAACGTGAGTTACCCTCGGGATTTCAGCCTGATGTCGCTGGATGTAGTATCCATGTACACAAACATTCCAATCGATCTAACCCTATAACTCGTACGAAAACATTGGGACAAATTAAAACAACACATACATATAGATGACTTCATTGACGCTGTAAAATTAACCGTCACATCTACATATTTTGTTTTCAACAACACCTTTTACAAGCAGATCGATGGTTGTGCGATGGGTGCATCAATAGCCAGGGTCATTGCACAATTAGTCCTCGAGGATTTAGAGGCACACGTCATCAACAAACTAAAAATTGAATTTCCATTTTTCTACCGATATGTCGATGAGTGCCTACTCGCCGCACCAAAAGACTCAACCGATCACATACTAAATGAATTCAATAAATACCACCCTAAAATCAAATTCACTTTAGAAATAGAACAAAATAAACAAATCAATTTTCTCGACCTCACCCTACACAATAAAGACGGAAAAATCAGAACTTCCTGGTATACCAAACCTACTGGGTCTAGCGGATACCTAAACTACAACTCAAATCACCCCATTTCCCAAAAAAAATCAGTAATCTCCAGTCTTGCCGACCGTGCCATAGGCCTATCAGACCCAGAAAAATGCACTACAACGCAATAACTATCCACACAACTTAATAAATTCCATTTTCAAACAAAGAACACATAAATTTTACAATAAAACAGCCACTACAACAAAAAAGACACCACTAAAAACTACCTAACCATATCATACGTGCCAGGTCTCTCTGAAAAAATTCGTAATGTATAAAAGGCTTTTCGTCACGTGTTTCATACAAGATTTTCTCTAATTTTGACCTAAGATACCTAGAGAGTTATTATTATTAAACTTCAATATTTACTTTTAAACCACTTTGTATCTTCTAAATACCGTAAAACTATAGCAACGGTGTGCCACAACTGAAACCTACAACTGGTGATAAAACGAACTTTTTACCACCAGTTACGAAAGATTTTACTTTTCGTAACTAGTTACGAAAAGTAAGACGTTACGTCATTGTCATCAGTATTGAAAATGAAAAGTGCCACTTTATATGCCAAAATTAGAAAAAATATTTTACACAACTGAAGCCCAAAACGCCCACCCACAAAAAAAGCAATGTAGTATATGAAATACCATGCCAGACAGGTTGCCCTGCCGTATATATTGGCCAAACATCATAATATATAAAAAACCGAATTAGCGGCCACAAACATAACAAAAATAACCCAACCGCCCTTACACTACACCCAAACCAACATCAACACAGTTTTAATTTCGATCAAGCCAAAATCTTAAAGACTGAATCTAACAAAAGAAAACGGGAATTTCACGAAGTGGTCTGCATAAGAAAAAAACAACAACAACATAAACGCAAAAACAGACACAGGCGGCCTAAGCAAAATTTACTTATATATATTACAACAACAGTGCCTGTTTTCTCCTTCTCTGTTAGATGTTAGTTCTTTTTTCCTCTTTTTTAATAACCAAAATATGGCACAGTGAGAAAAAAAACAACAGCAAACCTAGACCTATTACCACAATCAGCATTTTTTCGTAAAATAACAACAACTTAACCTTGGCTACTGCAAGCGACCTGCATTTTTTATATTTTGATACACACATAATCACCATTGAACTTGCCCCACTTTCCACTGCCAAACCTCCAAGCGATGACTGGTGTTACTTCTCTTTCCCCACTTTTCTTTCAAATTTAAGCGTATCGGCATGTCTGGCTACTGGCCGCGACATTACTGCTGGTCATCCGCGGTTTGTTGCGGCGGGAGCCTGGGATGTAGCTCATACTTCACCATCACATTTCCACAAAAACCGGAAAACAACACGCTGACCAATAGTAGGGTGCTCGTAACGTCTTTCTGAAGCACTTCAGGTGTTGATTGCCATAACTTGATGCCAAGACTGACCAACACGATTAACCCATTTTCACCAAACTATTGAGAAAAATAACATAACAAGAAAGGAAGGGCCCATCAGCCACGTCTCCCGTGTGAGAGTGTTTTGTGGTAAGCCGTCCCCCTTCTTTCCCTCCTGTTTTATAATGTGCATGATTGCATATTTTTAATTTTAATATTACGTAAATATTTCCAATGTACAATATAAATTGTAAGCCTCTATCTATCTCTTGTTCTCACGGACCGTGTCACTTAAGATGCCATAGGGCATCGAAATGTCTAGTACAATAGAGGTTTGAGGAAAAGAAAAAACCACCGTGTTTTTTTGTTTCCGATCACCAACGACCACACACCTCCCGTAACCACGTAACCTTTTGGAAAAGATGGAAAAACAAAAGCAAAAAAGAGCCCAATAGTAGCTGATTGACTTTTACCTACTTACGTTTCTGATTTTTGGAAAGATGTATCACTCATTTCGTCTCGATAGGTTTTGCTTGGCAGACGCAGGTGACTCGGTTGAAGACGCAAACTTTGTAGAAGCCACCGCTGATGCCGGCATTTTACGACTTTACACATTCATCGAATGGGTTAAGGAAATCTTGCAATCCAAAGATAGCCTTCGGTAATTAATAGAAATTAAAAACGTAACTAAATATTCATACTGAGGTGTTGTAGCTCTAGCAAAAACTACTCGTTCAACGATAAAGTATTCCAGAGTGAAATTAACCTGAAAATCAAAGAAACCGACGACTTTTACGCCAAAATGCTTTTCAAAGAAGCCCTGCGAACGGGCTTTTTTGAACTCCAAGCCACCAGGGACAAGTATCGAGAACTCTCCTTGCTGGATGGCATGCACGTTGATCTCATTTTAAGGTTCATTGAGGTCCAGGCACTTCTTCTGTCGCCAATTTGTCCGCACGTTAGTGAAAAAGTGTGGGAGTTGCTAGGAAACGTAAGTAGTCGGCATTGAATGGAGTGTTACTTTTAAATTCGTTCCGATCATCATTAGGATCTTTTAAAAAAAGCTAAAGATAGAAGTTTTTCTTTTTTTAAATATAAACATTTTATAAATGTTTTTTGTTTTGGTGCAGAAAAAAAGGCGTATAATTCGTGTATAAGTATCCGTTTTTTTATTTCCAATTTCGTCAGAACGTCCGAACGTCCGATTTCCAATCGAATTATGTCATTTCATAGGAGTATAAAAAGCTCCATTGTGAAACTAAACCTTTTTCAAAAACTCTTTAAGTACATTTTATATACAAAATGAAAACTTAAAAATATAATTCTGTTCAATATTAAAAGTAGAAAGAAAAACTCGTTTTTCTAGCGCTTTATGATGTCCCAATGTTGAGCGGCGAATTTGAATTATCCTATAAGTCTGACAGACAAAGTAATAATCAGTAATATCAGAAATCTAGCGTGGTAAAAGCCTCATGGCCTGCAGTGGGCCCCATCAACGAAGTGGACATAAAAGCTTCGGAATACCTTATGGAGGCGGCTCATTCCTTTAGAGTACATCTAAAAAGTTATTTGCAAGGTCAGTATTATTCAGTCAATACTCGGAACTCGGGAGTATTTATTGTTAGCGCATTGGCACACGAATCCAAGTTGTACAAATGATAGATATGGAGGTAGATAAATAAAACGAGTGCAGTTTTTTCTTAGTGCTAACTGTTACCTTGTTGGGAATTCTGATCTTTGCTAGCAACTAGACTAACATTTAAAATTATCTAACTATACGAGGTCTGTAAATTAAGTAATGAAACTGATTTGTTTAAATTTGTTTATTCGAATAAAATTACAATTCAATATTGTCTCCCTCAAAATAACTTCCTTTGAAAGCCACACATCGCTGGAGACGGTTAACGAAGAGTTAAAAAAAAATCACAAGGACTTGTCAGGCGAATAAGGCGGCTGAGGAGCCAGAAGAATGTTTTTACTAATCAAAAACTCGTTTATTGAAATTGTTACGTAACAAGGCGCATTGTCTAATCCAACACTCAATTGTCCTTAATGTTTGGTCTCGCACGCGTAGTTCTTCAAGAACTTCTCGGTAAAAGTGTTGATTGACCGTCTGGCCTTGAGGCACAAACTCTTTATGAACGATTCCCTTGCAATCGAAAAACCAAATGAACATGTATTTGATTTTTGATTTGCTCATTATTGGTATTTTGCGCCTTGGAGAGCTTGCTATTCCATGATTGGTTTCCGGGTCGTACTCAAACACCCAACACTCGTCACTAGTAACTACAGGTCCCAGAAAATGAAGGATCATTTTTAGTGGATTTCAAAAAATCAAGGCACCTTTTCCTTTTTATGTCCTTTTGTTACTGCGAGAGGTTTTTTGGAACCAGATTTCCCTCATCCCCAATTCATTGGTCACAATCTGATGAACGGTGTTGTGAGTCAAATTCAACTCTTCCGCGATCATTTTTACTAACAATTGACGATCTGAACTCACAAGATCTGGACTCACTCTGGATTTTCATCGGTTCTTGAAGATGAAGGCCTTTTAATACGCGGTTTATCTTCAATCGACTCTTTTCCTTCCGAAAGAACCTTAAACCACCGAGAAACCTGGGCCCTTGACAAAACACTGTCTCCGTAGGCCTGCTGACGTTTTATAAAAGTTTTCTTTGCACTATGTCGAAGTACGAAGGAAAACCTGAAAGCACACCGTTTCTCGACATTGATCATTTTTAGAACAAAGAGTTTTAGAAACTGTTTTACGAAAAAAATTGATACGCACAACCAAATTCCTACTGAAGGCTAACAAATTTTTACATTCCGCCAATATAAAATCCCGCGTCTCTAGTATTGCCGGATCCAACGCTCATCACTTAATTTACATACCTGGTATGATGACCTAAAAAGAAACAAACTAAAATCGAGTTTTGTCCAGGAGTTAAATCCAAGCAAACACCTAACCCACCGCCAGTCGAGAAACCGAACGTATGCACTGTGTGGGTGGCCAAGTCTTTCCCTCCTTGGCAAAGCTGCATTCTAACGGTGCTCAAAGATCACTTTGTGGTACGTATGTCCGATGGTCGCACTTTCGTGTAGACTAAACATGATTGCCTTTCTCAATTTAGAAAAACGGATGTCTCCCGGATAATAAAACTTTATCAGCGGATTTCTTGACGAAAGGACAACTGAAGAATTATATGAAGAGAGTGATGCCTTTCGTGCAGGCTACGAGGGAAAAGGTGGATCAGTTCGGTCTCAAGGCCCTGGCCCTCGCTTTGGAGTTTGATGAAGCCGAGATTCTACGTAACAACAGCGTTTATTTGGCCAATACGCTTGACGTAAGTTAGACTTTGAATTGATTCCATTTAAGTAATCATGTCTCGTCATTGTTGTTCTCGTCAACGCAATTAAAGTCATGATCAATCGTCAATGTAAAAGTTTAAACAGTAGATCTAGATCTTCACATTCTTCTTCCGATGCCGAACATTGGCCGAATTGTTTACTGGAAAATGTCCGAACGCTTGGTTGTCTAAGAGCTTTTTCTTTCTCAGACTTCAGACTCTCTCAGACTTTCTCATACTCTCAGATTCAATAAAAATGCAAATAGCTTCAGTAGAAGCACCGCAATAATCTATGTATCAAAACATCTATAGTGTTACGTAAGAGCCAGGGCCGGCAGGGCTGGATCGTCTTTGGTAGGACGGCCCCAGCTCGTAACCGCCTTCCCGAAACAATAACTATAGAGCGTGGTCACTTTCTCAATGTTCATCATTGAGATCTCCGAACGGGTAAGAGTTACAGGATCGGTTAAAAGAGAAGGAAAACTGTCCTTTAAGACGCGACCTTGAAACTAGAATTCACTGTCGCGGTTTCTGAAATATTTCGAAAAAAGTGAAACTATGCAAAAAATAAATCAAAAAAATTCTTCCGTGAAAACTTTCAATCCTATTTTGATAAAACTTGGGATTTTCACGTTTTTTGTGATGCCGCTTGGCATGATATAGTCGTTTTCAGGAAGATATTCATCTACCCACCCATGACATTGTAAACGCACCTTTTAAAAACAATTGAAAAGTTACCAGAAAAGTTACTAGATCGAAGATTGGTGCGAAGCGAGCTTAACGAACGCATTTGTCGCCATTTGTCGGGTTTTAACCTCAAATTTTGTAATTTTCAAACATAACTACTTTATTTCTCAAATTTTGCTCAAATCCAATTATTATTCAGCGTTTGTAATGTAGGAAAAGTAAAGTGGCTTACTAAGCGACTATCACCCAGAGCTATTAACACAATTCTGCAACCATCTGCAACCTCCAACTTCTGCAAAATAAGATGCCAGAGTAGAGTTACAAATACAAAAATTGAGACATCAAAACCACATTCAAGGAGTTGTGATTATTGATAATTAATTATTCCCAGCTAAAGCGAGCGTTAAATTAGTAGTTAAAGCAGTATGCATATGCAGAGGGAAGAACTGAACTGGACCATCAACCATGAACAAGATTTCCAAAAGTTCCAAATATACTCACCCAGAAATTACTTTAGTGTCCAGATGCCCTGGGAATACACCATACATTTAACTATGCTTATGCCTATGCCTTACATAATATTATATAGTCTACCACTTTCCAAGTTTAAAATTGAATTCAGATTGCAGTCAAGTAAAAATTGTTCGAAACAAACAGCAAAAGCATCTGAGAAAAGATGGTTTTCTACCAGACTGAATTTAAGTACTGCCATATGATTTGGATTGTGTGCTGATCTGTGATGAGAGTCCCAGTGGCACATTTTCATATATGCTATATGCCATATGCCATCCATAATTATGATCACTTTGGATCTTGAGTTAATATTAGTGAAGATTACCCCCCATGATAAAGAAAAGAATATTTCGATGAATTTACTGTTATATCATTTCAGTTGTCATTTGGCTCCATTCTTGGATCAAAATTGACCCTTTCATTCATTTGTAGGTATTTAGAGAAGTGTATTTTTGTTTTGTGATATATGATTTTGCATTATAAATTAATTATACTAAAAGAAGTCTTGCCTAATTGAGCATTTAGTTTCTTAAACTACCTAAATATCAAGAAACTAAAAGGTTTGTGTGGTGGTTTATTAATTGTCTGATTTAATATTAAGTTTGTTCCAACATGCTAGAGAACCATTGCAGAACATTTAAAAAATCATTTTGGCCAACTCACCAGCAAACATTTCAAATTGAAATGAGGAACCCTCTTGACATGGTTGCAGAACCACTGTGGACAAGCACATTGTTTATTTCAATTTCGATATCATATTACTTAGTGAGTTGTTAAGAATGATAGACCCTTCTGGAATGGTTTCTTGGTCAAATGGAACCAACTTATTTTCAACTAAAGAGAGCTACAGTTTTTTTAAACTAAATAGCATAAGCAGGGGCCATTTCAACTCAGTTGAAAAAGTTTCGACTTATAATACTTACATATAGACATAGAATTTGAAGTAACTTTTAGAAACAAGTAAAGGCTATTTATTAGTTTGAAATTAAGAACCCCTTTGCAAATAACTTACTATACCTGGAATAATGGAAATGCTATTGAAGTTGCAAGAACTTTTTATTTTATATACAAAGCAAAACAAGTATAATGTGTTTAATGGAAAAACTTATTAAGTTGGCTGAGAATTGTCAGGAGACAAGAATGCTGGAGTAATAAAGTACCAGCTACTTTCATTGTTCTATCCTATGCTATGAAAACTTCGCAACCAACCTGTTCACATTTTGGAAGATATTTAAAAAATTATAACTCAGACATTGGTACTTTTCTGACATTAGGACTTTACCTTCCATTATAGGATGTCTACCATAACATGATTTTGGAAGTGTATAGTGCAGGTCCAGGTCATCTTGTATAAATTTTTTTTCTCAATGTGGGCTCTAGGACATATCTTGGGCTTAAAAGATGCACTTGAGTATTTGTGCTACTTTCAAGCTAACTTGTATATGGTTTTGGAATTTTTAGTGAAATGAGTTATGAGAAAGAACCATGACATGACATAAAACAAAAGGTTTCTGCTTGGTTTCTGTTAAAATCTCAAGTATAATTAAAAATTATATTTGCAGAAGAAGATAATTACACACACATGCCATTAGCTTTCTTCTAAGAATGGAAGATCCACATCAAAGGCACACTAAGGGTTGTTGTGGTAATATATTATACAAGACACTTAAAATCTATGGTGGTTCAAATATTAGAACCCAGGATGTAAACTTCAAGAGGCTCTTTTTGAGGCCCTGTCCTTAGCAATCACGTTAGAAAAAAATGAATATACCTAATATGATATACAGGAGTATGATAATATATAAACACTTAGTGTTATTTTGACAAATGTTATACTTATGCATCCTTCGGAGAGATTAACAATTACATGGTTAGCACTCTGTATAACTGAGAACACAACGGTCACCCTCAAATTGAATCCCACACAATCACTTAACAGAACATTTAAATTTATAAACAGAAACACACACATATTTTGTTTAGGTTAGTCCGTCCGTCCTTCCTTTGGCACATTCACAAAATCATTCAGTAGCACCTTGATTATGTGACTTGAATACTGGACACTGGGCAATTCTTTTTTTTCTTTGGTTTTATTATTGTCTGCAAGTGGCATTTTCCAATTCCCAAGTATCAAGCACTTTGCTTACAGTCTTCATACAAAGTCAAAAAACAAACAATGCATGCAGCTGCAGCTCTGCTACTGGAGTTAAAGAAATTGCGAGGAAAATTGTTAAAAAATAGCTTCATTCTCCAAGGTAGGTCAGTTTCCAAGGTTCATCCGTGGTAGGTCCTAGGTTTATTTCACTTTCTGCTTTCACTATATGAGTTGTTGAGTAGAAAAGTAGTACTATAAAACTATAAACATAAAGGACTGTTTGATGATAATAGGCAGTGTAGTTATTTGATAAATACTCACGAAAATTGGAATAAGAAAAAAAGAAATATGAGAAATACATTCACAATATTTACAAAGATGCTTCCAAGGAACCGGCAGACGTTGCGACGTAATATTATGCTCTCTTTCTCAAAATACGTGCAGAAAACAAGGATAGAACATAAGCGTCATGCCATTTCTTAAATTTTGACAGAATGTCTTAGATACCAACAGAAAGAGAATTTCCCGAGATATCAGTTGAAAAATTTTTGGATGAAGGGCTGCCACTACAAAACCGATATTTCCATGGCTGGCTAGATGAATATCTTCCTCAAAACGACTATATTAACAGATTTTTTGAAACTCAATGTTGTGACATTTATGGTTTCTGAGTAGTTTTTGGACTGCTCATTAGGACAAACTCAGTTCTCTTTTAATGTTTCTTTGGGTTTTTTCAGGAGTTACGTGAATTTCGTATCGTTACGAGCAGTACGGTTTCTACTTACATTTCTTGAAGTATCATTTTGTTCTAAGTGGCGAATAAAAACGATAAAAAAACAACTCGACTTGATTGCCGCCTTTCGCAAACATTTCTTCATAATACTGCGCTGGAGCAGCTCAGTTTCGCAGGATACATATAACTCATTCACTTATTTTTGTTATCTCGTTACTTATGATATCTTCATTTTTTATACCTGTCTCATTTCAGCACACGTTGAGAAGATACGATAAAAATTTCAAAGTCAGGCCTCCTTGATGACAATAATTAGTGAATGGTTTATATGTAAACATTGTAAATGTCAAACCATTCATGCAGAGAATATTTCGCCATTTTTGTTTTATAAACATCTGCAATATTTGATTAGATGGTTACCGAAAATAAGTTAGTTCCTAAAGTAAAACGCTCATGGCCGATCCCACCAAGCAATTTTTAAGTATACTTAGTTAAGGTTTCCATTATTACCATGGTTACTCATGCTAATACATATGGTTTAAGGGCCCTTAACTTATATTCTTATATTCTTAATGGGAATTCCTTATATTCTTAACGGGAAAACGTTGGTGGACTCTCACAGCACTCTAAAGCTGTCTCTCGAAAACGCTGTTAGATTAGTAGAGTTTTTCACTGGCTGCACTAGTGCGCACTAGGTGTATTTCCATCTTTACATTTTGATTGAATTCACAAAGGATAGAATTACACTCAGTGCGTACTAGTTTTGCCAGTAAAAGACGCTAGAAATCAGGACGCTTTTTCTATAGGAAGGAGTGAAAGTGAAAGTGAGAATTTTGACAACCTTGATTGGTCAAAAAATTCTGTTGACGCATTCCATTGGCCAGCAATTCTCACTTTCACTCTTTCCTATAGAATAAGCGTCCAGGTCGCATTTTTCGGAAGCATCATTACTTTTCGGCCCATGTGCGATACATCAGCAGAAAGGTAATGTTTGCGTACGTTCCGCCGATGGCAGCAGCTTAGAAGTTTAGTCAACGAACGCTGAAAATAGGCACCTGATTGACTAATTTCATGTTCGCTGACTAAACTTCTCAGCTGTTGCCGTCGGCGGAACGTACGCTTTGTCTCTATTTGTAGTATACAGCGCCCATAAGAAAAACTAAAGTAGAGTTACATACGTTCATAAAATACCGGACATTGCCTATCTTTCACATTCTTGGCCTTGGACTGCAAATTGAAGGGAATGAAAACACAATACCCTGTACATTGCAATTTCTGCATATGCCAAAATTGAGAGTGCTTTTGAAACTGGCACTATTGGACCTACATACACTTAGATTCACGTAGTCCCTACAAATCACGAACCAGGCCGAATCATTTGGTTCGTGATTCGTAGCATTCAGTGTTGCCTATATCTTCACAAGTTACTCCGGTTATTAGTTACTCCGGTTATTCGACTCAAATATATCTGACGGAAAAATATTATCTAGCCAACTACGTTTCGAAATTTTGCAACAACCCAGCGCAAAACCAATAGCGCCCTCCCCCCCACATTTTGGCATCAAGGTCAGCAAAGTAATAGAAGTATAAACCATTCACTTATTATTGGCACATTTATCTTATCTTCTCAACATGTGCCGAAAAGAGATAGGTATAAAAAAATGAAGATTTCAAAGGAACGAGATGCCAAAAATAAGTGAATGAGGGATACTTGAGTACAGTGTCAGTATGGGAGAATTTCAAAAGTGATCAATAAATTTACCGGTTACATCTACAGGTAGATCGCTGGTAATTCCGGAATTTAAGCCATTTTACGGTCAATTGAGAAACGGTTTGATTCACCAATGACATTTTTTTAATAGCTGTACGCATCACCAACTCCAAAAATAAACAAGACTAAGTAGTTATAAAATTTAAATTTAGAAATTTTCATTAAATTTCAGACTGTAAACTGTAAAAACATTTTAGCGTTATGTTTGTTTATAGAAAGGCCACGGGCACGAACTGTCAATACTGAAATTTTCTCCTGTAATCTACTGAAATTCCACTTTTCTAGACCGGCACATTCGGTGAGCTACCGGTAGGGAACCGACAATTCCACCGGTTAATTTAGAAACGGTCACTTTCTGGTATATGGTGAAAATTGAAACGAAATGGTAGCTGACCGGTTTAACCGGTGGATCCACCGGTGAATTTTGGAATTCGCCCATGCAAAACTAGGTGACATAGGAAAAATCTGTCGATGTCATGTCAAGCGCCATCACAAGAAACGTCAGAATCCCAAGTTTTATCAAAATTGGATTGATAATTTTCACGCCACAATATTTTTTTTTATATTTGCATGCTCTCCCTTTTTTCGAAATATTTCAGAAACCCCGACAGATAAAGCTAGTTTCAAGGTGGCATCTTAACGGGCATTAAAATGCGTAACTTTTTACGAATTTAATCGACTCGGTCTTATCCGTAATCTCTAATGTATCTCCGTCGGGAGATCCCAATAATTTGGATAAACATTGTAAAAGTGGCCACTCTGTATAGTTTAAAATAAAAGGAAAGCTTGTTTGAAGAATTTAAACGTTTTTCTTTATGTATCAAAAACACTATAGGTGGAGGAAGTGGTAATAAAATACACCGATGATCCGGAAGCTAACGAAAAAATGCGTGAATGCTGTCCCGGTTCGCCATTCGTCCTGTTCTCAAACAAACCGGGAGTCAAGCTTGAACTAGTCAACCCCATACCGTCAACAGGACTCTTTTCCAAGTACATTGTGATCAGCGACGGGGATACCCACAAGAAAATCGCAGAAAAGTTGTCCAAATGCTTCAAACAAATTAAAAGTAAGCTTTCGTCACTCGTTGCTCCTTCGATTTACAATGCATCGTCTTCTTAACTTACAGAACCTGAATTAGTAGAGCTTTATCGCTTTGAAGATCCAGTGCTTGGACCAGTAACTATGCCGCACTTCGGCGAGCCCCTGAAAGGAAAAGTGCGCATTGCCCCTGATGCCGTTTTCAGGGTTAACTTAGAGCAAGCTAAAATTAGTGTAGAAAATGGTAGCAAGCAGGTTGATATTGGAAAGCAAGTTATTTACATGGTTAAGGCTTAATATTTAGGGTTCATATTTATTTGTATTAATTATAAAATAAATCGAAGTCAAACAAAAACAAACTTACTTAACTTTTAACCTTCTCGAGCTAGCAGGCCTTTTATGAACAAATTGTCTTTGCTTTGCATTTCTGACTTCAGGATTTGCAAGCGTTTTTCTAATCCCTCCGTATCTCCCTTGTCTAGGGCGGCTTTCAACGCTTTCAAACTGGTTTTCAGCAACTCATCGCCTTTTTCCACCACGGCTTTTTTTTCCGCAGGCTCTAAATCACTTAACAGCTTCATTCCTTCCTGATGTTCTAACTCCTTCAAATGTTCCGACGCTTCTTCCAACACGTCCAGTGGAAATTCCGCAATTTTGGCACAGTGCACTCCATAACTTTTGTCACACTCTCCAGCCTTGACTTTATAAAGCGGAGTTATGGAATCGTTGGAGCAAATAGCGGACACGTGTAGATTTCCAACACCGGAATTATTATCGGCGAGTTTGGTTATTTTGTGGAAATGGGTGGCGAACAACGAAAAACATTTTACTTCGGTAGCTAAGTGTTCGGCGATGGCCCAAGCTATGCCGCATCCGTCATAAGTTGAAGTACCTGTAGCAATAAAAAGGATACGTTCACAAAATGATATTTCGAACAAACTTTCTAGCGCTCTTTATAAATAGCTTATACACTGAGGGCTAAACCTACCTCGTCCTAATTCATCAATAATAACAAGCGAGTTCTCGGTGGCGGTTTTAATTATAGTGGATGTCTCGATCATTTCCAACATAAAAGTAGACAATCCTTTCAGTTGGCAGTCGTCCGCCCCTACTCTTGCCAATATCCCGTCCATTAGCGATATTTCAGCACTTTCGCAAGGCACGAAAGACCCTATATGGGCCATTAGTACGCAAACCCCGACCGATCTGATGAAGGTGCTTTTGCCGCACATATTGGGGCCGGTAATTATGTAGAACGTTTTGTCATTTTGGTCAAACTGTACGTCGTTGGGGATGAAATCTTGCAAAACTTGTTGCTCTAAACAAGGATGACGAACCTAAGAAAAAAACATTAACGAGTTCTTAACAATTTTAAATAAAACTATTCATCTTAAATGATCTTATTTCTTGAAATTAATTTATTTCTTAAACTTATTTAAAACTTTACTTATTTCTTAAATGAAAGTATCACGAAATTTATAAAAAGCAGAATTTATTACAAAAATTAAAAGAAAACTTTAAAATAAAATAAAAGTGTGTATTTAACATATGAATTATAAAGTAGATAGTACTGTTACGAACTCGTGGTTCGAATAATTTCATTGTAATAGTTTTTAATTAAGACACTATTTATTTATTCATACACAAATACAATCCGTTTACTTATAGTCCACTAACACTTTAATATAGCTCACTATTATCTCTACTCTTTTAGCCTACTTATAATCGTTAAAGAATTGGACTGACTCAACCGGTCTCGGCCCCGTCTTTACATACTTAAAGCTTATAATCTAGAAAAACTCCCTAATATTCTTCGAATCACCTCTGAAAGGCAAGTAAACAAGGTAATAAATCACGCTCGAGTGAGAGCCGCGACACGTCTAACGGTCGCCCCTGGCGCCAATTCTTAGCGCTGCCCACCTCTTAAGTCAGTCCCTAATTAGTGCCTCCCTGATATCTCTGGGCCTTACGAGACGTAAATGGTATCTCATATTATTGTGCCGAACTTCTTCAATTATCAAAGATTCATCTGACTTTTGCTGCTTCCTTTGATCCTTAGCTGGACTGGAGCACGGTTACCTTATGTTAATTTCCAAATTGGAGCTGCAGAGCGTGTACCAGAGCTGTAAAATTACTTTGATCTGCTGCCGGTCATTGATTGGAGTAATTCAGCAGCTTTTTCACGGAGTGCTAGCACTAAAGATATGGCTTTCTACGGCTCGGACCAGTTGTTGGCTTTTGCAGCTGCCTCAAAATGGGTATTACAGATTCCCCAGGCCGTAGCACGGTAATAATCAGAAGGCTTGATTTTGGATAGACGTACCAAAATTGCGGTCACTTGTCCCTTGATGTTGCTTTCCGTCTGCATCCACAATTACCCTTTCGGACAGGTATGACTGAATTAATCTAATCAGGTAGCTCTCTACATTCCTCATCTCCAGTGTTTGTATTATTTTTTCCCAGGATACAGAATTGAATGCGTTTTTAATGTCGCGTAGGATCATGATGCAGAAACCCCTATGTGCATATGACTTTCCGTTTATATTGTATACAATTTCTTGTATTGCCTCCAGTGCATCAATGATTGATTTCCCTTTGCGGTATCCAAACTGCGAGTCACTGATTAGGTGCCTTTTCTCCATTTCCAGTTGCAACCTGCCTTTTATTAAAGTCTCCAGTACCTTTCCGGTTGTGTCTAGCAGACATATTAGTCTATACGCTTTCTCCTGGCCATTTGGTTGTGGTTTTTCCGGCAGTACTAAGAACGCCTTCTTCCAGATGCTCGAAAACAACGCCTTTCGTAAGCACTCGCTAATATGCCTAAGAAGACATCGATATTTTGTTTAATGCAGATTTTTGTTATTTCTGGAGGAATGCTATCTAGTTTGTTGGGAGCTTTCTTTTTTTTCATTTGATCTACGGCACTTTTTATTTCTTCGTCTGTGAACAGGGGGATAGTATCCCAAGGTACGTCGATTTCTGGCCATATGATGACTGTGTATGCAGGGAAAAGCTTAGAGATTTGTTATTTGAGTGTTTTAGTTGGGACCGCATGTACTTGTGTCGCTTTTAAACGTTTTAAGGCTATTTGATAAGCCCGTCCCCATATGTTCTCATCTAACTCCTTGCATAGAACTTTCCACCTTTCGCGCTTGCTCTTGCTAATTTCTTTCTTAAGACTTTGTTTTGCTGCTTTTAATTCTTCCTGTAGTTGGTGTTCTCAGTCTTTAGTGTGCGGTCTTGCTTTTAAACGGGTGTATTTCCGCCTACACTTATGGCATTGCTACCTCTTTTCCCCTATATTGTCATTCCACCAATATATCGTTCTGTGACTTTCGGTTTCTTAAAAACTTTGTCACAATGTGCGGTTAATCTTTCTATCAGTTCTTCCGCATCTTTGGGCGGGCAGGAAATAAAAACATCCGAGGCTCTGCTCGTAAAGTATTCCATTCGTTTCTGTGTAATAATCCAATTTTTTGAGCTTTCTGCATGGCACACTTTTTTGCTTTTATCTAAGCTAATATTGTAGCTAAGAGTGTAATGGTCACTAAAATTGTCCACGTTAATTTCTATTTTCCAGTTGTTTATTTGTGAGACATAATTCTCTCCCGTTGCCGTGAAATCCGCAATTTGTTGTTGTTGTTGTTGTCCCGGTTAACACTTTGTACGTCGTGAATGACAGATTGCAGTCCCTTCGTTAACGGAATGTAGTTGTTCGTTAACAGATTGCATTATTCTTTTCTCTAGCTGCTCTCTCTTATTGCTAGAGACCTTATTAGCTTCCGATGTTCTTCTTTTGCCTCGTGATACTGTCTTTCCTGTTCTTCTTTTGCTTCTCAATAACCGATTCTTGATGGCATCTTTCCTGTTCTTGATGGCGTCTTTCCAGTTCTTCTTTTGCCTCTTGATAAAATGTTTCCTTTTCTTGATGGAGTCTATCCTGTTCGGCTTTTTGTACTTTAAAACATCTTTCCTGTCCTTCCTCTTGCCATTGCATAGGGGAAGCAGAGCGGCAAATTGATCATCCATTCCTTTATGCTGGCTCGTAGTGACTGGCATAAACAAGCAATGTTCAACACACACAACCCACACAAACTCACTTACAGTTCAACACTATTCTCCCTCAAATTCCCAACGGAATCTCACTTCTGTGAATGTAACAATTTTTAATTATATAGTAGGTATATTGTAAGGCGTGTGCAAAGCAATCAGAAGGGTGTGCAAAATGGACTTTGCACACATTTCTATTCAACCCTAAGATGTTTGTAGTAGTAAAGGGTGCAGTAAAATATTTAACTCAGAATGACATAATTTTGTAGTCTCCTGTTGATGCAAAATGAATTGTTAAAAATAAAAAGTAATGCATACCTTAGCTAGTTTCAATACCCTTCGGTTGTGGGGCATCAATTTAGGTCGGACATAAGGCTTATTTGATGCCCCAGAAGCAATAGCAAATGACGTGAGAACATCCAAAGTGGCAAGAATCATGTTAATACTCCGCACAGTGTCTGCATAACCCGCTGCTACTTTGAGAATATCTTCCACTACTTCCTTCTGAAGTTCTTCATAATTTTCATTGACCGAGGAATACTCTTGATTCAGCATGTCTAGTTTGTCATTTCCAAAACGCACTCCACCAGCCACAGCGTCAATGATTTTATAGTTTTTTGCCTGTAAGTTTTATGAAAAATAAAATGATGATGGTATATTGATGATGTTAATAGTACTTGTCTCAAGCACTGCTCTTCTTTCTTAGTAATTCTGAAGAAGTAGCCATGCTGAGGATTGCACTCCAGCTTGATAGATTTGCCTTCCTCCAAGTCCAAGTCATGTGCTGCTTTTCTAAGGAGTTTTTGCATCCTCTCTTCAATGCCTTGTTTGCGCTTGTGCAAATCACTGATTTCTGGAGTAATGTTGCTTTTTATAAGAAACTCACCCCTTGAGACATAAAAAGAATTATAGAATTTGAATCAGACTAGAAACTTAATATTACCTGTCCACCAAATCAAGGTCCAACAGAGTTTCAATCATAGATTGATATTTGCCCATATCAGTGAGATATTCTCCCAAAGGATCAACAATAACATCTCTCATGGACTTGTTCTTTACTTTTCTTAAGATACCTATTATTGATGGCAAATAGTTAATAGCTTGGTACAATCTATAGCACTCTTGTAATTTGATCTTGCCTCCAGATAATTTTTTTGACATCAACATTAAATCGGGAATCTTAGTTAGAGCTTCCTTACTGATAATTCTTTGAAGTTCAGAATCGAGTACTAATGATTCTACAATATCCAATCTTTCATTAATTAGATTTGCATCCTTCAAAGGTTGCTTTATCCATTGCTCCAATAGCCTTCTGCCCTGTGGAGTGATGCAATGATTTAAAATACCTATCAAACTGTGGGTTTTAGCAGAGTTACTAAACACTGGTGCTCCCTCACTGTTAAAGGCTGGTTTAGGCAAAATGTTAAGGGCATGTAAAGCAGCATTATCTATTCGAACATATCTGTGTGCATCTACTGTTTTTAGTCCATATTGATTAAAATTTGATTCATTGCCTGTAAGATTCAAAAACTTAATTACTGCCTGCAAGCAGCTCATTGCTTCACTTAGATTAGTTTCAGGAATTATTTCAGCTTTTCTAGGTTGATTTATCTGGAAAAACAGCAACCTATTTAAGTCTTGAATTATGTCATCTGAGCTGAAATCAGCCCTCTTAACTTGAGCCACTAAAATCCCATTTCGCTCTAATACCATTTTCAGGTTTTTTGTCTCTGGAGTGTCTCCACTAGGTATGACACATTCTCTTGGACTGATTTGTGCTAGCAATGCTTCAAGTTCTGTTAAGTTTTCATTATCCATAAATTCACAAACCTCAAAAACCAAGTCTGTTGTATTCACATTACTTACAGCTAATAATCTTTCTTTGCCAAACTTTACTGCCATAACAGAATTTGATGAATCTATCGTAGCATTTTCAAATAGAATTTCTTCAAATTGAGTGAGATTGCCAGGAGAACCTTTATACTCCAATTGCCAGTCATTATTCTTTCCAGGCACTTTTACATACACTTCTACTCGATACTGCCTGACCAACAACAACTCTCGAACAAACGTTTCCATCTCATGTGAACTTAAGCAAACATAAGTGAGCTTTGGATGCTCCCCCATGTACTTGACAATCTTCGATGTGAAATCTGCTGCCAGTTGAGCATCTTCTCCATGCAGAGTATAGTAATCGGTGCGATTAAACAGACGTACCGTTGATAAACTTTTTTCAGGCAATCCGTGAAAGAACCTTATGAAGTTTTGTTGTTGAGCTAGGTCCAAGTTCAGGGCTGCTACGTGTTGCTCACCCATTTTGCTCTTGTGGCAACCACACACGAACGCAACTATAAAAATTCAAATTTAGATACGTATAACTGTGGTACAACGAATAGTGACCAAATCAAAACAATAGAAATTAAAAACAAAACCCAAATTGGTAATTTGTATTGGTACACAAACAAATAGGTATTTTTAATTTGAGCATTTCCCGCTTTATTTAAGTGACAAGTGACAAATACATCATTTGACGTCCAGAAGACTGTCACTACCATGGAGTATGGAAAAGAGGAGGTGATTCAAACTATGTAACCACTGCGCCCTCTGGTGAAATTATTTTCAAATGCTTGTGCAAACTGACCTCTCTGTTTGCATATGAGTTCATGTGTGAAAGCATGGCAACTCTGTAAGCCACTTTTCGGAGCTTTTAAGCTTTAACCTTATGGAAGTTTTTTCTATTTTTCGGTTTTCTAAATAAACCAGACAAATGAGGCCCTAAATGCACATATGTTTGCAACAATTTTTATTTTCGTCAAGTGCATTTCTTTTGTTAGTGTTGAACAGGCACTTTTACAATTTCTTGGGAATTCCGGCCATAAAACATGATACCCTACAATTGCCCTTCTTCTGTAACCGGCAAAGGCGCCCTTTTAATGGTTTATGGCCCTTGAAAGATTTTTCAGACCTGTATGTGACCCGAACAATAGTTTAGCAATTAAAGCGAGTTTTCGAATATCGTTAATTGACATTAAAATCTTATTCTCTTATCAGATAGAGCTTTTAATTTCTTATCTTTTGAATCTAGATTCAAGCAATTTATGTCTTAATTGACTGGGCCAGGAAATTAACGGTCAATTTAAATAAAAAGCTTTAATTGTCAATTAAACAGTGTAATGTGAGGTGTCACTTTAAAGAGCAAAATTTATTCTATTTAATGATCACATTTTCAATTTTCTTCTACTAGCAGATTTTTCAGAAATGCTCATTTACTAAATTTATGCCCGCGCTGTCCGAAGCGCCATATAATCGCCACTGGTCAGGGTGGTATCGATTTTTTCGGCAGTACCCTTTCGGTGAGGAGAAGTACCGAGGGGGTGGCGAAAGAAGAAGATCTTCGACACTCAAAAGAAAAAGACGGTTTTTGAACTCGATAGAGTTACGATCGAAAAATCGACGATCTAACGGGAAAGACAAAAAAGTTCGAATTTTACCGCGCGAAAAGTCCTTGGCTCCGCCGTTCTGATTATCGCCAATTCGTAATTTTCCCCCTTTTTGAATCTCGCTTTGGAAATCCGCGCTAATTATTTGTAGTTTTAATTAGTGCCAAAACAATTAATTCGGCTTTGCTCGCCTACGAAAAGTTTCGTGGAGTGTTTTTTCGGTTGTGCCATATAGTGTCAGCCCACCTCTGCCCTTTTCCTGAATAGGCCATTTTCTTGCAGATAGCGGATACTTTGCAGACGCAGGAGACTATCGGCAATTAAGTATTTGTAGAGTAGTTGTAGAAGTTGAATCATTTAGTATATTATAGTAGTGTTTTGCTCACCATAATATCGAGGATCCCAGCTACTGACAGAATTCTGTTCTCTTCTACACTGCGTCGTTAGTTTAGTTTTCTTTGTTGTAGTTTTTCCAATTTAGTAAGAAATCTTGTACCCGTCTAACACGTTTCTGGGGACCACTGAGCTTATCGCGAAAAGTTCACGTCCGCCGCTATTTTATTTCAGATTCCTGAGAAAACTAAGAATTGTCTTTTTTAATTTTTTTTTCTTCTTAATTACTATTCAGTTAGTTTTTTTTTTGGCGTTTTGCAGATTTTGTTGTAAACAATAAAACCTTGCTGGCATCCCCAAATTATTAAATTTTACATTATTTAAATTAGCGACCTAAAGGACGATAGATCCTTTCCAAGAGTTGGGTCCCCCTTGCAGCGTGGTAAAAGAGATTTGGCGCAAGAAGATACGTTGAACTTAGAACATCCACGTAGTCGAATCTCCTCCGCAGACACGGCGGCCGTAGCAGCCGCGAACACAGCCGCAACCACCGATTAAACTGATTACGATTATCATTATCGGCTGGGGGGGACACTGCGCGACAAAACTGAACTCCCGATTTACATATTATGAGGTCATATGTTCATGTTTGGGTATTTCAGACGCTTTAGTCCCGTGTCCCAAACGAGAGTCGCCCGAGATGCTATTTATCCCGTATTCCGAATTTTAAGATGAAGAAAACTAAGCAAACATTTGCCATTCAGGATATTTTTGGCATCTTTGTAGGCATGGAATGATCATTTTTTTCAACTTTTTTCTTTTCTTTTCTCCATCTCTCTTGTGCTCATGTGAAGAAGATTGGCAAACAACGTTTTGTGCTAACTAAACTCTCTATTTACATATGTGGCTTCACGTGTGCCAACATGGCAACTCTGTAAGCCATTTTTCGAGGGTTCTAAGCTATAAACTTATGGAAGTTTTTCTGTTTTCGATTTTCTGAATAAACCAGCCTCATGAGGCCCTAAATCTGATTGTTCTGGTTGCAATATTTTTATTTTTTGTCGAAAAGCACTGCTTGTGTTAGTTTTTTGGACAGGCACTTTCTGAAGTTAACATATCTTGAGAATTCCAGCCTCAAAACATGAAACCCTGCAATTGCCCTTCTCATTAACCAGCGTAAGAATTTCAGACCTGTATATGATCCGAACAATAGTTTAGTAATTAAAGCGATTCGGCGAATTTTGCTAATGGAAATTGAAATATTATATTCTCTCATCAGATAGAGCTTTTAATTTCGCATCCTTTGGATGTAAATTTGGCCAATTTATGCCTTAATTGACTAGGTCAGGAAAGTAACGGTTAATTTTAATAGAAAGCTTTAATTGTCATTTAAACTATGTCATGTGAGGTGTCATTGAGAGCCTTATTGACTCTGCCCAAATAATTACATTTTCAATCTCTTTTTTCCAACAAGCTTTCCAGAAAAGTTTATTTTCTAAATTTAGTGGCCACTAGCGAGGGTGGTATCGATTTTTCTGCAGTACCCAGATAAGAAGTACCTACTGAGGGAGTGGTTCCGAGGATCTTTGTCGAAAGGAATGCGTTTTGAACTCAGCAGAGTTACGACCTAAAGATTGACACGCTTTGAAATCTAGAGACTAACGATGTAACCGGGAAGACGAAAAAGTTCGAATTTCGACGCTAGAAAAAATTCCTAGGCTCCGCCGTTCTAATTTCCACGTTTTAAAACCGCCGCGCTAATTATTTGAATTCCTAATTAGTGCCAAAACAATTAAAAGGCTTATTACCCGCATACGAAAAATTTTGTGGAGTGTTTTTTCGGTTGTGGCACTTATAGTGTCAATTCCCCTCTGCCCTTTTCCTGAATAGGCCATTTTTTTGTAGATAGCAGATACTTTGCAGACACAGAAGACTACCGGCAATTAAGTATTTGTAAAGTAATTGTAGAAGTTGAAACATTTAGTATATTAATAGTAGTGTTTTGTTCACCTTAGCATCAAGAATCTCAGCGATCTCCTGGCCGAATTCTGCTTTCTTCTATATACACTGCGCCGTTTAGTTGTTTTTGTTTTTCTTTTTCCCATTTTTAGTAAGAAATCGTGTACCCGTCAAGCATGTTTCTGGGGACCACTGAACTTATTGCGATAAGTTCAAGTCCGCCGCTCCTGTATTTCAGTTTCCTGAGAAAAATAAAAATCGTTTTTCTTTTTTTTAATCAATTTTTAATTTTTTGAATTAATTTTTAGTTATTTTTAAGAGTGTTTTGCAGGTTTTCTTTTAAGCAATAAAAAAGATTTGCTGGCCTCCTCGCAATAGTAAATTTTATTTCACTTAAATTAGCATTTATATTGCGAAACGGATATAATTAATCCGTTTCGCAATACCAAAGAAGCGTTTTTTCGCTAGAAAGATGAAACGCCCCGAATTAATTATCGGCCCTTTGCTCCCATTATTAGCGACCTAAAGGGACAACGAATCCTTTCCGAGAGTTGGGCCCCCTTGAGCATGGTAAAAGAGATTTGGCACAAGCCAATACGTTGGACTTAGAATATCCACGTAGTCGAATCCCAGAAGTACAGGCGGCGCGAGCAACACCGCAGCCTTAGCAATAGCCGCCCCCACGCGATAACTGTTGAAAATTAAATGTAAAAATTATTTTGAAATGCATGTTGTACAAACTAAACTCCCGATTTACGTATGAGTTCATGCGGACATATAAAACTTCATCTAGTTGGCTGTGAAACGTCAAAAGAAAAGGACGGAGAAACCAAAGTCCATTTACTTTGATTATGTCATCCTTTTCTGTCAAAATTTCGTAGCCTACTAGATAAAATTTTATAATGAACACCCCGTATATATGGGGATTCAGACTCCTTAGTTCCGCGTCCCGCAAAATAGTCGCTCGGGATGCTATTTCCCCCGTATTTCGTATTTTAAGATGAGAAAACTAAGCAAATATTTGCCATTCAGGATTCAGGACATTTTTGGCATCTTAGTAGGCATGGAATCTCTATTTTTTGAGGTTGGCAAACAACGTGAAAGTCAAATTTCCAAGGCTAGCGATATGCCTCACTTTTGTGACTAGCTAATAATAGCAAACATCAAACACACGCATTTGCAAGGTTTTGAACTTTTTTGTCCCATTTTTTTAAAGGTATGTCTCAAAATTTGCGATATCGGAGTTGGCAAACTCATTGACAACTCTGTACGCCATTTTTTTAAGCATTAAAAGTATAAGCTTATTGAAAATTGTAGGTTTTTATTGTTTTCTGAATAAACCAGCCTTATGAGACCATAGAAGCCCACAAACCAGGCATTTAATTCTTTTGTTAGATTTTGGACCAAAACTTTTACCCAATTCAGGGGAATTTCAGCCATAAAATACAAAACCCTACAATTTTAGGAACCTGCGACTTTGTCTAGGCCCTAGTTAAAACCTATAAAGACGTCTTCTTAAGTAATGGTTTATGAGCCTCTTTAAAGGGAGCGGATAATTGCCTTTGTCCAAGATTCCCTTTCAGATTGGTATTATACAGTAGTTGTAGAAGTTGAAACGTTGTATTATATTATAGTAGTGTTTTGTTGACCATAATATCGAGATTCGAGAATCCGAGAACAAATCGTCTACTTTTTGCTGTATTCTTCTCTTCTGCACTGCGTTGGTTGGTTTCTTTTTTCCCATTTTAGCAAGAAATCGTGTATCCGTCAAGCCCGTTTCTGGTGAGCCACTTATTGCGATAAGTCAACGTTCACCGTTTTTTAATTTCAGGAATTTGAGAGAACTGGAAATCATTCTACATTTTTATTTTAATTAAGTAATATTTGATTATTTTTAAAGGCGTTTAGCCGGTTTCTTCTAAACATTAGTAACTTTGTTTGCATCCCAATAATACTAAATTTTTTATTTCAATTAGGTACCATTTATTAATTTTATCAACCACCACCACCATGTGATGACCCATTTGCGAAGGAGACACATATAGCAACAAAATGTAATTTTATAGTGCCCGGATAATAGCATAATATAATAGTTGAGAAATATGATGCCAAAATAAGCCATCACACCAATAGAAATATTAAACACAACACAATAAAATACTTAAAGGAGGAAGACAGCTATGAACAAAGACATACATTTATTTTACTACATCACACTTTATTCAATTCTATTCCTCCAGATCATACATGTAGTCAAAAGACTTAAGGAAATAGTAAGAAAATACCAAATACATTGATAGAAAAGTACTGGTCGCTAAAACCATTCAACACTGTCAATTACATATTAAGAAACCCCAAAATTACTCCCATCAAACAAGTGAACCAAAATGTATTTCTCAATTTCATCCCGTCGTTTGGTAAGTTATCCAGATGTAGTTGCTCCAAGAGATCGGTTGGCACATCCACAAAAGTCTTATTAAGACCAATGGTTTTGATCAATAATCTCAAGTGTTCCACTTCAACATTATCTCCCTCGGAAGACCAAATCGTAATGGTCGAGTTCGATATTTGATTAGTCAAGTTTACTAGCAAATCGATACTTTCGGCGGCTAAACCGGCTCGAACAGGAAATGTTATGTTCTGACTCACGTTGTTATCACGAATGACGTCAATCATATCATTTATTTGACTAGAATTATAAGACCCGGTATAGTCTGAACCATACTGAGTTGTCCAACCAATAGACAGCGTCGAGTTGGGAAAAGCTCTTGCTCCTTGAAGGAAATTTGAGGCGTCAACTGGAGGAGTGGTAGCATTTATAGGCCCAGGAAGAATGTCGGCGTTAATCCAAATAGGAAAATCACCCTGAAAGTGTATTTAGATTAATCTCAGAAACAAAAATACATCAATCGTCAGTGTCCAACAACAAATTCATCCTACCTTATCAAAGCTTTCCACAATTTTCAAAGACATGTTAAACACCTCAAAGCTCTTGAAATCCAACTTAACACCCTTCCTGGTGGTATTGGTGGCAGCGGCATCAAATGTTTTGACTTGTTCCAAAAAGCTCTCTAATGACAAATCAGAGACATTTTCTGGTGGATGACCCATTACTGGAATTAAGTTTCCTGAACCATTAAGGGTTCCCAATACTATGTCTGCCTCTATCATGTTAATGCCGCCTGTAGGAAAAATTACGACGTACTTATATATATATATTTTTAATTCAAACCTAAAAAGGTACTTTTACCATTTTCCAAGGTGTGGTTTAAGTAACTTTGGTTGTTAACTGCGTGAGCCCAAGTTATTTTTGTTAAGTTTTGATTTAGGTCCGGAAAGAAATCTTCCATATCCATCCCATTTACCATTGCAGAAGTTGCACAAACGGTCAAAAGCAGAATAGGGCCGGTTATGGAAAGCATGTTTTTTGTATACCCTGCAATAACAAAACTTTTTACCTAGCTACTTGTTGAATGAATTGCGATGAATCTTTTCTCTAAAACAAAAAGCCATATGGTAAATAATTGATAAAGCTTCATTCAATATGTATCTAAGCTAATCTAACCGTAACAGCTGCTGATAAATCAAGGGTCTCTATTTGTAGATAATACTAACAGGTACTAAAATTATGACCAAAAGTTGTTTCATTATATCACCCATTGAGTCCCTGTTTCATCCTCAACTGGACATGATGATGGATGGACCCCCCCCATTTCTGTCTTGCGCAGTTTGCATCGCACATAGTAGAGGGTATTCATTTGAAAACGTCATCTAGTTGGCTGTGAAATGACAAAAGAAAAGAATGAAAGAGCAAAAGTCCATTTACTTTGATTATGTCATCTTTTTCTGTCAAAAATGCATAGCCTTCCAGAGGACTTTTTCTAATGCACACGAGTACGTGTTTGTGGTTTTTCCGTTATTCTCGTAGTTGTCGGTTCAGCGCGTCCTGAGAAATTTCTCTTATTGGTCACTAACATATATCGCTTAATTCTATTAGCTTCCTTACCCTCAATTAAGAATTAGACTAAACTCGACTGGGAACGATCCCTCTTATGTAGCGAAAACCTCGACTATCTACGAAAAACCTACCCTAACCTGAACTAACCTATTAACTAGAAAATTCCTTAATATTCATTGAACAAAGAATACCGTTAAACATTTAAATACTACTCTGTAGAGTAAAGAAGGTAATTAATAATGCTCGTTGACGTCGAATCGCGGCAAATCCATGGATCACTACGGCCGCCTTCACAAATTCTTAACATTATTGTATAATTGGTATACTGTATAAATAGGTAAAAACAAAATACGCAACATTGACATATAAATAACATACTTACATGGAGGATCAATTCCTGTAGGCGAATATCCACGTATTTTAAATGGACCATAGCATTAAGTAGCAAGCTGAAGAAATGATAAGACTATTCCATTCATGTAAATATGTCATTGATATGTCAATTTCTCAACCTACTAGATGAATATCTACTTGAAATGAACGCTATCAACGTCCTTTGTAACCAAACAGTTTAAACCAAAAAGGATACAATAATTAGCAAGGTACCGGGTGTTCATTAGAAACTCGCATCTAGAAAACTATGAATTTTTAACAGAAAAGGATGACATAATCAGAGTAAATCGACTTCTATTCCTTTATCTTTTCTTTTAACATTTCTCAGTACTAGTCAACCTACTAGATGACATTTTCAAATGATCTGAAACCCCTACATCCCCATTCACTTATTTTTGTCATCTCCTTACCTTTGAAATCTTCATTTTTTTATACCTATCTCCATTCATCACATGTTGAGAAGATACAATAAAAACGTCAAAGTCAGATTTCCAACGCCTACTTGATGACAATAATAAGTGAATGGTTTATATAGAACTAAACTTAACCCAGAGAAAAATGTCATAATATAATTAAATAAAAGATGTCGCTTACTTCGCTATCTTTCGCGACTTGAGAAGATTGAGAACTTCTACTGTTCAAGAAAGTCCCCTGTGAATTATAAAATTGTACTATTTAAGTACAATTATGAAAGGCGTAACAACAACAAATACCTGAAATTCTCAATCCTGAATCCTGATACAGAAATTTAATTAATTATATATAGGAGTTAAAGTGGAATGTAAATATTGTAAATATATATCCTAAATTAAGCGAACCATGAAACGCAGCCATAAATATAGCACGTAATTAGAAATGTGATAAATATCAGTGTCTATTGCTATTTAACTCCTGTTTGAAGAGCTCTACATTATTAATTTACAACTAAAAATAGAATATTGCTTACCTGTCCAGAACGTATTATTGACCGTAGTAATTGGACTTCTATTTTGTTTTCACTATAATTAAATCTACACAGATTGGAGATCCAAGTACCACTCGCACCAGAATAGGACTCTCTTTGAATTTGAACAAGATGACGCTCACACGTACACGTGAATTCCATATCTATTTATTATTATTTCTTTTGGATTAGATAATCACAGAATAGATAGCAGAACGTGATTTATAGGGAGTCGCCAGCTATAAGCAATAATCATACCTGTTTGTAGGTATAAACTACCTATATAAACTAGAGTATCGAGAGCTTATTATTTTTCTACGGGTCGTTGGTTGTTTCAATGTTCCTTATCGATTAGTTGTTGTTTACCAATAAATAATAATAAGAATAATAATTGCAACATTGGCAACATGACAACCATGCAGATAAATGTCAAAATTCCAGGCAATTGAGATTGACTATTCCACAATTACGTCATTTGAATAATTCCCCTCCAGGCAATATGGCCGACCAACCTTATTAAAATCAGACGTAACTTTGATCTTGATCATCATGTTTTATGTTTGATTTAGAGAAATTGAAATTGAACAGAATTTTGAAATATATTTAATTAGAAGTTATCTCGTAAAGCCCCTAATTGGCTTAATGTTCAGCCAAAGTAATGTTCAACTCCCGCTGCTTTGATGCTTGGTTAGGAAACATGGAAATGGAAATATTGGAAATGCATGACTTTAGAATTTATGCTTTTTAAAGGAAGCAAAATCCACCTAATTGACCTAATACATTGATGTGTGGTGTGACATCATAACTGGTGTGTACAATCACAGTATAAAGAATAATACATTATACCAGTATCGTCAGTTCGTGTCGGCACTTTTGATATTCCCAAAACTAAAGCGTGCCGCGCGCACCTGCACCCGGCAATTTTCTCGAGTAGTTACAGGGGACTTGTATACGGCTCAAGCATAGCGATGCACTGCCAAAACCAGCCAAAACCGGTTTGGTGGAGCACCGCCGGCAGCCGGGCGGACGGGTAAGGGGAGAGGAGTTTCAATTTTTCGAGCGACTGACGTTACTGGTATAATGTATTATTCCTTATACTGTCGTACAATTAAGCAAAATAAATTCCTAAAACCCCAAAACAAATATGCTCCTTATAGGTAATTATAATTAATAAACTGACTGTGGTGTTGCCGTTCTTACTATTTTTTTATACTGTAATTTATTTATGTGTGACTATAAATTATATAAAAGTAAAGATAATGCTACTAAAATTAGAATAACAAGAGAAAAATATTGTTTTAATGAAGATATTAAGTCACCTTAAAGAACAAACAACGTTGAATTGTCTTTGATTCTTATTCAACATTTCCGTATAACCACGGAAAAATTCGTAAAATTGGCTGCATGGTTTAATTCCCCACGCATCGTATGGCGGATCTTTATCAAAATCAGCTGTTCTGGAATGGTCAATGTAGAGATGGGTTTTCACCCGGTTTTTTCATTTTTGAGGGTTTATTCCCTGCACACATCCGGGAAAATTCCGGGTTTATTCCATTATAACCTCTAAATTTAACTTTTTCGATACGCTTAACTCTTACCAATTAAGCAATAATTAGTTGGTTTGTGCAGCTTGAAGCTTTTAATCAATTAACCAGTGTTTAGTTTATCAAAAAACAAACCAGAATCTGGATTTATTGAATTCTAATCTAAAATCTAACCTTAAATCTTGAAACTGCCGGGTGCTTTCAAGAAAAGATGCGAAAAAACCCGTGTAAAAACCCTAAATTGGGTTTAAAGGTTATTTGGGAATTTTCCCTTGGCCCATCTATAGGTCAATGTGACATGTCAAAGGACGAATTTCGGGGCGCATTCATAATTAATAGCGTTTTTTTATTGGCGGTCAGTGACCAGTGCGAAATGACCGTATTTCTATCCTTTGTTATTTCAAAGGCATTATAAAGACGGAATTACACTCAGAGTGCACTAGAGGAGCCAGTTAAAAATGGTAACCACATAAGTTTCCCGACGCTCTCGGCTTTACTTATGAACACACGTCACACACCTTAAATTAGGGATGTGATTTCACCGTGTGCATTTGTTTACACCGATATTTGGAGAATATGCACCCTTATTGCACCCGGTGCATTCAATTCGCAGCGTTGCCTTTTCAACTTAAGTTACCACGTTGCCATATTCTTATATGTCATATGTAATATTATGTATTTTTTCATTTTCTACATTAACTACAAACTACAATTCACATGCATGAGTATTTTTAATTTTTATTATATATTTGACCGCTCAGGAACTGAAATAAACTTTTATAAAACTTTTAACCACCTGATTTTATAAAAAAAAAACTCTTTTTGAAAGAATTTCATAAGAAAAAAAAAGGATATAATATTGCTTTAATTGCTGAGTTTTTCTTTCTCTTGTCACGCAGTGTCCCCCCAGCCGATAATGATAATCCGTAATCCGTTTAATCGGTGGTCGTTGCGTGGGGGCAGCTGTGTTCGCGGCTGCTGCCGTGTTGCCGCCGTGTCTGCGGAGGAGATTCGACTACGTGGATGTTCTAAGTCCAACGTATCTTCGTGTGTCGAATCTCTTTTACCACGCTGCAAGGGGGACCCAACTCTTGGAAAGGATCTATTGTCCCTTAGGTCGCTAATTTAAATAATATAAAATTTTATTGTTTTAGAGATGCCAGCAAGGTTTTATGGTTTAAGCAAAAACCTGCAAAACGCCAAAAAAGACAAAAAAAAAAGTAATTGAATACTAATTAAGGAAGAAAAAAAAATAAAAAAGACAATTTTTAGTTTTTTCAGGAATCTGAAATAAAATAGCGGCGGACGTGAACTCTTCGCGACAAGCTCAGTGGTCCCCAGAAACGTGTTTGACGGGTACACGATTTCTTACTAACTTGGAAAAACACAACAAAGAAAACTAAACTAACGACGCAGTGTAGAAGAGAAAGGAATTCTGCCAATAGCTGGGATCCTCGATATTATGGAGAGCACAACACTACTATAATATACTAAAAGTTTCAACTTCTACAACTACTCTACAAATACTTAATTGCCGGTAGTCTCCTGCGTCTGCAAAGTATCCGCTATCTGCAAGAAAATGGCCTATTCAGGAAAAGGGCAGAGGTGGGTTGACACTAGATGGCACAACCGAAAGAACACTCCACGAAACTTTCCTTGCCGAGCAATAGCCGAATTAATTGTTTTGACACTAATTAAAAATACAAATAATTAGCGCGGCGGACGAAAACGGGATTCAAAAAGGGGAAAAAAAATACGAATTGGCGATAATCAGAACGGCGGAGCCAAGGACTTTTCTCGCGGTAAAATTCGAACTTTTCCGTCTTCCCGGTTGGATCGTCGTTTTTAGCTCGTATCTCTATCGAGTTCAAAAACCGTCTTTTTTCTTCAAGTCTCGATGATCGTCTCTTTTCGATCGTAACTCTCTCGAGTTCAAAACGCGTCTTTCTCTTTCGAGCGTCGAAGATCTTCCCTTTTTCGCCACCCCCTCGGTACTTCTCATCCCCGAAAGGGTACTCCGAAAAAATCGATACCACCCTGACCAGTGGCGATTATATGGCGCTTCAGACAGCGCGGACATAAATTCAGAAAATGAGCTTTTCTGGAAAATGTGCTGGAAAAAGAAAATTGAAAATGTGATCATTGGACAGAAGAAATGATGCTCTTCAAAATGACACCTCACATGACATAGTTTAATTGACAATTAAAGCTTTTTATTGAAATTAAATGTTAATTTCCTGACTCAGTCAATTAAGACATTAATTGCTCGAATTTACAATCAAAGGATCAGAAATTAAAAGCTATATCTGCTGAGAGAATAAGATTTTAATTTCAATTAACGATATTCGCAAAATCGCCTTAATTACTAAACTATTGTTCGGGTCACGTACAGGTCTGAAATTCTTTCAAGGGCCATAAACCATTAAAAGGGCGCCTTTGCCGGTCAAAAAAAAAGGGCAATTGTAGTGACCATGTTTTATGGCCGGAATTCCCAAGAAATTGTGAAAGTGCCTGTGCAACACTAACAAAAGAAATGCTCTTGACGAAAAATAAAAAATATTGCAAACACATGTGCATTTAGGGCCTCATGGGTCTGGTTTATTTACAAAAACCGAAAAATAGAAAAAACTTCCATAAGATTAAAGCTTAAAAGCTTCGAAAAATGGCTTACAGAGTTGCCACGTTTCCACACATTAACTGATATGCAAACAGAGAGGTCAGTTTGCATAACACTATCTTGAGTATGTTATTAGAGCTAAGAGTTAAACAAAATTTAACGAACATATTCATAACAAAAATTACTTAAACTGTTTGGACTTTGGATCAAATACCTTTATTTGGACCAGAAGTTCAGAACGGAGAAATACAGTAGTAATTTAAAGTTTACACCGAGTAGGAACAACAAATAACGGTTCTGCTTTTGCAGGATGCAGGATACCGTCATAGGGAATAATTTATTAACGCACATTTATTTATGTAATTCGTATATTATTTAGTATTTGTTTATAAAAAAAATAAATTTTATTTTATGAAATATGAAGTTGACAGATGACATTTGTTGACTGATGACATTTGACAGATCGAGATTCATTTGACGATTCTGACATATTCGGAATGCACCGGGTGCAAACACAATATGCACCGTTCATAAACACCGCACCCGGTACAATCATATGCACCGGGTACAATGAAGATCACAACCCTACCTTAAATGGTACGTCCCTCAGAATATGTAAACTAATGGAGTCCACACGCGCAATTCTCCGCAATATTCACAGCTGTTACCAAAAATGATGAGTCGCCATGTATAAGGCGAAAACCAAACATTTCGTTGGCTATGTGTTTTTCTGCAATAAGTTGCATTTTGCAATATAAATAATTGTGTTGTTTACAATGGTGAGATGTGCAGATTACGGTTGTAAAAGCAGCAGCTATAGAAAGGAGCCTGGAGATACGTTTCACAGGTAAACAGATAATGGCGTTTTTCAGCAACAATTATATTATTTTAAATAACTCTAAACCAGTTATTTTACATCCGAATCTTCGAAATATGATTTAGTGTATACCACAGTGAAGTCAATAATGCTATTTTGGGAAATATTTTTCTAATCCTGTAACTTGTAGACAGTCTTTTTTATTTAAATTTTTGAGCAGTTTTTCCAGTGGCGCAGGAGATGTAATCGCAGGGTTTGTTGCGCAGTGTCCCCCCCGCTAATAATGATAATCGTAATCCGTTTAATTCGGTGGTCGTTGGGTGGGGGCAGCTGTGTTCGCGGCTGCTGCCGTGTTGCCGCCGTGTCTGCGGAGATTCGACTACGTGGATGTTCTAAGTCCAACGTATCTTCTTGCGCCAAATCTCTTTTACCACGCTGCAAGGGGGACCCAACTCTTGGAAAGGATCTATTGTCCCTTAGGTCGCTAATTTAAATAATATAAAATTTAATATTTTTTGGGAATGCCAGCAAGGTTTTATTGTTTAAGCCAAAACCTGCAACACGCCAAAAAAAAACTAATTGAATAGTAATTAAGGAAGAATAAAATTAAAAATTAAAAAAGACAATTCTTAGTTTCCTCCAGAATCTGAAATAAAATAGCGGCGGACATGAACTCTTCGCGACAAGCTCAGTGGTCCCCAGAAACGTGTTTGACGGGTACACGATTTCTTACTAAATTGGAAAAACACAACAAAGAAAACTAAACTAACGACGCAGTGTAGAAGAGAAACGAATTCTGCCAATAGCTGGGATCCTCGATATTATGGAGAGCACAACACTACTATAATATACTAAAAGTTTCAACTTCTACAACTACTCTACAAATACTTAATTGCCGGTAGTTTCCTCCGTCTGCAAAGTATCCGCTAGCTCCAAGAAAATGGCCTACTCAGGAAAAGGGCAGAGGTGGGTTGACACTACGTCGCACAACCGAAAAAACACTCCACGAAACCTTTCGCAGGCGGGCAACGAGCGGTGTAATTGTTTTGGCACTAATTAAAGATAAAAATAATTAGCATGGCGGACATAAAAACGGGATTCACAAACGGGAAAAAATTACGAATTGGCGATAATCAGAACGGCGGAGCCAAGGACCTCTATTGAGTTCAAAACGCGTCTTTCTCTTTCGAGTGTCGAAGATCTTCTCCCTTTCGCCACCCCCTCGGTACTTCGCATCCCCGAAAGGGTACCGCCGAAAAAATCGATACCACCCTGACCAGTGGCGACTATATGGCGCTTCGGACAGCGCGGGCATAAATTCAGAAAATGAGCCTTTCCGGAAAATCTGCTAGTAGAAAAAAATTGAAAATGTGATCATTAAATAGAATAAATTATGCTTTTCAAAATGACACCTCACATGACATAGCTTAATTGACAATTAAAGCTTTTTATTGAAATTAACCGTTAATTTCCTGGCTCAGTCAATTAAGACATCAATTGCTCGAATTCACAATCAAAGGATCAGAAATTAAAAGCTCTATCTGCTGAGAGAATAAGATTTTAATTTCAATTAACGATATTTGCAAAAACGCTTCAATTACCAAACCATTGTTCGGGTCACGCACAGGTCTGAAACTCTTTCAAGGGCCATTAACCATCAAAAGGGCGCCCTTGCCGGTCAAAAAAGAAGGGCAATTGTAGTGACCATATTTTATGGCCGGAATTCCCAAGAAATTGCGAAAGTGCCTGTCCAACACTAACAAAGGAAATGCTCCTGACGAAAATAAAAAATATTGCAAACACACGTGCATTTAGGGCCTCATTGGTCTGGTTTATTTAGAAAACCGAAAAATAGAAAAAACTTCCATAAGATTAAAGCTTAAAAGCTTCGAAAAATGGCTCACAGAGCTGCCACGTTTCCACACATTAACTCATATGCAAACAGAGAGGTCAGTTTGCATAACAGGTTATATATCAACGACTATTAATTCACAATTATTTTTATTTCTTTAATGGTAAATCGATGTTTGGTAATAATAATACGTATGATATTACTAATGTTACAAATAGTAATTTAGTTCCATTATTATTTTAATAAAATATTTTCTTATGTGCTACATTACCAATGCTACGTCAATGGCATTTTCACACTTGACAGATTGGAGCAAACTGGTAACAGACGCCGGCGTCGTATCCTACTTCCTCTGGTTTACGTTTTCTAAGGTACGTCCCCATATGCGGATATGGATATGGCGTATATTGCGTATCCACAGTGTTGCGGCAGTGCACACCGCATTCCAGCTTTTTTTGATATATGCATCGTTCTACGCGGACCTATAAAATAGTAACTGTCGTTTTTTCCATCATTTATCCAACAACTTATTTAATGAGAATGCAGAAATTTGGCAACACTTAGCCAGAAACTTCAATTTCAACCAATCAGACCACAGCGCCAAATCCGCAGTATACGCCATATCCGTACATGGAGACGTACCATAAATCATGAATTTATTTCTAATTTGAATTTGATTTTTTGTTTTCATTTGTTTTGATCTTTTGTTGTAATTTAATTATTTATTTTTTTTATATTTTATTATTCTGAAAAAAGTCCCGTTCGTTCTAATACTCCTAGTCTTTCCGCCCTGAAGTTTTCAACTCCATTTGCCGGTTCGTCCAGCTCGGCTCAGGATACTGGGTCCACAAGAATCTTGAATCTGGAGTTATTGGTTATTGTACATAAAACATAATGTTAATATTACGCCGTTTTTATTCAAGACACCTTGTTAACCGTGTTAAAGGCGACCCTGGTGTTAACAGGCAAAGGAATCTGCTTCAAGTCGATACTCAAAGCAGTGAAGATTGTGATTTTGAAGACTTGGATTCTGACTTTATGACTGTGGACAAGTCTCACAAAGAATATCTCAGAGAACAGCAACTAGTAAAAGAGAAGCAACAATACCTAATAGTTAAACAGAAGTACTTTAAGGAAAAGTGGCCTAACTTTCTGACTTGGCAGGACAAACAAATGATTCAGTATTTACACAATCAGGATATGGAAGAATGGACAGTTGAGAGGCTATCAGAAGGATTTCCTGCCCTTCCACAAGTGATTCAGGTATGTTTTCAGCAAGAATAACATTGAGATCATAATGCCCCTTTTATGTTGATGTAGATAAGATCTATGTTAGCAAACTATTTCTAACCCATCATAACTTTTTTGCCTAGTTTTCCTCTTAACTTAGTATATTATATACTAAGGTTGTGAAGTACATTATTATGACCTATTATTATTGCCTAAATTAGTAAGATAGCACTCCGCATATTTTATTACTAAGAACAGGCGCACCTTCAATCCATATGGAGGCTTTGTTACCATGGCAATCGATAAAAAGCTTATGTTCAATTGTTTTATAAGCAAAACGAGAAAACCTACACAGTCATTCTGCTGGCCTTTAAGGTCCGTATTAAAGCTACTAGTGGAAAAAATATTTTATTTTCAACCACATAATGATGGTAGAAAGGAAAAAAGGCATAAGGGACAAATTAATAACTTGACAGTAGCTGAGATAAAGTTTCAATTACTCTTTTAAAAATCTACTATATACTCCATTGTTTAGTTGGCTTAAGCGAAAAATAATTTAACAGAAAAAGCTGGAAGTCAGATCATTCTATGCAGAAAGAAAAACGGTGTTTAATGGAGCTTAGAACCTAAATTTGTGGCTTATGCCCTTTTTCCTTTCTACCATCGATATGTAATGATGATATTTCTGTCTTTTTAAAATCTTGGAAGTGCCTCAATGCGTACGTTCCGCCGACGGCAGCAGCTTAGAAGTTTAGTCAGCAAACGCTGAAAATCGCCCCTGATTGGCCAATTTCAGGGTTTGCTGACTAAACTTCTCAGCTGCTGCCGTCGGCGGAACGTACGCATTGTCTAGGATGGGAAGTAATTCTATTACTATAATGCACATGCAAACAAAGCGCAGAAACTTCAGGGAATTACAAAAACCCTGATTGTTGGTTTTGCTCTATACCCTCGCAACCATCAAAATTCCGCCTCCTGAGTGGAGATTTGAACCATCCATAATATATGAATAATTAATATTCAAGAACATTTTTTGACGTGTGATTGAAAATAAAATAGTATACATATACTCCATGGGAAGCTTCATTACTGTCTCGAGTTTTATTTATCTCGACGCCACGCGTCTCGATAAATAACATAATATCTGGACAGTAATGAAAGATTTCCCATCTCGTATTGTAATATACTACTTATGTAAATATTACAAGGTATAGAAAAATCCAATGTCAATCTATCACCCTTCAGATTGATTTCCTAGGCTTAAGGGAGAATAACATAAGTACTCGATAAACTTTTAGGATAAGGTAATCCTGAATCCAATGGATCAGTACTGATTACTGAAATGAAATTATATAGGAAAAAAACAAAACTATTTGAGATTGATTTGAACCCCAATTTCGGTTTCTCAAGAAAACATAAGAGAGTAGGAATTGGACTTATACTGATTTGAATATTTTGCATTTTCTAAATCTCAGGCACTCAGTAAAATTGTATGCCTAAAACTACAATTAAGAACAACCATTTCTGAAGCATTTTTATTCAGAGAACAAGGGGTTATCAAAAACTTTGATGGTTAAAGCCACCTCGTTTTTGTCATTCCGTTACTTTAATAACATAATTGTCTAGAACTTTTCCCATTTAACCTACTTCATAGCTCATATAGTTTTCAAGATCTCAATACATAGAAGGTCAATTTGAGACCTACTGTAGATAAATAAAAAATGAAAGCCTGACCTGTACACAATAAAATTACCTTTCAAACAACATATAACTCAACCCTCCATGCCCTACCAAAAGTGTTAGACTTTCTACATTAAAATTAGCTCTATTTGATGTTCTTGGGATATATAATATCATACTTATCCCTTTACAGAAAATCCTTAGATCCAAATGGACCACATCAAGCCACAACAAAATACTCAATCACGATAAATCAGTGCTTCGCAACTGGGACGACTTCAAGGAAGGAAAACTTGACAATTTACCAGAAGAGTTGAGAGAACATTTAATGAAATTTTCAAAGCGAGGTCATAATGTACAAAGCAGTTTTGAATGTCTCAAACCTAGCATTACTGCACCCAAAAAGGGAGGAGAATTCTATGAAATCATTGCAAGCTATCAAAAGATAAAAAATGAAAGTAATGACGTGGAAACCTTTACTCAGAATACCAACAGTGAGGAGAATGTTAACAGATATGAGATGGTAAACAATAAATTGAGCAATAAATTTGGAAAGAAAAGCCGGCCAATGACTTTAAGAGCGCTAGAAAAAGATGTTGCTAGAAAAGCCGAACAACAACAAATTTCTTTGGAAGAAAGGCTTATTATTGAAAAATCTAATTTTGACATACCTCATAATCAAGAAAGTAGTGGGATTATTGAACTTGACCCGGAACAGAATCACTTTGTAGAGCCTAAGGACGAAGTTCCGAATAAAAATGAAGTTAGTTTGATGGCTAAAAAAAAAGATCTATCTCATTCAATTTATCCTGAAAAAATAAAAATTCCTAAAGATATTCGTGAAAAAGGGCTTACTTATAAGTTGAAAGACTGTTTTTATGATAGTGATGGCTGGTTCTTGTATCGAGTGCCGGGAATGTGTGAATAAAGAACAAATTTATGAAAATCTGTATAAAAATATGGATTTAATATAACATGTTTGAGTTTGACAACTTAGCCAGATTTCATAATCTCCCAATATTTTTTAACTTCATGGCCCTCCCAGTGCTTCTCCCGCAATTGGGTCTTAAAAATGCTAAAAATTCAAATTATGCAATGCTAATAAATCGTAATGGTCAAGACTCTTACTTCAAGACTTGACTATAAAGGGCCTGTTCCTGTTGGCTCAAGCCATTGTGCAAAACTTCCAAATTATAGTCAACAACTTGAACGGAGTCCATTCCAATTAATGTGGTGTCAGGACCTGGCTGCTGTAAACTATGCCACACAGCTAGTTTGCCTAGTTCAACATTGCTTTGCTACAAATATGAAGACTTGAAGAATTCTATTAGTAAGTACATTATTGGTTACATACAATACATAACTTTCTAGCTTCAGCACACACATCCTTAATATGCTGGATGGCGACGTGCCATTCTCGTTCTCCAGTGTTTGTTAAAAGTCCCAATCCATTTACTGCAGCATTTACGATACCCAATTTATGTTTCTGGAAATTATTTCTTAGCTTTTCATATGAATCATGTTAATAATGGTACCTTAAAAACTGGTAGAAATTCGTTTAAAGAATCATCAAACATTGTTAATCTGGCATATGATAAAACCGTATCCAGTTTAACAGTACTTCTCTGGACAATCTCTGCTAGAGGCTTGATTGGATAACCAGTGATACCAATAAACCGGGCCTTTCCTGACTTAACGATTTCCTGAACCGTTGATAATGTTTCTTCTAAGACTACGTTCAAAGAGGGGGCGAATTCAACATCATGTACCTATTTAATATTCGCATGAAATTATATAGTATGAGTGTTAAGGATTATGAACCTGTAATATGTCTACATAATCCAGTTTCAGTCGCCTTAAAGAGTCGTTAATGCTCTGCTTGGTCTTTTCTGCACTAAAGTCAAACTGTTTTTTTATGTCTTTTTCGTACCTGCCTATTTTTGTGGCGATATAATATGCTTTTCGCGGAACTCCTTGCAGAATCTGTAAATTAATTTCACTACAATATTAAAGCCACAGAACTTGTGTATCGAGTGAAACCTTTCCCAAAACTTCTTCGGATTCCCCATGGCCGTAATAGGGCGCAGTGTCAATGTAATTTATGCCACCCTTGAGCGCTCTCAGTAAAGTCTGTCTGCACTTCTCCACATCAACATCGCTGTGAAGAATAATATGGTTGGAATTCTATAAAAAGTGTTAAATGTTTTTCTTACTTGTAAGCGTAACAAAATACTCCAGTCCCAAAAGCGATTTTCGAAACCTTAAGGCCAGTACTTCCAAAATCGTTGTAGGTCATCCGTCGTACTTGTTCTTCATCGTGAAAGCCCGGCACGAAAGTTTCTGGAAGGATACCTGACGACATAGCTCTGTGACTTTTTCCTACACTCAGTCACGGCGAAATGTTGCGACGAATCTCACACACTTGTTGCAATAACGATTTCTATAAATAGGCGCGCTTATGTAGATAGATACCGTACGATTTTATTGTTTATGTATTTCTAAAGATAATGAAGCGAAGATGAAAACTTATTTTATTCTTACATAATTTTGTTATCATATACATATTTTGAAAATAAGTTTTTATTGTTCTTTAGTGCAGTCGACAGTACTAATTAATATGTTTTGGTTTTACAGGCATGTTTTTATAAAAACATATTTGTATTAAAGATAATAGGTACTTTGGTAAAAGTCAGGGCCTGCTACTGATTTTTACCAAAGTACCTCACACTGGGCTGCAGTACTGATTGGAACTTATTTAAGTAAAATAAGCTAACCACCTCTCATTAAATAGGTGAAAACGGTAAAGCCTCACAACTGGCAATTCATAGAAAAAATAAACTATAACTTTACGATGTAGGTACCTATATGGGCGGAATTGGGACAAGGCAGAAAAATACAACTACCTCTTCGTCAGCGTTTCGTTTAATTGTGCTTAATCATCAGGAGTCGAGAAAATACTTGAGATCTTATATTTTGCAAACTGGATTCGTGCGCCACTCTTATGAAACGTGTATCTTAATGTCTTAACTCTTGCCATACTTACGTAATTAATAAAAATATATGCATTATGAAAAATAAATATTTTCGTAGTTTTCAATTCATTTGTCTAAGAGATAAGAGAAGGTTTATTATCTTCAGTGTTAAGTAACAGTGGCAGGGAAGCATATGTCACCAGCTCACAGGCACATGAAGACTTGGGTTTCCACTTGACCCGTGGGTACAATACGGGATATGCAATTGCAAAATCTTGGTTGGGGGTTAAGCAATGACGCTGGGCGTCTGAGGTATGCAATGTGAACAAGAATGTACATTAGTGTCACTGAGGCCATTACAAGCGCCCGATACGCTCGAAGAGGCTTCTCGGGGCAAATCCGGAATCTGATGGGCTGAAAAGTGGTTTATAATATATCAGAACCCGATGAAGACGTATACTTGGCTCAAATTGTTAGTCTCTACCAAGGATGCCATATCGGGAAGGCTCGCCTTCAGGAACCTCGAATATTGGCATTTAGAACTTACCCCTGTGCGATTATAGCCACTGTTTTACTCAAACAAAATTATCGATCTATAACCAATTAGTATGGTTTTTAGTATTCAACTCGATGATGGCGTCAAATCGATAGTGTCTACTACGGATGCCATGTTGCGAAAGCGGCTTGCTTTCGGCAAATATCCCCAGTTATTGAAGTTAGTCTCGAAACTATGACACCTTTTAGTTCTAAAAAAATCAAACCGAATATGTATATTTAGAACTCACTTGTCCTATTATATCTACCGTTTGATCCAACAGTTATCAATCTGTCCCTACCAGGGATGCCATATCGCGTCTTAGGCAAATGGTGACATATGCTCTAAATAGCCTCAGTTATTGAAATTAGTCGTGAAACAATGGCACCTTTTAGTTCCACTTTGCCCCGCTTGCCTTTGTGCTATTGTACTAACCGTTTTACCCAAACATTTATGGATATGTAAATAATTAGTGCGGTTTTAAGAATTTTTAAAATTCTTTTATGGCGTCAAGTTGATAGTTCCTTACCATGGATAGCATGACGCGCTTTCGGCAAATATTCCCATTTATTGAATTTAAGAGTTAAAATAGATTTAAGATGCCCACATAGCCCCTTTCGCTTTCCATAAAAGCACAGAAGTTATTGCAAATATCCCCTTTTAGTTCTTCTTAAAAATCGAAACGAATAAGTTCATTTAGAACTCACATGTGCTATAATGCCCTCCGTTTTTACCCAAACATTTAACGATCTGGAAACAATTAGTACGGTTTTTATTATTTTTAAAACTCGATAATATTGTCAGTCTTAAAAAGCTTAAGAAAGAGAAGACCGGGGTGCAGGCTACTAAAGACGATCTTAACGATAAGGAATAAAACATCCATATATAATTATTATATGACTTAATAGTAAAACATAATAGGATTCACCTAAACTTCACTGTTGTAATTGGGTAATAGTTTAGTCTTAAATTCGATACGGTAAAACAAGCATATAATTCTCACAGCCCGGCTCGCCTCAGTCCACCTGTATTTGCCCCATTGGCTTCAGATCCTCGGCCACCTGGAAGTTGCAGCCAGTCGTCATTAGTATATCTTCTACCCCTACCCCTTCAGCGACTTCCGTTAACGTCAAACCGTTCTCCTTGTCTACCGTAAATACGGCCTTTTCCGTTATTATCAGATCGACAACTTGTTTCCCTGTTAAACAAAAACTTTCTTTTTCAGGAAATTTCGTTTATAAATTTTGATATACCTGTTAATGGTAGAGTGCAATTTTCGAGGATTTTTTTGCTGCCGTCTTTAGCGTTATGTTCCATACACACCACTACTTTGGTACCAGGAGCTGCCACTAAATCCATGGCTCCCCCCATTCCTTTAACCAGTTTGCCCTACACGTATTTATGAATAAAATATGACCTAACATGCACTAGTTTACATACTGGTATC